>JBAMBL010000810.1:0-475813 GCA_037043405.1 Drosophila subquinaria
ATACATATGTATATCCAATATGCGTGTGTTTGTGTATGTGTGTGAGTGTGTGCTTACATTAATTGCTGTCTTTGCTCTCTGCTTTTGCATTCACTTGCTTGTGTGTGTGGGTGTGGTTGTGTGTACGTGCTGAGTGACTTTTGTACTTGCACACTGTGCAACAAAACTTTGAGCTCGACATTTGATTTACAATTTATTTGACTAGATTTTCTTTCTGTTTACATCTGTTATAAGTTTTAAAATAAAAATTGCAAATTAACAATTATTTTCAAATTGGTATTTTAAAGTTACGAAATAACATATTTTGAATTTTTATTTAAATACATAGTCCAAAATAATCATATAAACTCAATTTTTAATTAAAGGTTGTGAAATAATATTTCTGATTTCTAAAAAAAAAATAAAAAATAACATCTTAATTTTATTTTAAAAGTTACAAATAGAGCTATTCCGTAGCTTTTATTTTAAAAATCAAACACAAAAGTTAAAGTGAATATCTTTTATGCCAAGTGATGTATTTCCAAAACTTAAAAATATTCTCGATCTATGATTCGAGACCTTTCATACTTATGATGCATCACATGTCCTTTAAGGGCGAAATTAAGGGTCCGACTTTTTCTATTATATTTAATTTTTTTTCTATATTGTGTTGCAGTAATATATGTATAAAACTATTTTTGGCAAACAAAATACGAACTGTTTCTAAAAATACCATAAATATACTAGAAATAATATCACTTTATCTTTTATTTTTAATTTTTTAAATAAAAGTTACGGAATAACTCTTATTTGTAACTTTTAAATAAAAATTAAAAACAACTCTTATTTTTTATTTTTATTGAAAAAATCAGAAATAAATGTTATTGATAATTGAATTTTAATGATGACTTTTTACTCTAAATAAAAACTTAAAATAGGAATTAAATTTGATTTATCACTGCGGACGGCAGTCCGCGCTAGTGACGAAAGCAGCACGAAGGGTGCTATATTATAATTTAAAAATAGAAGTTTTTGGCTGATATCGATAGTTCCGACTGAAATGGAAATTTTGGTGTATACTATTTTACTATAGCATATTTCGTTCACATTGATATTTTTAGTGGAAATTAGCTTTTATATCTTTTATTTGCAGTCCCTGTTACAAATAAACAAAAACCATAAAATATTAATCGTAGAACAAGAACTTAATTTATTAGATGACTTAATCTTATAGACAAAAACTTGTGTATGATAATTAATGTTTTGTTGCGCAGTGTAATCTGACAGATCATGCGCGTAGAATTAAAGAGGGTCAACGTTATCAAATATGAAATCAGTTTTCCAATGGTGAAATTAATGTTTTTTTCAAGTGTTGCTTGCATTATTTACTAATTATTATTTTAATGCTTTTTTCAGGGCTGCAAGCATGCGGGGATGAAGTTCCCGTTACTGTTTACCCGGCGGAATTGTCATGGCAACAACAGTTAACTGTTGTGGCCAACACTTTGTTTGGGACATTTGCCATTTGATTAAAGTGTTGGCCACGTCAAGTTCGCCGCGATGACTCTGTATTTTGATACAAAGATTGAGTTCCTGGACGTGGATGCAGTGAGCACGATCAGCAGCTGGCATCCGAACGAACCTCTGTTCGCGGTCGCCTCCTACAGCCAGGAACGCGGCGGCAGCGTCACAATATTTGCGGACACGGTAAGAGCTGCACAGTGCACAGTGCACCGTGCACAGTGGTATAAAATCAACAACTATGCACATGTATTAGGTGCAGTGTCTCAAAAAGAAATTAAAAGAAAACGGATATTTCTTACAAACTAATGTATTTTATAGTTTAAATTTGGTATTAAAAACGTAACTATAACCGTAACCGTTAAACGGTGTTAACCGATTCAAATTTTCGTAACCAAAACTTGTTCATTATACCATAAACCGAAAGTATTCCAATTGAAATAACCGTTAAGAAACCAATTCTCGCAGAACGGTTAATTTCGGTTCGGTCGGGCATTAAACTTAATTATGTTGTTGTGGTGAAATCATCGTTTTTTAAAATTAAACTTATTTTTTATTTCTGCCCCAATTTAATTTAGATATTTATTTCAATAAAAAGATCTTAATTTTTGAAATTTTTGTATATTTGTTTACCATTACATTTTATTAACAATTTTTTAAAATTTGTTTTGTGAACTGAAGTCATACCAATAGTTCGAAACCGAAACATACAAAAAACCGCTAGCCGTTACGTTACCGATATATTTTCGGTTATGTTCGTATTTAGGTTGTCGGTAATCGGTTACGCAAATTTTTGATGTATCGGTTACGTAACGGTTGCCGGTTTTTGAATGTTTCGGTTTTGAAAAACTGGTATGATTTCGGTTTTCAAAACAAATTTAAAACATGTAAAAGATATCTAAATTTGAAAACAAATATTGAAAAATTAAGATCTTTTAATTGAGATGAATAAAATTTAATTTAAAAAGCAGGATTATACCTTAAGAATATGAGTAAATTTTATACTTCACCGAACCGAAACTAACCGTTATGCATGAATTGGTTTCTTAACGGTTATTTCGGTTGGAGTAATTTCGGTTTTTGGGTTTCGGTATAATAAAAAGTTCGGTTTCGGTTACGGTTTGAGCTACGGCTATCAATTTCAATCGGTTAATATCGGTTAACGGTTACGGTTATGGTTATGATAACGGTTTTAATCTCTGTTAGGCATGGCACGATTAATCATATGATACACAATAATCGATTATTTTGCTTCCATTGGCGATTTAATTGTATCGTAAAATGTGTTGCGATTAATTGAAACACTAATCGATTATTCGATCAAATAATCACGTCGTTGCCAAAATTTTTTCAGGGAAACACACATGGAGATTTTATTCCAAATAAATACTAGCAAAAATATATTTGAAATTTTTTTGTTGCAGTCACTCTTAGAATTGTTTAACAAAATTGTCTGCATCAAAATATTTTTTGTGAAAAATCGAGGAAAAAAGTTAATGTCTAAATTTGACCTGCATACTTTAAGCTGTGAGCCACTGTAACATATTTATATTTTTTGGGCATTTTATTATTGTTCTTAATTTTTTTGCTATACAATGGCATTGCATTACACAATATTTTTAAAAACTATAACAAAAATTAATCATTTGATTAATCGATTATTTTTATTTTTCGTCGATTAATTGCAATTAATAATCGCGTAGCTTAAATTAATCATATGATTCAATAATCGATTAATAAATTTTTTTTGCCATCCCTAGAATCTCTGTTATATTATTTTTTTGTTTTTTAATTTTCAGGGCGAGCCTCAGCGCGATGTGACGTATCCGGTGCATGCGACGTCGCAGGCGACGGCGCTCTGCTGGCACCCGGAGAAGGCGCTGCTGGCCACGGGCTGGGAGCACGGCGAGATCCATGTGTGGTTCGCCGGCCATCGCGAGTTCGCCAGCGTCAGTGGCCCCCACAAGGCGGCGATTGTTCTGCTGGAGTTCAGTGAACAGGGCGGGCGAATGGTCACAGCGGATGCGATGGGCTTGGTCACCGGCTGGCGCTGCGATGGCCAGTACCAGTTCCTAACCATGTTCTCGCACGATCTGCGGGAGGTGCTGCTGCTCATCTGCTTTCGCCGCACCGTGGAGAGCGAAGTGCGCGAGGAGATGGCGAGTCTGGCCAAGGCCGCTGTCGCTGGGGACGAGAATGCCCTCGACACGCTGACCAATTGGCGTCCAAGGACCGCTGCCCGTGGCGGCCACTCGACGGTGCGGGACAATCACTGCTTCTATGCCTGCACCCAGAACGGCGTCGTCTACTACATCAACCAGGGCGGCAGCTGCTCCGAGGTGACCAAGAGTGGCCTCCACCAGCCCTCCATTGTCCAGATGCTGTGGCATCCCAAGAAGCAAGTACTTCCAATCAGGGCTTAAAACCCTAACCGTAACCCTAACCTTTAACCGGTAAAAACCGTTTAAATTTTAAAACCGTAACCGAAAAAAAAAATTTTAATTTGACCGAAATCTTAAAACCGAAACTCTGTAAGCCGAAATAACCGCTTAGTAACCGTTTCATTTATAAGTGTTAATTTCGGTTTTTCATACATCCAAAAAAAAATATTTTTAATTTTTATAATAAAAATTGGAAAAAAATTTTATTTTTAATTGTTATTTTAAAAATTGCAAATAAGACTTATGGTATAACTTTTAAATACAATTTTAAAAGCATGCTTTATTTTAAAACAAGTTAAAAATAATTTAAAACGAAAAATTTTGAACTGTTTCTATGTTTTCCGACTCATAAGCAGTGTTGCCAAAGCCAAAATAGCCTTTAAAAAAAGCTGAAAATAGCTAAAAAAAATTTGTTGATAGCTAAAAAAAACGTTAGAGTAAAAAAACGATATTTTTATTGATTTAAGCCAGTGTTTTATAGAAAATGTTGATGCAAAAAAATTCTTTAAAGTATTCTAGGAGGGAATGCAAAAAAAAAAATTTGAAAAGTCTCTTCACTAATACTTTTTATGACTTTTTAAAATTTAATTAAAATTACTATTTTAACCCCTTATTTCCTCCTTCTCATACAAAAAGTGGCTTTTAAGCAATTTTCAAAAAATCGTCAAAAATACTAGCGAAGTTATTTTTCAAATTTTTTACAATCACTCCTAGAATTGTTTTAAGATTTTTTTTGCATCAAAATATTTTTGGTTTGGGACCGAAAAAAGTTAAAAAATACAGTTTTACAAAAAAATTTAAAAATTTTCCATGGGTACTTAATGGGTTAAGGAAATTTTTGCATTATTGAAACGGATTTTAAATGAATAGATGATTAAATTAAGATATCTGCATCCAATCTTTTTTATTATACAAAAATTTGACAAAGTTAGGGGGTAAAAAGACATGAAGACATTATTCAATACTAGATTCAATTGATTTCATAGTTAAAAACGACAAAATTTAATGCTCTTTTGGCTTATCGATGTTTTTGTGCCATTCAAATGGAAAAAATACTACAAAGTGTTTAAAAGTGTGGCATCGTAAAACATAAAAATACATGATGTTACCAGATGTTTGCAAAAAGCTAAAATTATTTTTGAAGTAGCTAAAATTCCCGCTACCCGCTGTTTTACAATTTATCCCGCATTTGCCAGTTGCAACCCACTAAATCTGTCGGGAAAATAGCTAAATTGGCAACACTGCTCATAAGACTAGTTTGCAATCTCTGATATTTTGTTATTAGCTTTATATTTTATTTTTGATTTTCTTTTTTATTTTTAATTTTAATTTATATGTGAAATAAGAAAGTAATACATTTTTAATTAATATTTTAATGTTATTAACTGAATTAATATGATAACTGAATACCTAAATGCAAACATAACCGAAACCGTAACTGAAACCGATATTCGTTTCGGTTTCAATCCCTGCTTCCAATTGATTGGTCCTTTAATAAAATCTAAATAAATGTACTTTCTTAATGGTAGGGACGCTGTCATCTGTCTGCTGGAGGATCTGACCATTACCCTCTATCTGGTGGAGTCCACGGGCATTCTCACGGAGTTGGATCGCGTCAAGCTGAGTGGGCGTGGCACTGGCAAGCAGGGCGCCATCGCCTGGGCGGGCAACAGCCTGGCCATCATCACGGGCGATCTCTCCGTGCGCATTTGGGACATTGAACGCAGCGATAACTATTTGCTCAAGATGGAGCAACCCACCAGCTCCCATTTGGCGAACGTTAGCTCATCTCTGTCCAGTCTGGGCAATGCCACATCCTCCTCCAACAACAACAAGCACAACTCCACGGGCAACTTCTTTAGTCCGGAAAGCAGCAGCGAGAGCAACGGCAACTTGCCCAGAAAGGTCTCCAAGTATACACAGCTCGCCTCCAACGAGATCTTCACCTGCCTGGCCTACAGCACCAGCAATCAGACCCTGTGTGCCGCCACAAATCTGGGCAATCTCTACACCTGGAAGCGCACGGTGAGCTGCTTTAATGGAGCTGCACAAATGATGGCAATCTTTTTATTTAGCAATCAATGATTGTACCTTTTATATTTATAATTATATTTTTATTATATTATACCCTGGGGGTATATTAAGTTTGTTCAAAAGTATGTAACAGGCAGAAGGAAGCATCTCCGACCCCATAAAGTATATATATTCTTGATCAGCATCAACAGCCGAAACGATATAGCCATGTCCGTCTGTCCGTCTGTCCGTCGGTCCGTGTAAGCGAAAGGATCTCAGAGATGGTAAGAGCTAGGACCACCAAATTTGGAATGAAGACTCCCTATTATGTCAGGCAGAACAAGTTTATGTTAAAATTTTGCCACGCCCACTGTGAGGGGCGTAATTCATAAAAAACTGACAGCACCTTTTATTTTGGCTTTTAAGCTATTTTTTTTATATCAACGGATGTGGAATCATGCCCAGAAGCTAATCACCAACTTTTATCCCGATTGGGCCATAAATAGTGAAGATATTAACAATTTTGTCCGAGGTATTTTAATGGCAATTCTATAAATAGAATAGAATTAATGGTCAATTAATTCGTTTTACATTTCCTCTGTAAGAATGTTTATCGAATTTGTCATCCTCAATCCAAGTTGCGGCGTGGTGTAAGTGATAAGTGCTCGGCAGGCGAAACGGGAGACCGAGGTTCGAGTCCCGGTTCTGTCGATGCAAATGATTTTTAATTATTATTTTTATTTTTATTTTCTTATTTTTATTTTCTTATTTTTAAAATTGGTTTAAATCACTTATCTTATTGTACATGTATGTAGCTGCCACAAAAACGATAGGTCGATATTTGAGGATAAGTACGAGAATTGCATGTGCATCTAATCTTCGGCATGCCGAAGCCTAGGCCCAGGGTATATTACTGTCGAGTGCACTCGACTGATCCGCTTGTTTTTAGTTATGTTTATTATTATTATTATATTTATAATTGTATAATTATATTTAGATAATAGAAATCAATTTATTTTGATTGCAATTAGTTTGTATAATTTAATTGTTATTTAGTAACTTATTTATTTATTATTCAATTCAAAAAATAAGTAGTTTACTATAGAAAAATACTCATTTCCTTTATATTACCTCTTATATTTATAATTATATTTACATTTTTACTTATATTGATATTGATATTTATATTTATTTGCATAAATATATTTTTATGTTTATTTTTTATATTTATAGCTATGTTTATGATTATTATACAGGGGTGGTCAAAAGTATTTACACAACACTTAAAGTTAATTGTACTCGTAATTTGAGCTTACTTCATGTTAAGTTTGGTATCAATGGAAAGGTCTTTTGAATTCCTTTCAAATGATATAAAAATCCGTTTAATCCGTTAAGTACCCACTGATAAATTTGAGTTTTTGTAAAAGTCAATTTTTTTGACTTTTTTCCTGGGTCTCAAACAAAAAATGTTTTGATGCAAAAAGTTTCTTCAAACAATTTAAATAGTGACTGCAAAAACAAATTTTAAAAAATCTTTTTGCTAGTATTTTTAATAATTTTTTGAAAACTGCCAAAAAGGCACTTTTTGCACGAAAATGAGGAAAAAGTGCCTTTTTGGCAGTTTTCAAAAAATTATTAAAAATACTAGCAAAAAGATTTTTTAAAATTTGTTTTTGCAGTCACTATTTAAATTGTTTGAAAAAACTTTTTGCATCAAAACATTTTTTGTTTGAGACCCAGGAAAAAAGTCAAAAAAATTGACTTTTACAAAAACTTAAATTTATCAGTGGGTACTTAATGGGTTAAGGAAACTTTTGTATCATTTGAAAGGAATTCAAGAGACCTTTCCATTGATACCAAACTTTAGCTGAAGTAAGTTCAAATTACGAGTAGATTTAACGTTAAGTGTTGTGTAAATACTTTTGACCACCTCTGTATATACACTAGTCGGCATATTTATTTTGACAACATTTAAAATTAATTCTACTCATAATTTGATCCTACTTCATGTACATTTTGGCATCAATGGAAAGGTCATTTCAATTCCGTTTGAATGATACAAAACTTTCCTTAACCCATTAAATACCCATTGAAAATTTTGAATTTAAAAAAACGTCAAATTTAAAACTTTTTTCCTCGATTTTTTTCAAAAAAATGTTTGATGCAAAAAAATTCTTCAAACAATTCTAATAGTGACTGCAAAAACAATTTTTCAAAAATCTTTTTGCTAGTATTTTTTATAATTTTTTGAAAACTGCAAAAATCTCACTTTTTGTATGAAAAGTAGGAAAAACGGGTTAAAATAGTCATTTTTTGCAGTTTTCAAAAAATTATAAAAAATACTAGCAAAAAGATTTTTGAAAAATTGTTTTTGCAGTCACTATTAGAATTGTTTGAAGAATTTTTTTGCATCAAACATTTTTTTGAAAAAAATCGAGGAAAAAAGTTTTAAAATTGACGTTTTTTTAAATTCAAAATTTTCAATGGGTACTTAATGGGTTAAGAAAAGTTTTGTATCATTCAAACGGAATTGAAATGACCTTTCCATTGATGCCAAAATGTACATGAAGTAGGATCAAACTATGAGTATATTTAACTTTAAATGTTGTCAAAATAAATATGCCGACTAGTGTATCTTTATATTTTTATTCATATTTATATTTATTTATTTATTTAGATAATAGAAATTAATTTATTTTGATTGCAATTAGTTTGTATAATCTAATTTTTATTTAGTAGGTTATTTCTTTATTATTCAATTCAAAAAATTATAAGTTAATTATTAAAAATACTTATTTTTGATTATAATCAAAAAGTGCAATCAATTTTAATTACAATCATTTGTTAAAAATTGATTTTAGATTTCATATTTGTTACAAACACAATGAAAGTAAATAACATTATAATATTGGAAAATTAGTAATTAAATTTTTTATTCAAATAATAAAATAAGTAGTTTATTAATGAAAATTCAACAAAAAATTTAATAATTTGCCCTCTAATTTAATTGAAATCAATTTATTTTGATTAAAATTAATTTCAGAAAATTGCACTATTATTTAGTTAAATTTTATTTAAATCAAAAATAATAAATATAATATGTGAATAGAACATTTGTTCTAAATTTATTACAAATATAATAAAAGTATTATATTTGTAATAAATTTAGAACAAATGTTCTATTCACATATTATTTTTATTATTTTTCATTTAAATAAAATTTAACTAAATAGTAAAAATGTAAATATAATTATAAATATAAAAGGTAATATAAAGGAAATAAGTATTTTTTATAATAAACTACTAATTTTTTGAATTGAATAATAAATAAATAAGTTACTAAATAAAAATTAAATTATACTCATTGCAATCAAAATAAATTGATTTATATTATCTAAATATAATTATACAATTATACATATAAAATTTTAGATTTGCGCTCAAAAACAATGTTGAAATCTTGAATTGATTGCAAGCTTTTAAAAACATTTAATTATTAAAAAGTAAATACTTTATTTAAATCATTTATTATTGAAATGCATCAAATAATTGATCAATTTATAGTTTCTTCTATTTTTATTATTTATTTAATGTAACTAAATTGATTTTAAAATAGCAATTTAAAGTCTTGACACGATTGCAATCTTTTAAAAACATTTAATTATTATTTATTAACTATTCTATTTAAATTGTTTATTATTGAAATGCAACAAATAATTGATCAATTTATAATTTCTTCTAGTTTTATTATTTATTTAATTTATTTAATTGATTTTAAAATTCCAATTTAAAGTCTTGACATGATTGCAATCCCTTTCAGCTCTGCTGCTTTGTGGGTGCACCCGAGGATGCCTGGCAGCTGGGCAACATATCGTCGCTGTCCCGCCAAGGAGCCGTCAAGAGCTGCACCTGGGGCTTCAACGAGCTGAGCAAGCCGTGCATCCTGGTCAACTGTCTGTCCAGTGTGTTCATGCTGAAGGAGCAGCCGCTGCTCGCCTCGCACACTCGCACCTTGTGGGCGCTGCAGAGCTCCGCCAAGTGTGTCCAGCTGACGCACTGCAGCGGCAGGCAGTGCACAGTCCAAGCGGACTTTGCTGTCACCGCCCTGGCCCTCAACGAACTCAACTTGGTCGTGAGCAATGGACGCTGCATTTCCTCGTACAGTCTGCAGAAGGTGGAAAAGACTCTCGATGAATTCGAGGAGATTCTCGAGGCATCTGGCGCTGGTTCCACATCCTCCGCCTCCGCCTCGCCTCCCTCGCTTAGCATCAAGTTGTTGCAGACTTTTAACGCCGAGTGTCTCGCCCTCTGTTTGCAGAACCAAAACATCTTCTGTCTCAACTCCAGCGACATTGTTGTCTACTCCGTGGGCGGCGTCATTCTTCACAGGATCATGGGCAATGATGTTGAAGGTGGGACTGTTTCATTTATCAGTTTTCCATTTCAAAATTAACAATTTAATTGAATTACACAATTTATTATTTGATTTTATTTATTAACATTTATTTTTTGTAATGCAAATTGAATAACAAATTTATGACCATATATACCTCAGGGAAATAAGTATATGTGGGTGAAGTTATTCAAAAAAATATACTTTTAACACAAAAGATTTGATGCAGATTTCTTAAAATAATCTTATCATTTAGTTTTCTTTTGAAAGACACAAAAATTTTCTTTACCCATTAAGTACCCGTGGAAAATTTAGAACTTTTGTTAAAGTGTTTTTTTTTCACTTTTTTCCTCGATTTTTTACAAAAAATTGCTAAAATGGCGCATTTTGTATGAAAAGGAGGAAAAAGTATGAAAAATGGGTTAAAATAGTCATATTTAGAATTTTCAAAAAATTATAAAAAATACTAGAAAAAATATTTTTGAAAATTTTTTTTTGCAGTCACTCTTAGAATTGTTTGAAGAATTTTTTTGTAAAAAATCGAGGGAAAAAGTGAAAAAAAACACTTTAACAAAAGTTCAAAATTATTTACGGGTACTTAATGGGTTAAGAAAATTTTTGTGTCATTCAAAAGAAAACTAAATGATAAGATTATTTTAAGAAATCTGCATCAAATCTTTTGTGTTAAAAGTATATTTTTTTTGAATAACTTCACCCACATATACTTATTTCCCTGAGTGTATATAATATTATATACATATACATATAATACATATATCAAATATTAAAAAAACTACTTAAATTAATCAATTAAATATAATATTTATTTTATTATTCAATTAAATTTTAAACTTTTCATGCTTGCAGTTTTTGACAATGTTTTATTTTTATTTTAAAAATCAAAAACGTTTTTTTTTTTATTAATTTTGACTTGTAAGTATATATTAGGGGGATAAGTTATCTACGACTTTAATAACATTGCACGATGTTAAAAGGAATCATCTGAATAATAAAAACGGAATCGCTTACAGCTATCCCTAAAACAGCAGAAGTTGCATTTAGGCCACGTTGGGATCGAAGGGGTTAAATGTAGTACAGACTGAGAATTCACTTTTTAGGGCGTATCATCATTACGGCTGTTTTAAGCGAGTATTGAGTTCCACGAAAGTGGTACCAAGTGACGCCTTTCATCCAGTCATTGTCTTTATACGTTCCCGTCAATTGGCTGTAAGAATTCAAGTTAATTAACGAAGCTCTAAGAAATAATTAACATTACATCTTACCTGTGATGATAATCGTTATACCACCAGGCACCAGTGAAGCGAATGGCGCAGTTGTCTTCGTCCCAATTGTCATTATCCTTATCAAATGTAGTAAATTTCATGCCTCGATGATATTCGAGTGAATCTCCAGCTGTTCCATTGGCGTTGCCCAGTGGTGTAATTTATATTGTTGATCCTCATTGCCAATTGCAAATTCATCATAAGTCTCGAATCTTTGATCTCCCTCAAAGTCCTCGAGAACAACAAGTAACTCCTGACGCCTCTCTGCAGTCATCGCGTGGATTTTGTCCAAACCTAAGAAATATTCGCCATCTAGGTTTCCAAATCCATTTTTATACTCTGTCCAGTTCCGCTTAAAGTTGACGCTTCCGTCCATCCGTCGCAGGATAATTGTCCAGCCTCCATCACGAGTTTGAGCATCACAGGCAACTTTAAAAGTTTGATTACTAAACTTGGGGATAACTATGTCATAGATCCCACTGAACTTGGCCTCAGTACACTTGTGTGTGTTAAAGAACCTACTGTTCTTATCCGTTTCCTTAACAAGTCCCTCTACCAACTTTCCCTGCCGTTCCACCTCCGCGCTGAGAGATTGGATATGCGATTCCTTCTGAAGAACATCCTTATTCTGCTTTTCCAAGTCCACTCTTAAGGATTGGATATCCGCTTCCTTATCAAGTTTCTTCTGTTGCTCAAACTCTGCTCTAAGACTCTGAATATCTGTTCTAAACACTTGATTATCAGCCCTGAGAGATTGGATCGCTGATTCCTTTTCGAGTATAGATTTTTTCTGGTTTTCCAGCTCATCTCTCAAACTCTGGATATCCGCTCTTGAAGATACATTATCCGCATCCTTGTCAATAACGCACTTCTTCTGATGTTCCAATTCCTCTCTTAAAACTTGATTATCAGTGCTGAGAGATTGGATCGCTGCTTCCTTTTCGTTCTTCAGGCTGTCCAGCTCGGCTCTAAGACTCTGGATATCTGTTTTAAAGACTTGTATATCCGTTCTGAGCACTTGGATATCCGCTCTTGAAGATTCACTATCCGCTACACATTTTTTCTGTTTTTCTATCTCTGCTCTTATGAACTGTACATCCGAATCCTTAGCAACTTCATTTGTCAACTTTTCTTTTAACTCGGATAATTGAGAATTTATTGAAAGCATGAACTTCGTTTCATTATATTCGGAAATGTGAATTCCATAAGAGTGCAAAGTAAATGTACTTAATATGAATATTATATAAAATATATTCTGTAACATTTTGCGACTTTTCTTCACTGGATTCCAAAGAAGACTGACTGAATCAAAATTTGAATAGTAGCGAAGAAGTGAATTTTAAAATGCGATTATCGCAACTACATAAGTAATACATATATGTACATAGTCATATCTGAATCCACAAGCACTCAGAACTTGGCAACCACAGTTTACTCGACATCCTCTTTGATAAAATGTTTGACTCACATTCGGTTATTAAAGCATTCAAAGAATTGAATTAATCTTAAAACATATTATAGTAATCATAAAACATATAGTGGTCCAATTCAAATTTAAAAATAAACCTTATCTGCGTCCGGTATGCAGCAACCTACATACCCAATTTGAAGTCTCTAGCTATTATAGTTTCTGAGATCGGCACATTCAATCAGACGGACGTACGGATAGACGGACGGACGGACAGTCGGAAAAAAAATTTTCAAAAATCTTTTTGCTAGTATTATTTTTAATAAAATTTTTTGTAAATCCTAAAAATTACTATTTTAACCTCTTTTTCCTCATTTTCATACAAAAAGGGTCCAATTTGCAATTTTCAAAAAATAATATAAACTACTTGCAAAAAGATTTTTGAAAATTTAATTCTTAGAATTGTTTAAAGAAAAAAGTTGAAAAATAGACTTTTTTTAAAATTCAAAATTTTCGTTTGGCACTTAGTGGGTTGAAGAAATTTTTGTATCATTAGAACGGAATTTAAATAAATAAAAGATAAATATTAGAAACCCGCATCAAAACATCTTTATTATACGCGAATTTGGCAAATTTATGCTGTATGAAGACTTTAGTGGCACACTGTACATCACACAAATCTAATATACCCTTTATGACAATTTTCTAAAGTTTCCAAAAATAGATCTTATTAGGTATTTAAAAAATATATTTTAAAAATCATAATTTTTATATAATAAATAACACTGTGCAAGTCCAAAAAAAAAGACATGACCAAACTCAACGGTTTCTCCCTATTTCGGGTCCTACGAATCGAACTGCATCATTAGTTTTTTGAGTTACAATCAGGGATTAAAACCGAAAGAAATATCGGTTTCAGTTACAGTTTCGGTTAAATTCGGATTTGGGTTATCGGTTATCGGTTACGCAAAATCTTTGAATAAAGGTTTCGTAACGGTGAACCGGTTTTTGTATGTTTCGGTTTCAAAATACCGGTATGGTTTCGGTTCACAAAAAAAAAACTTTAAATAAATATAATTATATTTATAATATATGTAATAAATTAATAATAATTGAATAGGCAAAAGTAGAAATGAAAATCCAAAATAAAATATAAAACTAATAACAAACTAGTCGGCGGTGCTACAGTCGAGCGGTACTCGACTGTCGGAGACCCCGTACTTATTATAAAGATATCTCAAACAACAAAAAGATGTTCATACTAAGACTTGATTTGGACTGATCGTTCCTATGGCAGCTATATGATATAGTAATCCGATTTCAATCAAATTCGGTCAGTATGTATGGGACCATCTTTTATACATATTCTGTCAGTGTGGTTGAAATATCTCAAACAGCAAAAAAAGTTTTCCATACTAAGACTTGATTTTCAACTGACTGTTCCTATGGGAGCTATATGATATAGTAGTTCGATTCCAACCAAATTTGGTCAGTATGTACGGGACCATCCCATATGCATATTCTGTCAGTTTAATTTAGTTATCTCAAACAACAAAAAAGATTTTCATACTAAGACTTGATTTTCGACTGATCGTTCCTATGGCAGCTATATGATATAGTAATCCGATTTCAATCAAATTCGGTCAGTATGTATGGGACCATCTTTTATACATATTCTGTCAGTTTGGTTGAAATATCTCAAACAGCAAAAAAGTTTTCCATACTAAGACTTGATTTTCAACTGATTGTTCCTATGGGAGCTATGTGATATAGTGGTCCGATTCAAAATCTAAAACAAACTCGATCTGCTTGCAATATAGACGAGCCTACATACCAAGTTTGGAGTCTCTAGCTCTTATAGTCTCTGAGATCTCGGCGCTCTTACAGACGGGCAGACAGACAGACAGACGGACAGACGGACATGGCTATATCAACTCGGCTGTTGATGCTGATTAAGAATATATATACTTTATGGGGTCTGCCACGCCTCCTTCTGCCTGTTACTGTTTTTTTGTGACAAAGTTAATAGACCCCTTTACTTATTTAAAGTACGGGGTCTAAATATCAGAGATCGCAAACAAGACTTATGAGTCGGAACAAATCGAAACAGTTCAAAATTTGTCGTTGAAAATTATTTTCTACTTGTTTTTTAAATTTTTATAATAAAAATTGAAAATAAAACATGCTTTTAAAATTGTATTTAAAAGTTACACCAATAAATTTTTAAATAACAATCAGAAATACAACTTTTTTTCAATTTGTATAATACATTTATTATTATTAATTAAAAACCGAAATTAACCCTTATAAATGAAACGGTTACTAAACGGTTATTTCGGTTTACAGAGTTTCAATTTTTAAGGTTTCGGTCAAATGAAAATATTTTTTTTCGGTTCCGGTTTCAGTTACGGCTTTAAATTTCAATCGGTTTTTACCGGTTAAAGGTTACGGTTTCGGTTAGGGTTTTAATCCCGGGCTACAATGATGGTTTCATACAAAATTTTTTGCGCAAGTTTTTGAACAAGTTCAGGCTGTAGCTTGTACGGCTTTGGTTTTTTTGGTTAACTTTCTTCAGCAAAGTTGCCTAAAATAGTTCAGGCTACAAGTTTGCAGAGCATACGGAACCTCCAAACTGTTGTTTTGGATAAATTTGTCAATTTACTGAAAACTATTGCTTACTTTTAGGCTGTGTAAGAAAAATGACAAATTTAGCCAAAACACCTCCAAAACAACAGTTTGGAGGTTCCGTATGCTCTGCAAACTTGTAGCCTGAATTATTTTAGGGGAAAACCGTTGAGTTTGGTCATGTCTTTTTTTTTTGAAAAAAAACTATCACAGTATAATTAATAATAAAACAATTACATTTTTTTCATAAAGAAATCTTTTTAGAATTATAATTTGTAATTTTAAATGAGAAACAATTAATGACAATAAAAAATTCAAAGTTTCGAAAAATAAAACTAATTTAGTTTTAAAAAAATGAAACTTTCATTTTTTTAAAATCATTATTTAATCATAAAATCAAAATACAGTCGAACTTCCCTAACTCGAAGTTTCTCTAACTCGAACAAAATCGAGTGGCAATAGCGTTTACTAGGCAAATTCCATACAATTCTACTTCCCTAACTCGAACTTCCCTAACTCGAATTTCTCCCTAACTCGAACAAAAATATTGGCCCGTACTTCTGTAAGTCGAATTTTTCGGGAAAATCTCCAATAAAGTTTGAATTTTTTTTTCGTTTCTGCTTTATGCTTTTGTTACCGGCTCGTTTGGATATGATATATTGATGTACATTAGCATATGGTGATGTTATATGATAGAATATTACATCAACAATTATTTAGGCTTGTGAAATTGCTATAGGAAAGATGTTCGAAATGTACTTATTTGTCAGTGGACTAAAATGTTTCAAAATGTTTAAAGAAATATTCCAACTTTTTAGTAGTTAACGAAATTTAAATAAGACCAAATAAACTAAAGTTGCTGAAAAATGTGGTATGTCAACAAAAACATTTTTCACTATATTAAAAAATGAAATATTAATTATGATGACATTTGAATCGGAAACCTCTTCTGGATACAGCAAAGGAACGAAGAAACCAATTTTTGAGAAGATTAACAGGTCTTGAACAAACTGGAATCATTTTTTGTTGAAAATAACAAGAAAAATTTGGAATTTTAAATGTATTTATGATTGAATGCATTTGTAGTTTCTTTTAAAACACTAAAAAAAAAAAATTCCCTAACTCGAAGTCTCCCTAACTCGAACTTTTTTCGTGGATAATGGTGATTCGAGTTAGGGAAGTTCGACTGTAAATGTATATTATAATACTTAAAATAAATCATATTTATTTAAAAAATCATCACTTGAAATATAATAAATTTGTTTTCAATTTGTTTTAAGGCAAAATCATTGGCATGGATTTGACGGGATGCTACTTGGCCGTGTTCACCATGAACGGCTATGTGAAGGCCTACGATGTGACGCGTCACGATCCGAAGCTGTTGTTCCCCAGCAAATCGGGCCACGAGATCTTCGACGACTTCGGCGAGTTCATCCTGGTCAAGTGCAACAGTTTGGGCAGCCATCTGGCCCTGGTGATGGCCAACAGCAGCTTTGCGCCCTGCGCGGCCGTTTATTGCTGGGACTTTGAGCGCAACAATCTGTTCGAGTACGACTTGGCCAGATCTCAGCCAGAAACTGCAGCTGATGCCCAATCCCAGAGCAATCGCTCCAGTTTGGCTGTCAGAATCTTCTGGGATACGGAGGAGCCGCGTCTGCTGGCTGTGGAGGTCAGGTCCATGATTATGCAGAAACCAACAACAAAAGCAACTCCAAATCCCACGCCCAGTCACTATGTGGAATCCCAAATCCTGGTCATGTTCTATTCCGACAAGAACGAAGGCAAATTGAATGTGCTGGAGACGCAAGCAATCTCTCAAGGCGCCCAGCTCTTGAATCTGTGCGTGCCCAGCGTTGTCTGTCTCCAGGTGAACGCTGTCCAGGAGCAGCCGCTGCAGGATTTCGCGGATCTGCAGCAATGCGACGCAGTTACGCGTCGCCAGGTCCTCAACTTCAGTTTGCACGTCGCCGAGGGTCAAATGGATTTGGCCTTTCGCTGTGTCCGCTCCATTCACTCCCAGGTCATCTGGACCAATCTGGCCAGGATGTGCGTGCACACCAGTCGCCTGGATGTGGCCAAGGTGTGCTCAACACACATTTAACCACACCTGTTAAATTTCGATTACAATTGCTAATCAATTAGATTATTTTTGGAAATAATCGTCGTGATAAATTTGTAATTACAGTCGAACTTCCCTATCTCGAACTTCCCTAACTTGAAGTCTCTCTAACTCAAACAAAATCGAGTGGCAATACTAGGCAAATTTCATACAATTCTACTTCCCTAACTCGAAGTCTCCCTAACTCGAACTTTTTTCGTGGATAATGGTGATTCGAGTTAGGGAAGTTCGACTGTATATAATGATTACGATTGCAAAAAATCAGAAATAATCTAAAATTATTACAATTATTCAAAAATAATCAGAAAAAAATCAAATATAAAATAATTTTTTTGAGTATTCGGATTATTTTTGATTTTTTTTTTTACTATTTCTGATTATGTTTGATTATTTCTGATTATTTATGACTATTTAGTAAAAATTAAATTATTTTAAGTTTTCACAATAAAAGTAGCCAAAATAATCAGATATAATCAGATAAAAATCAAAAATAATTCGAATATCCAAAAATATTATTTTTAATTATTTTTTTTTTTTCTGATTATTTTTGTAATCGCAATCATTAAATAATTGGACAAACCCGAAAATAATCGTAATTTAATCATCAGTTCGACTTTTAAGCAAAAATAATCTTGTTACTAATAATTATGATTACTAATCATTATTTAACAGGTATGGTTAAATCTCTAATTTGATTCTGCACCAAATGTTTGTTCATTTGGAAAATTAAATTTTTTTCCAACATTGTCCACATTTTTCATACTCACCCCTTGACATTTTTTTTTAAAAAACTTCAATCTGTCATATTTTTGTCAAAACAACGGAATGTCAGTTTTTCCCTTAAATAACCAATAATTTGATTCTGCATTAGATCTTATTCAATTAGAATATTGAATTTTTTTCCAACACTGTCCACATTTTCCATACTCACCCCTTGAGATTTGTTTTTAAAACTTTACCTTACACTAACTTAATCAAAGCTTAACCGATTTAATCACGTTTTTTTTCCATTTTTTTACTTCTAATTTAATTTTGCAGCATCAGTTTATTAATTTAGAAAACTTAATTTTTTTCCAACACTGTCCACTTTTTCTATACACTTTTTTCAAAAACTTCTAAATGAGAGATTTTCCTGCGGAAATTGTTCCTTTAAATGACTTTAAACTTGATTTTGCCTCAAAATTTATTTCATTAGAAAAATTCACTTTTTTTCCAACACTGTTCGCTTTTTTTTATAACATTCTTAAAAACTTCTATCAATTTTCAATTTTTTCATTGTTTAAGCTCTAATTTAGATTATGCATTGAAATTACATTCATTTGGAAAATTTAACTTTTAACCAACACTTAAAAATTTTTCAACTTAAGCCTTGACAGGTTTTCAAAAACTTGTAACTGTCATAACTTGAGCAAAACTTAAAAAAAATCCATGAAAATATCAATTTTATTATCGTTTGAAGTATAATTTGTTTTTTCATTAAAATTGAATTGTAAAATTTAAGTATTTTCCCAACACTGTCCATTTTTTCCAAATCTGACACTTTTTTAAAAACTATAAACTGTCATAACTTTGTCAAAACTTAACCGATTTCATTAAGAAATGCAGATTATATTTATATTTTTAATCCTTATTTAACTCAGGATTATTTATATTTATTTCCCCAAGGTGTGCCTGGGTCACCTGGAGCAGGCGAGATCCGTGCGTGCGCTGCGCCAGGCCATGGAGGACGATGATCTGGAGCTGGAGGCCAAGGTGGCGGTGCTGGCCATCGAGCTGGGCATGATCGAGGAGGCCAAGGAGCTGTACAAGCGCTGCCGGCGCCACGATCTGCTCAACAAGCTGCTGCAGTCGACGGGCCAGTTGGACGCGGCCCTGCAGCTGGCCGAGACCGAGGATCGCATTCATCTGAAGCACACTTACTACCAGAAGGCGCTTTCACTGCGCGAATCTGGCGACATCAAGGGCGCCCTCGAGTACTACGAGAAGACGCAGAATCCAGTGCAGAATATCACGCAGCTGCTGCTCGAGAATCCGCTGGCCATGAAGCGGTACATTCAGTCGACCACGGATCCCAAGCTGCTCAAGTGGTGGGGCCAGTACGTGGAGAGCTCGGGCGACATGGACGCCGCTCTCGCCGTCTACAGCAGGGCCGAGGATTGGTTCTCCCAGATTAAGATCCTCTGCTACCTGGGCAAGATATCCAAGGTAGGCACTGTAGCGAATACCGCGAATAAACTATTATATTATTAAAAAAAAGCATATGCATTGTCGAATATCGGTTACACTTACGGCTATCGGTTATGTTCGCATATAGGCTATCGGTTATCGGTTTCGAAAACGTTTTTGTGTATCGGTTACCGGTTTATTTAATGTTTCGGTTTCAAAATACCAGTATGATTCGATTCCAAAAAAAAATATTATTTTTAATGCTAAAAACATGTAAATTTTAAAACAAATAATCAGAAATCTCTAAAATTGAGATTTTTTTTAAGATGAGTATACAAATTTGAAATAAAAATCAAATTGACTTTTGTAAACCATTATTACGCTTCAATAGCATAACTTCAATAGCAGTTATGCATGAATCGGTTCCTTAACGGTTGTTCCGGTTGGTATAATTAAGGTGTTTCGGTATCGAATCGGTTTAATAAAAAAGTATTGTTCCGATAACGGTTTCAGTTACGCTTAAGAATTCCAATCGGTTAATACCGGTTACGGTAACAGTTTGAATCCGTGATTAAATATCTGAGCGATTTTAAAAAGATATGATATACGTTTTTATACCCGTTACTTAAAAAATAAGTAAAAGGGTATATTGTATTCGTTGGAATGTATGTAACAGGCAGAGGGAAGCATCAACGATTCTTTATAGTATATATATTCTTGATCAGCATCAACAGCCGAGTCGATATAGCCATGTCCGTCTGCCCGTCTGCCCGTCCGTCCGTGTGAGATCCTTAATCTCAGAGACTATAAGAGCTAGAGCAACCAAATTTGGCACGCAGACTTCTATAAACCCCACGCAGTTCAAGTTTTTAAAATATTTCGTTTATTTTGATAATTATCGTTGACTACTAGCATTATCTATCATTCTACAAAATCGTAACAAAATTAGACAAATAGAATGGTGGTAATGCCTGATTTAAGTTTTAAAGAAATGCAAGTGCCTAAAAGTATGCAATACATTTTTTTAAATACTTATTCAAATGAGTAACGGATATCCTATAACCTGGGAGCTCGACTTTAGCCTTTCCCACTTGTTTTATTACCGATTTAAATATCAATCCTTTTTAATTGCAGGCGGATGCGATTGCCCGACAGTCGGGCGACCGGGCCGCGTGCTATCATCTGGGACGGCACTACGAGAATGTGGGCAAGTTCCAGGAGGCGATCATGTTCTACACGCGGGCGCAGACGTTCAGCAATGCGATTCGCATCTGCAAGGAGAACGACTTCCAGGAGGAGCTCTGGACGGTGGCGAGTTCATCGCGCAGTCGGGACAAGGCGATAGCAGCCGCGTACTTCGAGGAGTGCGGGAACTTTAAGCATGCCGTGGAACTGTACCATCGGGCGGGCATGCTCCACAAGGCACTGGAAATGGCCTTTGAGTCGCAACAGCCGGAGATTCTGGAGATTATTGCCAGCGAATTGAATGCCGAATCGGATGCGGAATTAATAAATCGCTGTGCGGATTTCTTTACCAGCATCGAGCAGCATCAGAAGGCAGTGCAATTGCTGGCCAAGACCAAGCACTTGGAGCGTGCTCTGAGCATCTGTGTGGACAAGGGAGTGCCCGTCACTGAGGAACTCGCGGATCTACTGACGCCCACCAAGGGCGACTTTGCGGAGGCCACGCGCCTGGGCATCCTGGTGCAGCTGGGGGATCTGCTCCAGCAGCAGGGCGACTATCACAGTGCCACCAAGAAGTTTACGCAAGCCGGCGACAAAGTGCGTGCCATGAAATCCCTCCTGAAATCGGGCAACACGGATAAAATCATTTTCTTTGCCACAATGTCGCGTCAGCGCGAGATTTACATCATGGCCGCCAATTATCTGCAGTCTTTGGACTGGCAAAGTGATCCGGCCATCCTCAAGCACATCGTTGGCTTCTATGGCAAGGGACAAGCCTTTGATTCGCTGGCCAATTTCTATGCCATCTGCGCCCAGCTGGAGATCGAGGAGTATCGGGACTACGAGAAGGCCTTGATTGCCATGCAGGAGGCGGCCAAGTGCCTGGAGAAGCTCAGCCACGCCCAGCACGCCTACAACAACCTGCAGCGCACCGTCGCCGACGTGAAGACCATTCTCGAGATGCAACGATCCCTGCAGGCCGGCGACAACCAGGCCGTCATCGGAGCCTGTCGCTCCATGTTGAGTGCGTCTTAATTTTGTGGGACAGATCAATTAATTTTTGGATTATTCTTTTTTTATTTTCTAAATTTTTTAAATTGTTTATTATTTTTTGGAATCTGTGCATTTCTGGATGTTTTGATATCATACCTGTTAAATTTTGATAAGAATTACTAATCAATTAGATTATTTTTGGAAATAATCATAGTGACTATATAATTCACTGTTGAAAAATTTGTGACTATATAATGATTACGATTAAAAAAAAAAATTATTATAATTATTCAAAAATAATCAGCAAAAATCTAAAATAATCTTTCTGATTATTTCGGACAATTTTTGATTTTTTCTGATTATTTTGGCTACTTTGATTGTAAAAATTTAAAATACATAATTTGATTTTTACTAAATAGTCGTAAATAATGAGAAATAATCAAAAACAATCCGAATGCTCAAAAAGATTATTATTGATTATCTTTGATTTTGTCTGATTATTTTTGAATAATTGGAATAGTTTTAGATTATTTTTGATTTTTTGTAATCGTAGTCATTAAATAATGGGCAAAACCGAAAATATTCGTAATTTAATCATTAGTTCGTAATTTAATCATTATTTAACAGGTATGGTTTTGATAGACCTATTTATTTATAAATATTAAATTTGTTACATTTTTCAAAATTTCACTTAAAAAAAAGATTTTTTCATTTAGCTGTATTTCTCCATGTTGGAAGCTTTTGTTGGATTTTTGGATATTTCTTACATGTTTTTTGTACTTTGTAAATTTGAGAAAATTTGTTTTTTTTTATTTGGTATACTTTTTTTTATAATATTTTAAAAATTTGTTACATTTTTAAAATTTGGCTTTCATTCTTCGATTTTTTCGTTGAATCTTGTCGCATTTTTCTTACATTCGTTTGGTATTTTATAAATTTCTATAAATTGTTTTATATTTTTTGAAATCTGTGCATTTTTCAATGTTTTTAAAATGCAAAATATTTTTTATCACACTTAGATTTTATCATATTTTGCACTTCTTAAATTTTATTTATTTTATTTTAATAACCTTCCGATTTTTATCAGGCCTGTTCCGGTTTTCACTTTTCATTTTATAGCATTTAGTGAAATGCATTTATTCGCTTTGCACTTAACCTAAGAATTTAAAAATGATCGTTTTTCACTTTATCCGACTTATACTTATCAACTCAATGTAATATCAATCCGCAGAATTTCACCGAAATGATATTAGAGCAGGTTAAAGAAATTCACTTCCGCAAAATCTTACCGAAAGTGAAAACTGGAACAGGCCTGAATATTTTTTTTTGCATTTAAAAATGAAATTTTTTACTCATTTTTTATTTTTTTTTTATTGTATTTTTGGATTTTTCACAATTTTAAAACTTATTACACTTTATTGCACATTTGTATTTATGTTAAGATACTTTTAAAATATATTCAAATGGATATTCTTGAATTTTTTTTGTATTTTTGCATTTAAAAACAAATTTTTTATTGAATTTTTCTTATATTTTAAATTGTTGCATATCTTCAATTTTGCATTTCTTTCAATTTTGAAATTTTTGATAGATTTTTTCTTCCTTTTTTAAATATAATTTTCTATTTAAAAGATACTTCAATTTCCAGATTTCATTATTATTATTATTCGTATTAAAGTATTAAGGGGAAACATTTTATACAATTCGTAGTTAAGCCCGAGTTGCCGCCCATACGCCACTCCCACATTCTGGCCATGCTGGTGCGGGCTCTGGTCAATGCCAAACAGTTTCCCGAGGCGGGACGGGCCTTAAAGGAACTGGCCGTCAAGGATAACTCGTGGAGTGCGTCGGGATTGGTGGACAGAGCTTTGGTGCAACGGGTGGCCAAGGAGTGTGACTTGGACTTCGAGCTCATCTGGAATTCGGGACGTCAAGTCAACCACTCATCGACGACGACGGCAACGGCAACGGCACAATCCACAATATCGATGACAACAACAACGACGACAACGACAACAAATGCGATGACAAGTGATGACGAGGCGGATGACGAGGAAATCAGGGAGGAACTCAACTGAATTGAACTAAACTAATCACTTGAACAACTAGTCATAGACTTACTTACGTTGATGGAACAATTAATAGAAACCAGCTATTGAAACCGTAACCATAACTGTAACCGTAACCGTTAACCGGTATTAACCGATTGAAATTGATAACGAAATAAAACTTTTTTTAATATACCGAAACCAAAACACTGAAATTTATTCTAGCCGAAATTACCGTTAAGAAACGGTTATTTTCGGTCAGGTCAAACATAAAATTAAATTATGTTATTGAGATTTAAGTATCGTTTTTTAAAACTAAATTTAATTTTTATTTCCAAAATGGTTTATTAAACTCAATAAAAAAAACTACATTTTTGAAATTTTTGAATGTTTGTTTTCAAATTTGCATATACTTAACTTTTTCGTAAAATTGTTTTGTAAACCGAAATCATACCGATATTTTGAAACCGTAACATACAAAAAATCGGTAACCGATAACGGAAAACCTAAATGCTAGCATAACCAATTCCGTAACTGAAACCGATAACCGTTTCGGTTCGATACCCTGATACAAACGATCATTTGTTTATTTTTTTGTATTTTTAAAATTGCTTCGTACATAAGTAATTTTATTCAGTTTCTTAACTTTTGCTTAACAACTCGATTCTATTATTTGTTCCTTCACTGTATGTATTTATCACTGCGGACGGCAGTCCGCGCTAGTGACGAAAGCAGCACGAAGGGTGCGAAGGCGACTAGCATATATACACAGGAAGAATGGAAGATTTGCTATGACTGTCCGATCAGGTCGAGTTATATACCGATCGAAAGGTATCAACCTAACTTACAAATGTGCATACTAAGACTTTTGAAAACTCACCTGGTTCGTGAGATAAACAGGTGTAAAAGGGAGGGGAAAAATTTAAATTATTGGAGCTAATGGGGCCGTTGGAGCCTTTTTGAATTTTTTTTGAATTTTTTACAATTCTCATTAAAAATACGCGTCGAATGACATCTCGATCGTCGAAATCGGACAACTGGTTCGAAAGATAATTAATTTTGAAATTTTTAGGGGCCTTCCGAAAATGAGATGAAAAGTCAGTCTGTCTGTGTGTTTGTTTGGATCAAAGCGTTGATTTAGCTTAAAAGTTTGAATGAGGACTTGTTCCCGATCAAAAATCTAGAAACGTTTGTTCTACGACTTTTTCGAAAAAAAGCTAGTTTAGCGGGAAATCGCTAAAAACCGCTAAAATTAAAACCCTTATAGCAGTCAAACGATAAAAGCTACAGATGCGATCTATATATCGTTGAAAAGGTATTTTGAAGGGCTGTTATGCATACCTTTTAACTTTTTTTCTAAAGTACATAGGTAAATTGCTACAGGTGAAATAAGGTATTTTCCCCCACATTTTGGCGGTTTTTGAGAAAACGCCGCTAACGATTTTTTTTAAATTTCAATATGTTTTAGTTTGTAAAATTTCGCGTTTTTTGATATATGACACAAAAAATTTTACCGATAGGTTTGGAAGATATAACCTATTAACTGAATATATACGTTTTACTTTGAATTGGAATAGGGCAGCAGCAACAAAGTGTCATAGCAGCCAGTTTGTTTGTTTGGATAGCTTAAATGTTTGAATGAGGACTTGATCCTGTTCAAAAATCTAGAAACGTTTGTTCTACGACTTTTTCGAAAAACCGCTAGTTTAGCGGGAAATCGCTAAAAACCGCTAAAATTGAAACCCCCATAGCATCCAAACGATAGAAGCTACAGATGCGATCTATATATCGTTGAAAAGGTATTTCGAAGGGCTCTTTGACACTGCTTGCAGCGTTATGCGGAAATTACCTGTTAGCTGAATATATACATTTTACTTAGAATGGGAATAGGACAGCAACAGCAAAGTGTCATAGCACCCAGAGTTTAAGAGTGCTGATAGCTTTTGCGCTGGGCATGTGTGTTTGTAAAGGGGACCAGTGTTGCCAGACAATTTGCTTTAGCTTGTACAAACAATAATCAAAGTTGACAAAGCTATACTGTCAAGAAATATTGCAATTTCAAAATTTCTGAGGTCTTATTCAAAAATTTCTGATATCCCACAAAAAAAACCTCTTTACGAGGTAAAAGTCTAGTGACGAAAACATTTTCATGCCCCAAAATTTCTGATATCCAATTTTGTGACGAATAATATTAAGTTTTACATAAAAATTATTTTAAGCGAAATTTTTGCATTCGGCACTGCGCAAAACAGTGAATGAGTTTTATTTGGTATGAAGAATTGATACATTTTAGCGCAATGTGCCGAGTGCCAAAATTTTGCTTAAAATAATTTATATGTAAAACTTAATATTATTCGTCACAAAATTGGATATCAGAAATTTTGGGGCATGAAAATGTTTTCGTCACTAGACTTTTACCTCGTAAAGAGGTTTTTTTTGTGGGATCTACTATTCATGCCAAAGTCAAAGTCCAAATTAATCCATAGATTAATCAAATAGAATCTCGTTCAGTGATTCCCTTTTGTAGATATACTTTTCCCAAGGTGATTTAACTTTTAATTAACCCACAAGTGAAAGTAAAAAATACAATTGTCTATCCGTATAGTTTCCCAAGTGATTCCCCTAGTTACAGTTGAACTTCCCTAAGGCGAATTTGCACATTTAAAAAAAAAATGAAGTAATTTATTATCTATTTATGCATATTATCAGTTTAATTTATAAAGTAAATTGCTTAAGTGATTCCCCTAGTTACAGTTGAACTTGCCTAAAGCGAATTGGCACACTTGGATAAATATAAATACAAGATAAAGTCATTTATGATCTATTCAGTCGTATTATCTGCTTAATTTATAAAAGTAATTCCCCTTGCTGAGTTAACAGCTACAGTAGAGCTACATAATAAAGGCTATTAAGAAATATTTATTTAGAAATGACAAAGGATTACAAACAATTTAAAATTTAAATTTAGAAAGCAATAAAATTAATTAAATTTTTATAATACAGTCGAACTTCCCTAACTCGAATCACCATTATCCACGAAAAAAGTTCGAGTTAGGGAGACTTCGAGTTAGGGAAGCAGAATTTTATGAAATTTGCTCGCTATTGCCACTCGATTTTGTTCGAGTTAGAGAGAATTCGAGTTAGGGAAGTTCGAGTTAAGGAAGTTAAGTATTACAATAAGTTTGAAATTTAAGCTTAAAAAGCAATTAAAATTTGTATATGATTTTAAATCGTAAACTAAAAGGTAGAGCTTCATTGTAGAGAAGTTCCACTGTACTTAGCACGTCATGAAATATGCTAAACAAGCTACGAACGCCAAGTTATGAATGAGCAATAGGAATTTCACAAGATCATTCATCAACAGACTAAAAGAGAGAAGAGAGAGAGAGGTAGAGAGATACGTTCCACACCTTACACACAATCCACACACACACATACACACACACAGGCAAGCAAGTTATGAATGAAAATAGTAAAAGCTCCGTCGCTTGATCATCATCTCAACGTAAACTCAAATATACAAAATCCAAATATAAATATAAATATATTTATCAGTATAATAATTGTGGCGCCAGACACAACACTCAAGACAAGGACAAGGAGAGCGGTGGGGTGGGGTGGGCTGGTCAGGAGGGGAGGGAGGGCAGTGTTGTGAATCATTGCACTAAATGCGGCCACCGAGCTATGAAATCACATTGATTTCTTGGAAACGCGCGCTGAATTCAAATAATTTCAATAGAGCAATCGTCTATTTGAACATTTGAACATTTGTAGGCAAAAAAGCTTTCACATTTTTCGACTCGTAATGCGCGATTCCCATGAATAAACGGAAAACGAAAACAAAAATCGAAACTGTTGTGATCCGCCGACTTCTTCGACGGCCAACAAGTTATATATTGGCCAAAAGCGTAGCACAGATTGGATCGATTGGAGGAGGCCAATCATAGCGAACAACTCATCGAGCTTTTCCAGGAATGATGACGCGTCAGCAAACAAGAGAGAAGGCGAGAGAGAGAGAGAGAGAGAGAGAGCGTGAGAGAGTAAACGTAATTTAATGAATGAATTTATTCAGCATTCAAACGACCTTATGCCCCCCTCCCCTCCCCACACCGTGCTGCTAATACTACTAACCGCCGCACAGTGGGCAAAAAATGCTTATCAGCGACTGTAATAATTACTAGTTATATTACAAAAATTACAAAATATTTTTTTAATATTTTATTGATTTTAAAAGACAAATTTAAAACTTTTGAGCATAAAATAAAACTTTAAAATTATTGTTTTTTTTTTTAAATTGAATAAGTTGACTTTAAAGTTGAATTCCGTTCTAATGGTACAAATTTTTTTTTTAACCTTTTAAGTACCCATCGAAAATTAGAATTTATAAAAGTCTATTTCTTAACTTTTTTGCCCGATTTTTTTAAAAAAAATATTTTGATGCAGAAAAAATCTTTAAACAATTCTAAAAGTGACTGCAAAAAAAATATTTTGATGCAAAAAAATTCTTAACAATTCTAAAAGTGACTTAAAAAAAAATATTTTGATGCATAAAAATTCTTAACAATTCTTAAATTGGCTGCAGAAAATGTTTTCAAAAATCTCTATTTTAATGCATACAAATTCTTAAAGCAATTCTTAAAGATAAAAATAAAATTACAAAAATCTCTTCGCTAGTATTTTTTATGATTTTTTTAAAATTGCTTAAAAGCCACATTTTGTATGAAAATGAGGAAAATGGGGTTAAAATCTTTAGCAATTTAAACAAATCAAAAATACTAGCGAAGAGATTTTTTAAAATGTTTTTACGCAGTCCCTTTTAGAATGTTTGAAAAATATTTCTGCACCAAAATATTTTTTTTAGTGGCACACTGTACATATCAATAAGCTAATCTAGCCGTTGTGACCCACTGTGCGCAGTTCAGAAACCTGTGCCTGGGGAACTCCATGACAAAGCTCTCCACGCGTATTGCGAATTTGTTTATTCGTGTGTGTGTGTGTGTTTGTTTGTCAACAGCGTCGACAGCGATGACTCACGACGCGTCATTCAATATGTGCCGAGAGTTGCCGACGTCATGCTTGCGAGCGCGTTGCGTTGTAATCGCGAGAGAGAACGAAGCATAGATAAACGAAAAAGCTTTTGGTTTTGCGATCCCGCTGGTAAATTGCAATCACCGAACCGGTCGCCAACAAGCGGCGAAGCGGCGTCAACTATCGATTTGCTAGCGGGTGGGCAGCAACTGAGAGCGGCAAACATTCGTGAGTGAGAGAGAGAGCGATTGAAAGAGAGCAAAGTGGAACGAGAGCTTTGGCGCATTGATTTCGTCATGACTTTATCGCTGTACATTTTTGCTGATCATTAACTTGCCAGACGCGAACCTGTGCGGATGCTTGTCGGATTACGGATTGCGGATTGATCGTAAAAATTACATACATGTGTGCATATATCGATCGATTTGCTATTGCTCGAGATTAACGGTTATTAACTTCAATCATTTGCCGAAAGGTGTCGGAAAATCGACTTTGATTTCTTGACCAAACTGGTGTAATTCCCTTGAAACGTGGAGATAAAAACGCGCGCGTGTCGCGAATCGGAATCGGAATCTCGGTGAATCACCGGACACCGCCAAACAACCACTTGTTTATCCTAAATCCGTTTAAAAAACCCGCCACCCGGGATCCGAGATCCGCGATCCGTGAGTGTGTTTAACAAGAACTGACAATGTCGTCAATGAAAAGTGTAATCAAAGTGGAAGCCTGCAGTTGATTCAAATGTGGGTCAAAAAAGTCTTGCCTCAATATTAATAATAATAGAATTTAATTAATAATTATCTATGAATTTAAACGGTTTTACTTGATTTTTTCGATAAATTTTCTATAATATAAAAATGAATTAAACACATATTTTGAAATTATAAACTTTAAATTTAATAAAAATGTTCAAAAAAATAAATAAAATAAATAAATTAAAAGTGTTGATTTTAGTTTTTGAATTTTTTCTATACTTTAAAAAGTGTTTTTCCTTAAATTAAAAATGCTACGAATATAAAACACAAATTTTAAAAAGTGTTGACTTTAAATTTCAAAAAAATGTTCAAATAAATTTAAAAAGTGTTTTTCTTAAACGAACAATTTTTAAGAAAATAAAAAAAGTATGTTCAAAGGAACTGATTAACGTGTGTAAAACAGTTTACCAAAAAATAGTTTATAATAAAATCACCCTTAAAAAAATAATTTTGTAATTTGAGAAAAATGTTTTCTTATTAAAAAGTACTTTTGTTTAGTAGTAAATAGTATTAATAAATACTTTTATTATTAATTATCTTCAAATCTGAGCACAATTTTATTTTAAAATATTGAATAAAAGTATTTTTAAATACTTTAAACCAGGAAATAAATAAATTAATGAATTTTGAAAAATATAAAATACAGAATTATTTAAAAACTTTTTTCTTAAAGATTTTTTTATGATTCATAACCGCCGACTTTTTTCAAATTCAGAATAAATCTCAAGCGCTGTGCCATGTTTTTGAAAAGTTTTAAATTTTTTAGAAAAAATTCTTTAAAAACTTACTTTTAATTAAAAGAAAAGAAACAAATTTTAAAACAAAATAGTTTTCTATAAAGTGTGATTTTCTTTCTAAATTAGAAAACCCAAATCTTTCTGTGTGTTGTAGTGTTGTTGGGGTAGTCCCCTAATCCCATGGCCATTCTACGTAGACACAACCAAAGGGAAATCCAAATTGAAAGTTTCTTGTGCGGCGCGAGAGCTGGACAAGTGTTGAGCTTGAATGCCATGCACCAGGATGCCAAGGGCCGACTTGACACAGTCGGTGCATCCGCCAAGACAGCAACGGGAGCAACAGAGGCAACGTTGGATGCAGAGAAGAAGAGGGAGAGGGAGAAGAAAAGGACGAAGAAGTCGAAGGCGGCAACAAGCAGGAGTCGAAGAAGCAGCAGCAGCTCCACTAGTGATGATGACTCCTCCTCATCCACATCCAGCTCCGACTGGGATCCAAGCTCCTCCTCCTCCTCCTCCACCTCCAGCTCCAGTGCCAGGTTGCCAATCCTCGTCCAGTCGCAGCCCAGCGTCAATGTGTCCCCGCCTTCTCCAACCTGCGAATCAGCTGCAGATCCGGAAACGGACACGGATACGGATAAGGAGAGCGATGCTCCTGGCACGCCCGTGCTGCCCGTGGATCCGCATGCCTGGACCACCGAGGACATTGCCAGCTGGGTCAAATGGCTGACCCGCAAGGTGAAAATCGATCCGGAGCCGGATATTGCCCGCTTTCCGAAGGACGGCCACGAGCTGTGCCAACTGAGCCGCGCCGACTTCTGGGTCTGTGCGGGATCGCGACGCGGCGGCATCCTCCTGGCCAAGCACTTCGCCCACAGCCTCTACAGGGCCACGGGCCGCGAGACGAGTCCCATGCTCAACGAGAACGAGCCAAGTGAGTGTAAACCTCCTCTATTATGACACACACAACATTTTCTAATTTCAAATTTGAATTGGAAATTCCAAAAATCCACATCTTGAGTTAAAAATTATTTAAATAAATGAATGATATTTGAATGCAGGTTGCGTTTAGAGGCCAAATCATGATCAAAATGTCATTACGCTTCAAAATCTTTGATTTTAATCAAGTTCAAGTTGGTCTGATTTTTAACTTATTAAATTTTTTTTCACTTTGAAATAATTTTATTTTTTCTTTAGAATGCCATTTTAAGTGCAGTGTTTATTTATACTTTTTATATACTATAAACCGATTAAAATTGGTAACCGTAACTGAAACCGTAACGGAAAATAAACTTTTTTTTATACCGAAAACGAAAAACCGAATTTATTACAACCAAAAAACCGATTCATTTAGAACGGTTAGTGTCGGTTTGGTCTAGCATAAAATTGCATTATCTTTTTAAGTTGTAATCATAGTTTTCAAAAGAGTTTGATTTTTATTTACAATTTGTATAAGTTTTGAATAATTTTGTTGTGAACCGAAATCCAACCGGTATTTCGAAGCCGAAACATACAAAATTTCGGTCACCGTTACGTAACTTATATATGTACGTAACTGAACCCGATATTCGTTTCCGTTTTAATCACTGATTAAAAGTGAGATTTAAAAATAAAAAAAAAGAAATATTCTGAAAAAGACAATTGGACAATTTTTAAAAAATATTTTATTTACAAAATTTAAAAAATGTATTATAATGTTAAATAATATTTGAGTAAAAATCATGTAAAAAAAAGAAATTCCGCATTAAAAATTAAAGTAAAGTTAAGTTGAACTTTTGACAAAGTTATGTGAGATTGAAGAGCTTGAGAGCTTCCTACTATAGATCTGGCAACTTTTGAAAGTCAAAATTTTTGTTCATCTTAACAAGATGTATTGTTTTATACTAATTATGACATAGAGAGTTGATAAAAGTAAAAACTTGAAATTTCAAATATTGAATTTTTTAAAAATACACTATTTTTTGTAAATCAATATCTTTAGGTAAAAAATTATTTTAAACAAATAATCAATTTTGAACTCCAAATACAGTCGAACTTCCCTAACTCGAATCACCATTATCCACGAAAAAAGTTCGAGTTAGGGAGACTTCGAGTTAGGGAATTTTTTTTTTTTTAGTTTTTTAAATAAAACTACAATTTCATTCATTCATAAATACATTTCAAATTGCAAACTTTTCTTGTTATTTTCAACAAAAAAGTTTCAGTTTGTTCAAGACCTGTCGATATTCTCAAAAATAGGTTTTATCATTCTTTTTCTGTATCCAGAAGACGTTCCCGAATCAAATGACATAATTAATTTTCCATTTATTAATTTAATTTAAACTGGTCCACTTTTCAATTTCTTAACAAATAAGTTTAAAAAATTCTTAAAGAGATAAAAATTTGAATACACGTGCTGGTGCCATGATAAATATTATTGAGCTGGTGCGCTGACAAAGAAGTACATTTCGAACGTCTTTCCTACAGCAATTTCACAAGCCCAAAAAATTGTTGATACAATATTTTAACATATTACATCACCATATCGAGCCCTATTTGCGACAATAACGTATGCGCCATTTTCCGAAATTTTTTTTCTTATGCCAATATGTTTATAAACACCACCCGCATCTGCACCTAAAATATTACATTTTTATTTTATATATTTACGGAGATATTGACCTGTGAATAATAACGTAAGCGACAAATGACACGAAGAAATCAACTTAACGAAACCTAAAAAACTCTCTCCTGTAAAATTGCGTTTTGGCGCATACGTTATTGTCGCAAATAGGGCTCGATATGTTAATGTACATCAATATTACATATCCAAACGATCCGTTAACGAAAGCATACAGCAGAAAAGAAAAAAAAATTCAAACTTTATTGGAGATTTTCCCGAAAAATTCGACTTACAGAAGTACGGGCCAATATTTTTGTTCGAGTTAGGGAGAAATTCGAGTTAGGGAAGTTCGAGTTAGGGAAGTAGAATTGTATGGAATTTGCTTAGTAAACGCTATTGCCACTCGATTTTGTTCGAGTTAGAGAAACTTCGAGTTAGGGAAGTTCGAGTTAGGGAAGTTCGACTGTACTTTTTTTGGACAAAACCATTTTCAAAATTTCGCTTCAAAATCAGTTCAGTTTTGATAAAATAAAGTAAGTTGGAAGCTGATCTGATTTAGTTTTTCCAAATTTAGTGCTCTGAATGTATTTCTTATTTGATTTGATATTTTTCTCAGTATTGTGTCTTTGTCTTTTTGTAATAATGCTTAGAAAAGTATTCGGACTTCGCTGGAGTCACTTGAGTAAATGGTAAATCGTGTGTAATCTATGGTAACATAAATCTAATGGTGTCCAGATTGAACTGCTTGTAATTGAGTGCACGTCGTTGTCCCAGGGGCACGTTTAAGCCAGGTCCTGTGTCCCGAACACACTGCGTATCCTTTGTGGTCAAGCATCAATTGAATCCTTTTTCCACTCTCATTCTCCATCTGCTTCTGCAATTCGATTCTACCTAATGGCAACTGATTAAGATGCTGAGGTGCTGATAGCCTGGTTACTTATGTGCTCCATTGATTGTTTTCTTTGCCCACCCCCTCAGCACTGATAAAGGCGTGAAATTAATGTGGAACAAGGAAGGGGCATATTCGTTGAAAGGCGTGTATAAAATCAGACTCAAGTTGAGGCTCCTTTTAATTACAGCTCTCGAATTTATACCAGTTTTCTTATTTAACTAAGAAAGTGGCTTACAACTTTCACTCATAAACGTAAATCGCCTTAAAGTATGCAACACTTTTGGGCACTTGACAGTTGATAGACCCTGTGCTTGCAAATTACAAAGGGTCCATTAGGTTTGTGACAAGCGAAATTAAATAGAAAAAAAATTCGTTAGGCATTAAGCAAAATTTCACATTTTTTTGGGGCAATTCAAATTTTAGTGGCTATTCTTATGAATAAGAAGAGTAACTTTTATTAAAATATAAACGGTGATAAAAAATATAGAAACGACAATTTATTTATTACAATTTTTAAAATTGTTTCAGAAAAAAATTTATTAACAAATTTTCTAGCAGGCTATCAAGAGTGCCTATAAGAGTTATCATTACTTTTTAATTAGCATTGAAAAAACTAGTGCTAATGAAATTTCATTTCAGTAGGCATTGAAAACGAAAAGTAATGAATATTTTTCAGTGGCATTACTTAATGCTAGTGAAAAACTATTTAAATTACCATTAATAATTACTTTATTTTGAAAAATCGAAAAAAAATGGAAATATTTAGAAAAATTGAAATAAATTGTTGATAAATAGCATTAAGTAATGCCACTGAAAAATATTCATTACTTTTCGTTTTCAATGCCTACTGAAATGAATTTTCATTAGCACTAGTTTTTTCAATGCCAATGAAATGACAAATTCATTTAAAAAGTAGGGAATTAGGAATAACTCTGATGTAGAGCAGCGGTGGGCACGCAGTGGCTCCGGGAGCACCGACTGCTCCCAACTGCACTGTTATATAGTTTCTTGGGCAATTATGGATCTGGTTACCGGGTCTCTTGCAGTCGAGCACACCCGACTGCAGCACACGACAGTTATTACCATCAGTGATGTCATTTCCGCTTTTTTCCCGTCAGATTTGGATTTTTTTGAAGTATGTTTGCGGGAAAAATTTGAAAACAGCGGGCAGCGGGAATTCTAGATTTTGTAGCAAATTTAAACAGCTTTTTTTAATTTGTGCTTTTAATCAATTTTGCGAACTGTTTTTTAATTGAGTTTGACGGTTGAAATGTTAAAAATGTATTTCTATCGGCAAAGTATCGATATTTACTTTTATTGAATAGTTTCCCTCAAAAGGTCACACCTATTTTGGCGCGTCTTCCATCGCTAACATTGTGAAATTCGTTTGCAAAACAGAACAAAATATATTTTGATGCTAGTATTTTTTAAAATTTGTATAAAATCCTAAAAATTACCATTTTTACCCATTTTTCCTCATTTTCATGCAAAAAGTGCCTTTTTGCAGTTTTCAAACAATTCAAAAAATACTAGCAAAACTATTTTTATGCAGTTAGTTTTAGAATTGTTCCAAGAATTTTTTTGCATCAAAATAATTTTTGTGAAAAATCGAGGAAGAAAGTTGAAAAAGTAGGCTTTTGCAAAAATTCAAAATATTCCATGGGTACTCAATGAGTTAGGGAAATTTTTGCATCATTCGAACGAAAATTAAATGACCTTTCCAAATATATATTATAAGCTATTATTTTCTTATTTAAAGTCAAAATATTACATTTTTAAGGGTGTGTAAAGTGTTTCTTGACAAACTGTATATTATGTAGTAAACTCTAATTTTCGATGAATGTTAACATTTGTAAATTTTAAGTGAATTTCTGTTCTTGTTATATATGAAAATAAGTCTTTATTAGTGAAAAGCAAACAACAAATTATTTTATAAAAAGATGCTTTTTTCTTGACCTTTTTCCCTGGGATTCCGCTTTTTTTAGCTTTTTTTTTCGTTGATCCAGCTTTTTATGCTCAGAAAAAAATGACATCACTGATTACCATTATGAAGGAGGGGGGCGGGAATAAGAGGGCGTGGTCTTGTCGCGTCGCGTCGCGTCGCTTTTCGAGTGATGAACTTAATAATAAACGATGTAAATATGATAATTTCTCACAGGATGTGGCATCTAATAATAAAATCAAAATAATCCCACCGAAAAGTCGCAAAGTCAGAAAAGTCAGTCGCGGCCAAAGCCAGAGCGGGAAAAGGAGTTGGAAGTGGGAAGTGGAAGGAAGGAAGGAAGGAAGTCGGAGTCAGAGTCAGTGACAACAGCACGACGGGCGGTCAGTTGAGTTGTTGTTGCTGTTGTTGTTGTTGCCGCGTCGGGAAAAACGTACAGGAAAATATTCAATTCGTCGCATCCTTCCTGTTCCTGTGGCATGTGGATTTTCGGGTCTTTGGGCATATGTCAAAGATGGAGCAACTGCGTCTGAACCTGAACTCAAATTTAATTGATTTGTTTTTTATGCCAAAGAGGATTACACGTTGTTATTGTTGGCGTTGTTGTTGTCGGCGTGGCGCAGATTACGCATTGAATCTCTCTGCGGCGGCCAAAATGCCTCCCTCTGCAATTCTCACTCCCACTCTCACTGCTTTCTCCTGTTCCTCCTGCTTCTGCCCTCTGGGGGTTGAGTGGCTGCACGTGGCCTCTGATTTTTCCGACTTTTGTGACCGAGAGATGCCGAGAGAAGCATCTGAAACATTTTACCACCAGCTGCGCAGGTGAATTTCGCATTTCGTCTCGTTTTCGTCTCGGCTTTCAAAGCCAAGTTGCCAATTTCTGGCATCAGTTGCCAACTGAAGTTGGCCCAAAACGGTTCGCATTTTATATTCGCTTTTCCCATCAAATTGATTGGAAAATTAAGTGAGGAAAAGTTTACATCAAATATAAACTTTCTACATCGATAAAGAAAATATATAAAATAGATTTTTACGCAAGGAAAAATTTAAAAAAAAGAGTCTTAAAATCACAAAAATACCAAAATCATTGAATCATCATTGGTCTTTAAATTAATATTATCAACTTAAAACTTGGAATGAATATTTAAAATTATCACATAAAAATTTGGTTACAAGTGTACAAAGTTTATTCTATTTGAATATTAAAATCTAACATTAACTATTTAAAAGCTCAAAAGTGAAGTGAAGAAAAATTTTCAACAAATATAAACTTTCTACATCGATAAAAAATATATATAAAATAGATTTTTAAGCAAAGATAAATAGAAAAGAATAGTCTAAAAGACACAAAAATACCAAAATCATTTAAATACAAGATCAAATGTTTTTTCTATATTCAAGAACTGGTCTTTAAATTTATATTCTCAGCTCGAAACTTAGAATCAACATTTAAAAACATTCGTTTTTGTATACAAATTTGGTTATAAATGAACAAAATTTATTGTATTTCATTTTTAAAAACTAACATTAACAATTTAAAAACTCAAAAGTGTAGTGAAAGCAAAAAAATCAACTTTTCTTGGAGTTAAATGAAACACTTTAAGAAGAATCAGTACGGAAGTGAATAATAATTAATTATTATTAACAAAAAATAAATAAACATAAAAACAAGATGAGTGTCAGCGTTGATGTGGGCGTCATGTGGCGCCTCTCGGAGGATTTCAACAGGCGCTTCGGTCTCCGCATGCAACCGACGCCGTCGGCAACGCATCATCTGCCCAATCCTCATCCACATCCGCATTCACATCCACATTCACATCACCACACGGCCGCCGTGCACCACTTTCAGCACCAGCAGCACCATCACGGAGGCACTGCAGCCACGCCCACAGCCTCAGCCACGCACAGCTCCATGATCTTCAATGGTATGATAAGTAAGAACTGATGAACTGATGACAATTCAGACTGATCGACTGCGAAATACTCTTTCTCTCTCTCTTTTTATTTTCTCTCTCATTTTTTTTATTGTTACTTGAATTTTATGTTTTTATGTTAATTTTATGTTAATTATATATTAATTGTATGTAAATGTTATGTTATGTTAATTTTAAGATCGTTGTGTATTATTATTCTACAATTAAGTATGATAACACGATCTGTTAAAGTTTAAATTTAAGATTTTTGTATACTTAAACTACATAGTACGTTTCGATTTTTATATACTTAAATTAATTTTTTTTAGATTTCCGAGATTGCCAAAAGCGAACTTAAAAATAAGACTTTTGTTCTATATTCCGAACTTGGCTTACTTTTGAAAATCGTTTTTACTTGAAGATTCCCTGTTTAAAAACGGATATCTTGATTTTTTTTTTCATTATTTTAATATTTTGTTAAGCTTCTTCCAAGATTCATAAGTGTTTAAATTAAAAAAAATTGCACAAAAAAATTATATTTTACTTTTGCAAAACATTTAGCTCATTATTTTCTTGCTGGATCGTTGTACCTTATGTTGGTTATCAATATTATACAATTAAAAAAAGTAAAGTGGTGTCCAAATTAAAAAAATATGTTTCTTATTTTATTTACTCGTTTAAAATCGAAGTACTCGTATGTCCCTGGAATATCAAGAGCTCTTTTTAACATGGAAAACAGTCACATATGTATATTTGTATATATAAGTTAACCAATTGATTCTCATTATTTACATTTATTTTTATCTTGTTCTAAGAAACTTTAAATTAAGAAAATTCCCCAAGATATTGTATTTTTTTTTTGCAAAACTTTAAGTTAGTTATTTTTTTACCGGACCTTATGTTGGATATCAATATTATGCAATTAAAAAATGTTAAGGGGTGTCCAAATCAAAAATATATGTTTTTTATTTTATTAACTCGTTTACAAAGTACTAGTATATCCATAGAATATCAAGTGCTCTTTTTAACATCATAAATCACATATATTTTTATTGATTCTCATTATTTAAATTTATTTTTAGCTTGTTCCAAGAAACTTTAGATTAAAAAAAATAAATAAATTAAGAAATCAAATATTCTTGCCAAAATAATTATAGTGAAGCTGTGCCTAAATCAATTGGCATTTCCGGAGTGGTCAAAAGTTGCCAATAGCATAAATATATTTTATTTTTTTTATTATAAATTCACATTAGATGTGGAGGTAGCAGAACATTTCATACTTTTGCCGCTCTCTTTGATCTTGCGCTTCTCTTCTTCTTTTCTTCTGTTCTGCGTGCTTCGTGCTGTGAGTTCGTGAGTCACCTTATGATATGTATTTTGAAAACTTGCAGTGGATTTCCCCTAGTTCAGCCTTGGATGTAATTCCTGTTTGTAGGTTTTATGCATCACGTTTTTATCGCGGGAACAACCCAAGTCCAAGTCCAAATCTCAATTCAAATCCTCAGATGAGGAGGCGAAAGGTTTCCCACAGTTGAGGATTTATGCTTGGTTTTTTCTCTTTGCTTTATTTTCGTTCACCACAGAAGGTGGATTAAAAGCTTTCATTTGGTTTGCATGCCACGTTCTCTCCATCTCTCCCGCTCTCCCGCTCTCCACCTTCTTCTGCTCTCTCGCGCGTCAGACAGCAGCAGCCATTGACCAGAAAATCTCGTTTATGACTGCGCGCGCTCTCTCTCTCTCGCTCACACACTCACTCACTCACTCTCACACACACACACACACACTCTCGCTTGCTTGGACTGTAATCTGTATCTGTATGTGTCTGTGTGCTCTCTATTTTCAGATCCATATCAGCTGCTGAATGCTGCCTCTCACCGATTGGTCGCCCAGGGCTCTGGCGGGCAGATACAACTCTGGCAGTTTCTGTTGGAGCTGCTCGCCGATTCGTCGAACGCCAGCTACATCAGCTGGGAGGGCCAATCGGGCGAGTTTCGGCTCATCGACCCCGACGAGGTGGCCAAGCGCTGGGGCGAACGCAAGGCGAAGCCAAACATGAACTACGACAAGCTGAGCAGAGCTCTCAGGTGAGTTTCAGAGTCCAACAACAAGTACAACATCTAACAGGTTGCCCAGCAAAGAGACGGACCACAGATTGTGGCAATTCCTCGGCTACTCTGACTCATCCAAGTCAAAACTAGTTATCAACTATTTTTATACTACTATAAATAATAGAAGAAAGTCTATTCATGCCCCGGTTAGCGGTAAAAAGACACAATTTAATATTATCAAACAAATTACTTAAATAACAGGAAATTTAAAATGTGAAAGAAATGTAGGATAACGTAGGGTACAGTGAATATTAAATGATAGTAACTTAGGTAACGTCTCAAAAAAAAAAAAAATACATGCATAAATTTAAATTAAACATTAAAATTCAAAAATTTTTATTAACAAAGTAAGTTAAAGTTTAAAAGGAAATCAAAAATTATATTATATATTAAAAATGAATAAAAGGGAAAAGATTTACCCAACAATTGGATTGGGAAAAACCCAGAACCAGAAAAATCCAAGAAAGCCAAAATAAAATTAGAGAATAAAGTACTTGGTATGATTATTTATTCTGTTTGTTATTTAAAGGGCTATACACTAGTCGGCATATTTATTTTGACAACATTTAAAGTTAATTCTTCTCATTATTGGGACCTACTTTATGAACATTCTGCCATCAATGGAAAAGTCATTTCAATTCCGTTTGAATGATACAAAACTTTCCTTAAACCATTAAACCAACCAGTACCCATTGAAGTTTTTGAATTCTTGTAAAGGTCTATTTTGAAACTTTTTTCTTTGATTTTGAAAAAAAAAATAGTTTGATGCAAAAAAATTCTTCAAACAATTCAAATAGTGACTGCCAATTTTTTTTTTCAAATATCTCTTTGCTAGTATTTTTTACAATTTTTTGCAGTGACTATTTGAATTGTTTGAAGAATTTTGTTGCATCAAAACATTTTTTATATAATAATTATACAATCAAGAAAAAAAGTTTCAAAATAGACCTTTACAAGAATTCCAAATATTCAATGTGTACCTAATGGGTTAAGGAAAGTTTGTATCATTCAAAAGGAGTTGAAATTGATGCCAAAATGAACATAAAGCAGGTTCAAATAATGATTAGATTTAACTTTAAATGTTGTCAAAATAAATATGTCGACTAGTGTACATATGTATATTAAAAATGAACTTGAGCTGATTTGATTTGTTTAAACTTTAAAGTATATCTAATTATAAAAAAAACCTCTTTACGAGGTAAAAGTCTAGTGACGAAAACATTTGTATGCCCCAATATTTCTGATATCCAATTTTGTGACAAATAATATTAAGTTTTACATACAGTGTGCCACAAATGTCTTCATACACCATAAATTTGTCAAATTTTCGTAAAATAAAGATGTTCTGATGCGGGTTTCTTATATAAATCTTTTATTCATTTAAATTCCGTTCTAATGATACAAAAATTTCTTTAACCCATTAAATACCCATCGAAATTTTGAATTTTAAAAAGTATATTTTTAAATGTTTTTCCTCAATTGGTAAAAAAAAAATTCAAAAAAAAGGAACAATTCTAATGGTAACTGCAAAAGAATATTTTCAAAAATATTTTTGCTAGTATTTTTTATAATTTTTTGAAAACTGCAAAAATGACACTTTTTCATGAAAATGAGGAATAATGAGTTAAAATTCTAATTTTTAGTATTTTCGAAAAATCATAAAAAATACTAGCAAAAATATTTTTGAAAATTTTCTTTTGCAGTTACCATTAGAATTGTCCCAAAAATTTGTTTGCATCAAAATATTTTTTTTAAAAAATCGAGGAAAAATGTTTAAAAAGTAGACATTTACATAAATTCGAAATTTTCAATGGGTTCTTAATGGGTTAGGGAAAGTTTTGCATCATTCAAACGAAATTGAAATGACCTTTCCAAATATATTTTTTTTTTACCGTGAAGACTTGACTCAAAATAGCCGTTGTTAAAATAAAAAAAAGTGTTTACTTACACAGAAAAAAAATGCCATTCTAAGATCTATAAAATACTTAATTTAAGCTCGCATTTTTTAAGTATTTATTCAGGATTAAGCTGAATAATCAAGCCTGTATAGGGATTAAAATGGGAAAATACACATTTGCTGAGCGCGAGAGGAAAATTCTCTCTCGTCCTCTCTCATTTCAACCGGTCCGGTGGCTCAATGGTTAGAGTCACCGACTCCAGTTTGAAAAAAATCTAGGTTCGATTCCCCCCCGTCAATTAAAGAAAAAAGGAATAAATAAAAAGATGTAAAAAAAAAATTTTAAAAAGAAATATCTATTTAAAAAAAAAATGTTAAAAAAAAATATTAAAAAAAAAATTAAAAAAAAGTTTAAATTTAACGAAAAACATTATAATAAATTACAATTTTTTGGCATGAATTTAAGAATTTTTGGATTGAATTCGGGATTAAAAAAATCAAGTATTTCATACTTGATTTAAGAAAATCCGAGATTACCCCACTTCTGACATCGTTTCGGATTGAATTCGGGCTAAATATCCCGGATTTTTTTTTTCTGTGTATTATTTTAGCCAGTACTATATATATAGGGTCGGAGATGCTTCCTTCTCCACACACACACACTTACATATTTCCCTGAGCTTGATCTATAAGTAATCTCTATTTGTATTTTTTTATTTTTCTGTCTTTCTTGCAGATACTATTATGACAAGAACATAATGACCAAGGTGCATGGCAAGCGATATGCGTACAAATTTGACTTTCACGGCCTGATGGCCGCTTGCCAGGCACAGGCCCAGGGCTGTGATCCCACGAGCAGCATGATTAGTTCCTACAAGCATCATCATCATCAGCATCATCAACATGTCCATCCCCATCCCCATTCCCATCCCCATCATCATCATCATCAGGTGGCCGTTGGCGTTGGCAGTTCACATGTGATGCAGCATCAATTGAATCTGGCTGCACATCATTCGCATTCCCACTCCCATTCTCACTCCCTTTCCCACTCCCATTCCCACTCGCATCTGCATCATCTGCATCCAGAGCTGACGTCGCCGGCCTCGACCTGCTCGTCCAGCCTGGGATTCCCCTCGCCCTCGACGGCCTCCTCCGTGCCCTCGCCTGGCAATGTTTGTTCCGCTTCTGGACCCGTTTCGTATACAACAACAACAGTAGCCGCCGGCCAGGAGACAGCAGCAGCAGCCAGGACATCCTCCACATCCGCATCCGCTTCGTCCGCCTCCGCCTCCGCCTCGAGCTCCACAGTGACCTATGAGCAGCAAAGTCCAACCAGCAATGCATTTAATTGAAATGTCAACCCCAATTTGTTTTGGGGTTGCTCAATGAAGTGAAAGGGAGGAAAAGGGAGGAAAAGGGAGGCAAGATAACTGGGCTTGCGCAAGGAACTCCCGCTGTGCAGCCATCTCTCTCTATCTGACCTTTCTCCCCTCTCTCTCTCACTCTCTTGCTGCGAAAAAGGTCATTTCGCCTAATTCCTTAATTCTGATTTTGTTTAATTGCGTAATTTTCGTATGTGATAAAAATGAAGCAATTAAAAATCCTGGAGGATCGCATGAGCAATATTTGAAGGCATTGTGGGAGGGGGTGTACTTACCCTGCCCCTTCTCCCCTCCCCACTCTTCACAACCACTTGAAGGGTCACGTTTTTGGGTCTAATTTGTTACATTGTCTGTTAAACTTTATCGCTTGTAAGCCTAAACTTACGTTTACTTTTATGTCTACAGTGTCTACAATTATTATGTACATACATCTAAATAGAGCTCTCAACATTATAATAGATTTATAAACCCGGCTTTGTCTGTGCTTTGTTTTGGGGTGTGTGTTTGGGAATTCGGATTTGAAAAACGTTTTCAAGATAAGTATTTATAACTCTAAAAATAAAAGGAATTCGAAATAGAATTGGGGATAACAATTTTATTCTTCACTCAATTTCACGTTCAAAACAAAGTCGAAAGTTTTAAATTTAATTAAGTTTTTGAACTGTAAGTATGAATTTCAATTTATATATAATTCATATTAATTAAATATCATATTAAGTTGCTTAAGTTGACCAAAAGAACTTTTAAAAATTATAATATTCGATTTAATGACCAAATTAAATTTTTAAAATTAATTTCATTTATTTATTTATTTATTTATTAAATAAATGACTTCAAATTAATTAAATGTTATATTTTGTATTTAAATTTTTTTAAAGTACTTTTACGTATTTAATTATTAATGACTTCTTACTAAATTAATAAATTATTTAATTTTAATTTTAAAAAGATCTTCTGTTTAATTATTTATTTATTTAATGACTTTTAATTAAATAAATACATTTTTTGATTTTAAATTTTTAAAAGTACTTCTGTTTTTTATTTATTTATAAGTAAATAAATAAATGATTTTATTTTAATTTTAAAAGTACTTCTGATTATTTATTTATTTATTTAGTTAATGACTTCTATTTAAAGAAATAAATTATTTGAAAAATTTATTCTGTTTATTAGTTTATCTATTTAATTATTAAATGACTTTTAATTAAATAATTAAATGATTTTGTTTTAACTTTTAAAAGTACTTTTGGTAATTTACTTATTTATTTTTTAAATGACTTCTTATTAAATAAACAATTAAAATGTACTTTTGGTTGTTTATGTATTTATTTAAGAACTTTTAATTAAATAAATAAATGATTTTATTTTAATTTTTAAAAGTACTTCTGATTATTTATTTATTAAATGACTTCCACTTAAATAAATAAATATTTTCATATTAATTTTTAAAAGTACTTCTGTTTAATTATTTATTAAATGACTTTTAATTAAATAAATAAATAATTTTATTTTTATTTTTTAAGTACTTCTGTTTTTTATTTATTAAATGTCTTCTAATTAAATAAATAAATCAAATTATTTTAATTTTAAAAAGTTTTTCTGTTTATAAATTTATTTATTCATTTAGTTAATAGTCATGTAATGAAATTAATAAATTATTTTACTTAAATTTTTAAAGTACTTTTGGTCAACTGCTCCCAGTTGCAATTAGATAAATAAATACGACACAAAAATAATTAAAAAATTCAGATGAGAATTCCTCCAACTTTTAATCCATTCTAACCACCTTTAGCTGTTGTTCCAGTAGAAAGAAAAGCCAATTTTTTTATAGATTAGTATACATATTTATAATTCTAAATTGGGAATAAAAACAAGGATCGCAAACTGCGTAATGGAAAAGCGATCTATCCAACTATCCAAGATATGTACGGTACGGTATGTGGTGGACACTTGCAGTCCAATCCTAGACGGCGTACACGATGCACAGCACCACGTAGACGAGGCCGAATCCAAGGAAGCAAATGCGATCGACGGCGGTGGCCAAAAGAACCCAGTCGTATTGCAAGGCACGTGCCGAGGGCATCTCACTGGCATGATTGATGTCCAGCGGATTGATGGGATCATCTGCGTTGTCGTACAGATGCTCATCCAGCTCCTTGACGATCCCATTGCCATTGCCATTGCCATTTCTTGCTGAAGCGGATTCGCTCTCGTTGCTGAAGTAGGAGAGATGCAGCCAGGTGCCCAGCTTGCCGTTCAGCAGACGCTTCAGGAAGTCGGGCAGACGACGCTTGTGCTGGGCGGTGGCCAGATAAAGCACCACGACCTCTATGATCATGGAGATGCTCAGCAGGAGCAGGCTGGCACTGTAGAAAACCACTGGGAAAAAAAACATATATTTTAATAACATGATTTCAATTTTAAATCAATATATCAACTATAAAATACAAAAATATAATTTAAAAATAATAATTTAATTTTACTTATTATTTTATAATTTCAAAACAATTTAGATTGAGCTCAATAATGACAGATAAAATTAATTTTGATAATAAAAATTATTTATAATTAATATTATTCAGATTATTATACATATGTGTATGGTAATTTAAAAAATCAAATATTAAAAAATAATCATAAAATTTTAATGACTGTTTATTATAATTTTTTTTTTATTAATTTATTATATTAAAATTTAGTTGAGATCTAAAATTAAAGATAATTTTTATAATACAAATTAAAATAATATAAAAATTAATATAAATTATTCAGAGTAACGATTTCAATTTGCAAAATATGTATAAATTATATAATAAAAAGAATTGAAAATAAATAAATAAATATCAATTTTGATTTTTAATATATTAAAATATTTTTAGTTCTGATCAAGAATGAGAAATAAAAAGAGAGATATGGAAACCACTGTGAAAATATTATTCAGAAAAAAAAAATAAGAAATTGTCATATATTATAAATTTTAAAATCAAAAATCCAATTTTAAAATAATAATACCATTTTAATTTTAATCAATATTATTTTTTAAAATATCTTTTTGAGATCTAAAATGATTCTTATTATTATACCATCCGAATATATAAATTAACAAAAATATATATATTTTAAGATATTAATTTATATTTAATTATTATCTTATTATTTCAAAATTTTTGAAAATAGTAATTTAAATATAATTTTGGTTTATTATTTTAGAGAAATATATTTGTTTTCAAAGTAAACATTTAATATAAGAGTTAATGCTTTTCCAAAAATGATATATCTAAGATTTTGACATTAAACAGATCAGTTTCTTTAGCTTTAACTTTGTGTCGACTCTTATCAGGTAATCGGATACGGGTAATCGGGTACTCAGTGTAAGAACTCACCAATCAATGGGGTATTCTCGGCCAGCACCGGCAGCAACTGCGCAAAGTACATGAGGAACGCGGAGATCAGGACGATGAGGATGCCGTTGAGGAGGATCTTCTCGCCCATCTGCGGTGGCAGCCAGAAGGTGGAGAGTGCGAGGAGCACAATGCAGGTGGCCGGCGTATAGATGACAGCGGTGTACATCGAGGAGCGTCTCTTGACCGTAAACTCAAACTCAACATAATTGTAAAAGTCGCGATGCACAAATTGCGTTGTGCCTTTGACGATTTGCCACTCCGTGGACTGCACGAGATTCTCGTAGTTGAGCTCGTGACTTTCCCTGTTGTAGACAGCCTCAATGTGATTCAGGGACCAGGTGCCAATCTTGAGTTTGCACGTCTGCCGATCGTACGGCCAATTGCGCATATTGAGGCTGCAGTACGCCGTATAGACGGCCGGAGTCACCCAGAGCACGGAGCCATCGCTGGACAGGATCAGCTGTGTGCTCACCAGAAAGCTGCCCTCCTCCTCGGCGGAATTGAAGAGCGTAATCTGCGGCTTCCACAACTTGTGCCCGGACAAATGCACCTTGGTTATATTATCGTATTCAAGGGCATTCCACGAGTGCTGCTCATCTGTCCAGCGCTGTAAGACAGAGAGCGAGAGAGAGAGAGAGTTTAATTTTGAAAATTACGAATTCCGAATATATTTTAGGAATAAAAAACTGAGGAAATAGAACTATGATATAACTTTAGGAAACCAAAATAAGGATGGAAAATAAAAGAATCATAAATTGGGTAGTTTAGGAAACAAAATTTATAAAAATCCAAAAATAAATACTTTATCTGTAATTTTTTGTTCTTAATTTTAATTTCTTATTATTATTCGTAACTTTGGAGTCCTTATATTCATTTCCGTATTTATATATATAATTTAATAATTTTAATTTCCAAATTTTGGTATTTTTAGTAATATTTAATATTAAATTCGCTTAGGAATATTGAGAAAATTGCACTTTGAGAGACCCATTTGAACTCTTAACAAATGTACGAATGGTTAATAATTCTGTACTTCATTTTTAATTTTTTATGCATCATGATTTCTGTATCATTAAGTTAAATATGAAAATTTTCGAGTCATAACATAATATTTCCTTAGGGTGTATGCCTTATTTTTACTGTTTTGAACAGTGCCATTTTGGTCATCTTTATAGGACCCTTTGCAGTTATCACGTACAGGAACAGATAGATTCAAAACTAAGTCCTTGTTTAAGATGATAATCCCCAAATAATTTATAACTAGAGCAAAAAATCAAGACTAAATATTAACTGGAGATACAAAAATTTTCAAATAAAATTTGTATTGTAAGAAATATCTCAAATAAAATTGTACTAATAGCAAAATAAGCAATTAAATATTTACTGATGCTGAAATCCACACCAGTAACAATAGTCTGAAAAGTTGCTTTTTCAACCATTCAGAAACTAGTGGAATAAATCAACTCAAATTACAACTAATTCAAAAAGTAGTTGAGATCAAATCAAAATAAATTCCAAACTAACTGCAAAAAGCTACAGTAAATATGAAAATGTTTATTTTCTACTTAGGAGGTGCTGATTAACAAAATTAATCAGTATTTCTGGGTGTAATACTGATCTGATCTGATCAGGTCTGTCTTCCGTTTTCATACTTACAGCGTTTAGCCAGCAATGGAGTGTGATCTTGCCGTTGAGCTCGTCGATGTCGATGTAGTTGACATTGAGCCCGAGGCTGATGTTCGTCGGCTGTCCTCCGACAGTCGGCTGGGCATTCTCATCGTAATTGATGAACAAATTCATCTGAAGGCGCTCGATGGTGCTGATGTTGGAGTTGGAGTTCTCGGCATTTTCATCGCTGGCAGCTAATCGAAGATGAATTCAGAAGTAAGAGATAGGCTATGAGCAAATGAATTGCACTTACAACTGGCGCCTGGCACGGAAATGAGCATTCCCACCAATATCAATAATCCAATTTGAGGCAACAACAACAGTCCAGTCCGTCCACGACCGGAAATCAACGTTTTTATCTTGCTCGACATTGTTTTTCTCAAGTTCACAGTGTTTGTTTTTTTTTTCGTTCGATTTTAGTGTATATTTTTCGGAATACTTATTCTAATTTTAATGTACGCTCGACGGTCTCCGGATTTCGACTGAGCGTCGAATGCTGTTGTGCCGGAGAATCAGAGACAGAAAGAGACAGAGACAGAAAGAGTTTCGCACATGGCTGCAGCTCTGATGATGATAACGGCAACAAAGCAGCGTCGCTGGCGTCGAATGGATAAGCGATAAAGCAACTGCAACAGTCGCACAATACGAAGTTTTAGTCAATAATATAAAAGACAACTTAAAAATAAAAGCAACTGACTAATTAAAAGCGTTAACAATTTAGTTTTTATTTAATGCCATATTAAAAAATAACGGAAACGCTCGAGTTTTGACTTTAACAGTGCCATTTTGAGTTAAACATGCTGATGTAAAAGATTAACGAAATTGATAACAGAAACTGTTAACAGACGATAAGCACAAATTTGTTCACTAGCTAAATTCAATAATTCAAAGCGTAATAAATCTAATTTTACAAAGTAAAAACATTTGCGATAAACAGTTTTCCAAAATAGTCGTTAACAGTGCCATTTCGAGTGTAAAATGTCTATGATAACGATTAAAGAAATTAATAACAGAAACTGTTAGCCAAGGCTGCCACATGATTTTTTACTGAATTTGGCTCAATCTGATTTTTTTAGGTGGCAACTATGGTATTTGCGTGACGTGTGTGTGAATGTTGTTGTTGTTGTTGTTGCTGCTGTGCTGCTGGCGTGTCAGTTTTGTTAGTTACCCCCAAACCGCCGAACGATTTTCATTTAGAAATCGTGAACGGCAACCGTAAAAGTTAAGTTAATCTATAGTGAAATAAAGTAAGTGAAACAGTCGACGACATGGCGGAGGGAATCATTGGCAGCGTCAAGGAGGCAATCAAAGGCATCCTCGAGAATGTGAATGGAAATGGAAATGCGGCGAATGCAGATGCAAAAAATGAGACGATAACCAACGAAAAGAAGATTTCGACGCCGGAGGGCATTGCAGTCGCATACGGCAGCCTCGTCGTAATGGCCATGCTGCCCATTATCTTTGGCTCCATACGTTCCGTCAAATTGCACAAACTGAAGAAGGTGCGTTCGTTGACTCCAAATATAATCCGATTACTTTTCACTCTACATATGTTCTGACTATGTTTCTCTTCTTCTTCCTCACAGTCGACGGGCGAGAAAGCGGACACAATGACAAAGAAGGACGCCATGTATTTCCCGCTGATTGCATCTGTGGCTCTATTCGGCCTCTACATGTTCTTCAAGATATTCCAGAAGGTCCACATCAACTTGTTGCTCACTGGCTACTTCTTCATTCTGGGCGTCATTGCGCTCGCCCATCTGCTGAGTCCCGTCATCAATTCGCTGATGCCCGCCGCAGTGCCAAAGGTGCCATTCCACATACACTTCACCAAAGGTAGGGGTATTCCTTGTTTTCGATAATATTTTGCTTACTCAGTGCTGCCAACTTTTGACGAGCAAAAAAAAACTGTTTTTTGTGGAAAGATTGCAGAAAATTGATAAAAATATAAATTCTGCAATATTTGTTTCTTACTTGAAAGGCTTTCATATACAGTCATCGGCATAAATATTTTGACAAAACTAAACTTAAATCTACTCATAATTTAAACTTACTTCATGTAAATTTTTGGCATCAATGGAAAATTGAAATTTAAAAATTGCTAAAAATGACTATTTTAACCACTTTTTCCTTCTTTTCATACAAAATTTGTCTGACATCATCCCATACAAAAAATCATAAAAAATACTAGCAAAGAGATTTTTTAAAAAATATAACTGTTAGAATTTTTTAGAGAAACTTTTTGATCAAATTTAACTTTAGTTTTGTTAAAATATTTTTGCCCATGACTGTATATTTTTATTAAGAAAACAAGTGGAAAATATCAAAACACGTTTAAAAATTCCAGAAATCCCGCTGCTCCCATCCTTGATTGGATTTTCCCGCTGTTGAACTTTTAAAATAGTCAAAGTTAACTTTCGCTAAAAACATTCAAACATTTAATCAACAATTTTGTATTCATCATTTTATTTTTGTTATGGGGAAAAAAGGCGGAAATAATCAAATTTCTTTTGCTCCCCATTTTGATTTTTTTCCCACTATCGCTAAAAATATAGAATAACAGAAAAACTACAATCAATATATATTTTTATAGCAGCATTTAATCAACAATCATTTATTTGTTTGTAATTTTTATCCGAATAGGTGAAGGCAAACACAAGGAGGACATTATCAACTACAAGTTCTCGACGCACGACATTGTCTGCCTGGTGATCTCGTCGGTGATTGGCGTCTGGTATCTGCTGAAGAAGCACTGGATAGCCAACAACATGTTTGGCTTGGCATTCGCCATCAATGGCGTGGAGATGCTGCATTTGAACAACTTCATCACTGGCGTCATTCTGCTGAGCGGACTGTTCTTCTACGACATCTTCTGGGTGTTTGGCACCAACGTCATGGTGACGGTGGCCAAGAGCTTCGAGGCGCCCATTAAGCTAGTCTTTCCCCAGGACATACTGGACAATGGCCTGAACGCCTCGAACTTTGCCATGCTGGGACTGGGCGACATTGTCATTCCGGGCATCTTTATTGCCCTCCTGCTCCGCTTTGATGACAGCAACAAGAAGCGCAAGACGAGAATCTACTTCTATTCAACATTGGTTGCCTATTTCATGGGTCTGATGGCCACCATCTTTGTGATGCATGTGTTTAAGCATGCACAGCCCGCTCTGCTCTACCTCGTCCCCGCCTGCATGGGCACGCCCCTCCTGGTGGCCCTCATCCGTGGCGAGCTCAAGGTGCTCTTTGCGTAAGTCTTATCACAATTGGAAATCTCAAAAATATAAACCCATGACAAATATATATTTGTTTTTTCCCCCATGTACAGCTATGAAGATCATCCCGAGGAAAAGCCCGAAAAGAAGGAGAAGAAGGAGAAAGATGAAGGCGGCAACAGCAGCAGCAGCAACAGCAAGAAAAAAGAATCGAAGAAAGCAAAGTAATTCTGGAAATTCCAACTCCTGCCCCGTCTCCTATTTTATTCGATTCTATTGGCTTTGTTTTATGTGGTGGTTGGACCACCTTTAATTAATTAATTAGCTTCCTTATGCGCTTACTGCAACTTCCAGCTAAAAATCTATAAAAGACGACTTTCAATTTGACTTAGGAATGTTCATTCGCAACAAGGCACAACCACCTGATTGAGTTCGATTTAAGTTTAAATTTATAGAATACCTAATTTTCACATTTTGTACAAGAATCAAAAACACACAAGTCTATAAATGAATTATACAAAACAAATTAATTACATATAAGAACAATAAATTAAAATATTCCAACACTTGCGACAGTCTACAAGAATAATAAACAAATAATATTTGAATCATTTGATCTGTGGCGTACACTACAGCGGCAACAGCCCGATCTGGCAACGACGCATCGCATAAAACAGATGCTGGTTCCATGAGCGATCTTCGGAACCGCATCAGTTCATATTCAGTCTACTTACTACGAGTTGTGTCGTTATCACCGCGCTTCTGAACAAAGTTCAAATGAACGGGTCATTATAGATGAACGAGTGAACATTATTCCAGTCAATCATGAACTACATACCGATACATTAATTGTCAGCTGGTCAGTAATTTATAAAAAAAAAATTGTAACATGTAACGAATGTCGGTTTAAGTTTCAGTATCGATTATATTCGCATTTAAGTTTTGAACAGTGTGAAGGGTTATGTTAAGCCTTTGAAAAAAAATTTCAAAACAATTTACCGGTCATTGTATGCTTCATTTTCAATAAGCCAAGGTATAGGTATAACCCAAAATATTAAAAAAAAAATGCCTTAATATATAATATTTTGCTGCTGTCGTCTATTCTTATTAAGAACTTAAAACACATTTCACATTCCACTAAAAAGAAACAGTTGTAGCCTATTCACATCGTTTATCTTTCATAAACAACTGACCAACTGATCAAAATGACCTATTCATCTTTCATCATTCATGACCAACTGAATAGAAACCATATCGTTCATCGTTCATGAAAAACTGAATAGAAACCATCTCGTTCATAGTTCATGACCAACTGAATAGAAACCATCTAGTTCATGACCAACTGAATAGAAATCTTTCATCGTTCATAGTTCATGACCACCTGACCAACTGAATAACTGAACTAAATGACTGATTTAGTTCACGACCGAAAAATGAACGATTGAACTTATTCAGCAAATTGAACTAAAATGCCCAACTCTACTACTTACAACAACCGACATAGACACACACGCATTATCACCGCTCTTCGGCGCTCGGATACAAATAAATCATTTTAATTATCAAAATTATCACAAATTACTCCAGTATTAAAACCCCATACATGTATTGTCAATTCACAAACTTATAACATTTGAATTTGCCGCCATTGTATGATTTTGAATGTAAAATTTATTGCATCTGGTCACACAGAAGTTAACAGTTGAGGAACGGTTAAGTTTGCTGACCCACGTTTCCTAACTGTAGCGCCACCTTTTGTCTGCAATAGGCAAAAGATTCTTATCGATAATCGTCCCTGTCAAAAGACAGGGTTGCTTCCACAGTTTCTAAGACGGCAGAAGCCGTCAAATTGCGCTTAAATTGTGTGAAAAAATTTGCAAGTATTGTAAAAACCTTACAATTCAATTTGCATTTAGTTGTGAAATCAAGCAACTAAAGCAGCAAGGTATGTATATTGCATGAAACATGCGGAATTACTTGTATTTTAGTGTGTTAATGGCTGCCAACTTTTTTCCCGAACAGACGCAAGCAGCGTGTACAGCGTAGGCAAGAAGCAGAGAGAGAGCGAGGGAGCGAGAGAGACTCGTCGTTAGCAAAAACGCACAACGAAAGCGAAAAAGTAGAGGAGGCAGAAACAGAAACCGCCGCTTGCAAAAAAGAAAAACGAAGAAACAACAAAAAAGAGTGAAAAGCACAACATGTCCGGCATTGCTATAACACGTTTGGGGGAAGAGCGCAAGGCATGGCGTAAGGATCATCCATTTGGTTTCGTTGCACGTCCGGCCAAAAATCCTGATGGCACATTGAACCTGATGATCTGGGAGTGCGCGATTCCCGGCAAAAAGTCGACGCCATGGGAGGGTGGCTTGTACAAGCTGCGTATGATCTTCAAAGATGATTATCCAACGTCGCCACCAAAATGCAAATTCGAACCGCCGCTATTTCATCCCAATGTGTACCCGTCTGGCACCGTCTGTCTGTCGCTGCTGGATGAGGAGAAGGATTGGCGTCCGGCCATAACAATCAAACAGATTCTGTTGGGCATTCAGGATTTACTAAACGAGCCCAATATCAAGGATCCAGCACAGGCTGAGGCATACACTATCTATTGCCAGAATCGCTTGGAGTATGAGAAGCGGGTTCGTGCCCAGGCACGCGCCATGGCGGCCACCGAATAAAGAACCAACAACAACAGCAACAACAACTACAACCACAACTAGTAAACAGCAACTGAAATTAGAGCTGCGAAGACCTACGATGTTTCCCCCAATACGGAATATCGATACTATCAAGGACCTATCAAGATTCTTGCGGCTCACGATGTGTCACCATACATGTATCGATACTAACAAGGACTTATCGAGATGTTTTTGCAGCTCTAACGGAAATAGCGCTTCTCTCTTCATGCACACACTTACACAAACAATAACAATAACAAGAAAACAACAACAAACATAACGGCGCTGACGGATTAAGCGATTCCATTTTTAGGATCAATGTCTTTTTCGTGAATGCTCCTTTTTCATTTTAATAATTCTTAAGTTTACTTAAAATGATTAAAAAACAAACACAAATGAAAAACAACAATGAGTATGCGGATCACCATTTATAAATTATATATAATATATACATACATATTAATTACATACCTTATAATTATAAACTATTTAGATTTCGCCTTTGTTTCCATTTCGAGCACTGTAAGATTGGCATACTATTATTTCAATAAATTTATATGTACTCGGAAAATGATAATGACAAGTATGTGAAACAACTATTGAAAGGGGAAGGGGGCCTTGGGGTGGGGGGTTTCCTGATTCAGCAGAAAATCCATGAATTTTAGGTCCACCCTAAAAGTATGCAGCAACAATTTGTATTTCAAAATCGCCATGAAATTGTAAGGAATTCAGAAAATCCTTAATATTTCAGTTGTTTACAGGACGATTTGGATGTCCTTTGGCCAGTTGATAGTCCTGATTGAGACACGTTGTTTGACACAGGACTCGCAAGGATCTGCAAGGATACAGCCGAGATTTTGCAAATTTTGTGTATACAAAAAAGTCCTTGTAACTTGGATACTTTAAGGACTTTCGTCCTTTGGCTTATTTTATCAGATGAAGGATCACTAGACCTATCTGTGTGTCAAAGGACATCCGCATAGTCCATAAAATGGCCGATTTATAGCGGTTTTTGTGTTTTGGAGTCATTTTTTGTGAGCATCCCCCTTGAAAAAATTTGAAGTTTTTGTTGCTGAAAAAGTCCGCTTAAAAGTAGGCAACAAACATTTTATTTCAAAGCCGCGGTAAAATTGTAAGGAAAAAATCAAGTGCTTTATTTATTTTGAATAAATTAAATAGTTTTATTGTCGCACACTCTTAATAAATACGTAGTATAACATGTACATATCTTTATATATATGTATATATATGCATATATGCATAAGTATGTTTAAATGTTTAGATATTTGTATGTATTTAAATTACACAGTTTTTATCATAATAGTTAATATATTTAATTATAATATTTTTTAGTCGAATATTGGATCTATAGGATTATTTACCGTTGCCAACATATCCAAGTGGAGTCGGAGTCGGATTCAGAGAGAGACAGAGAGAAAGAGCATATCGTTTCTCCTCTAGATACTACTATATCTAAAATTATTTATATATATATAGTTTAGTATATGTATGTATGTATATTGAAAACTTTTAGTTTCTTGCACTCAATTTAGTTTTTGTCTAAGTGGTAAGCTTTGGCATGCATTATATGTCATGATTTCTACTATATATATGTATTTATATATACGCATAGGTTTCTATATATATATGTATCTGTACACTGATAAAAATTAACAGTTTGGTTTCTTAAATCAGAAATATTGGTCTTATAAACTTAAGCTGTTCTTAAATCAAACAGTTTTAAGAGAATTTTTAAATAAACACAATTTTTCAATCAGTATATTTTTAACTCTTATTTTTAGAATTTGTTGCTTATCGACGCAATAAAAATTATTTAAATGCCAATTATTTTAAACATTTCCAGGTTTATAAAATTACTAAATAACAAAATTTTCTAACTTTATAAAATATGATCAAATATAAAGATATTCTTTTGTCTCAGTTTTTTTAAATTAAAGTTTGCAAAATATGGAAAAATATGAAATTATGAAACAATTTTATTTCCAGAACTCAACTGATTTATCTTAAAAAGAAACTTTCTTTTAAAAATGCGTCGTAAGCAGAATAATTTTTATCAGTGTATCTGCAAGTGTATTTGTATCTGTATCTGTATCTTATTATCTGTATCTATTGGCGGCATCATGTTTGGAAGGGCAGCGAGATTCTCGGGGGAATACTTTCGATACTGTGACGGTTCGACGTGGTTTCAATTCGGCATTCGGTTGATTTTGTGTATCTATTATCGATTATCAATTATCGATTATCGATGATCGATTTAGAAGCATTTGTAGTACCATTCGAGCTGCTTGCGCTGCACCTCCCACATCAGCTGGCTCTCTCAAATGGCCGCCTCCTGCAGATTCTCCTTGTTCTTCTGCAGCAGCAAGAGTTCGTTGGACAAGGGATTGGAATTGGAAATGGGATTGGAGTTGGCATTGGCATTGGCATTGGAGTTGGAATTGGGACTGGGGCTATCAGTCGCCTCGGGTCGTTGCAATTTGCCCTTGCAATAGAATTGTTTGTGGGCCAGATAGGTTTTCACATAGTTGAAGGATATGTCGCAGGTGGAGCAGTATTTTTTCATTGCCTCCGCGGCACTTGGACCCAACGGGGAATTGGACAGCTGGCCAACTGGCGGCGCCAGAGTTGGAGGCGACACATCAATATCCATATCCATGGGCTCGGCCTTGATGATGTGATGACTGTGCGGTGTCCCAATGGGTGAGTTGTTGTTCTCGTGCATCAGACTCAGCGTTGCCACAGGCTGTTGTTGCTGTTGCTGTTGTTGTTGTTGCAGCTCCAAAGGCTCCGATTTGATTTGGAAACTGTAACGAGATTTCACTGATGAATTGACTGGTTAATGATGAATTTTAAATAAGTTTACCTAGTTAGAGCTGTTGTCTCCCGATCGCCATTAACTAGCGATACTTCGGCCAGAGCATGAATATTATTCTCCTGCTGCTCTCGAGACTCGGGCGAAATGGAAGGTGAACTGATGGCCACGTGTGGATGCAACAGTTTCATGTGGCGCAGCTGTAATGATAATAAGAAACATAAAAGATGTCATTAAAAATGTGTAAATGATATACGGAAGTGCTCTACGTATGACTAAAAATTATTAGTTAATATATACATATATTTATAGAATCAAAAAGTTATAGCTGACAAAAATGTGTCTATTCATTAATAATTTAAGTGTCAAGTGCTGGGATTGACAACTAATAAGAAATTCTTTTAACCGAAATTTGCATTCTAAAATAAGTACTTAAGACACATTGGAGTATTCTGTTCACGAGTGAGAAAATTAAAAAAATGTCTTGCTTCAGCAACAATAGCAGAAAATACAAGCGGAATAGGCTACAGTCGAGCTACAGTCTAGAGCATACCCGTTAAATATTAAAAAAAAAATTTGAAAAAAATTGGATTGCATACTTTTAGGCCCGTTCCTCTTCTTCAAAACTTAAATCAGCCATGACCACCTTTCTATGTGTCTGATCTTGATGTGATTAAGTAGGATAATGGCTTATAATATAATAATATTATAATAAATACGCAAAAAATACGTATTATTCTACAATTTGCGGAGGCGTATAGAGGCGTGGCAAAAATATGGAAACAAACTTTGATGCTGCGGTGGGGCTTATAGAAGTCTGTGTGCCAAATTTGGGTGCTCTAGCATCTTATAGTTTATGAGATTAACGGCTCTCACACGAGACGGACGGCTGGACAGTTGGGAACATGCCTCTGCTGACTCGGAGCCATTGACGCTGATCCGGAATATGCATGCTTTATAGGGTCGGAGATGCTTCCTTCTCCCTGTTACATACATTACAACGAATACAATATACCCTTTCACTTATTTCTTAAGTAACGGGTATAAATCTCGATCAGTTTATTCTATGTGACAATTTATTAATTCAACAATTATCAAAAAAGACTACAAAGGGCATCAAGGCAGAGCCAAAACGGTTAAAACTAGAAGGCATAAATTTTTCACACATGTTTTTCTTTGTTGTAACTAAATGAAACTCACCACATTGCCCTTGTAGGTGGATGCATAGTTGCAGTAGTCGCAGTTGAAGATCTGTGGCGCCTGCTGTTGTTGTTGTTGCTGGTCCAATTGCAGCTCCAGTTGCTGAGGTGTCGCATCGAGACCCATTGCCTGGGTGAGAGCAGCTGTCGGAGCAGCAGCAGCTGAAGCAGCAACAACTGCTGCTGCTGCTGCTGCTGCCGCTGCAATGGAGTCCTCCTCAAAGATGCAGGTCATGTAGTGCTCCTCGTTGACGTCGCTGGTCTTCTTGTCGAAGTGGGTGCGGATGTGCGTGCGCATGCCGCGCAAGGTGTTGCCCTTGTACTGGCAGATGCTGCAGCGGAATGCCTTCACCGTTCCGTGCATCTCCATGTGCTTCCTGGCCAGCGCCGCCGTGGGACTAACGACGCCACAGACGGGACACTTGTTCACGCTGGTGGAGGTGGAGGAGGACAAGGAGGAGGCAGTGCCTCCAACTGGCGGCATCAGCGCTGGCGGCGGCGGACACGGCTGTCCATGTTCATGCAGCGTCTTGCACTTGACGCACTTCTCCTTGGGCTGCGGCGGATCGACAGCTGCAGCTGCAGCTGCTCCGACAGCCGTGCCCTTGGGACAGTAGTAGTTCTGATGCGCTCGCAGGTTGTCCAGCGAGGTGTACTTGATGCCACAGGCGGCGCAGATCAACTGCTGATATGCCACGGGCGCTGTCTCCACCAAGGAGGCGCCTCCGCCTCCAGTTGCTGCTCCTGCAGCGCCACCTGGCGGCGTCTTGGAACTCTTGGAATCCCCGCCAGCCTCTGCTCCGCCTGCGCCTCCACCCGTCTCCTGGTTGCGAGCGGAGCAATAATGTTGCTTGTGCGCCAAATAGTTCTCATACTTGCAGAAGACAATGTTGCACTCCTTGCACTTGGACACGCCCTGTTTCACATAGATCTGGGGCGGATTACTGCCAGCTACAGCTGTTGTGCCCGTTCCTCCCCCTGCTGCTCCTGCTGCTCCTGCTGCTCCGCTGGGGAATCCCAATTTGCTGGCCAACTCGCTGGCCAATTTCAAAGCCAGCTCGGGATTCGTTTTGGCCAACAGCGATTCGGACAGTGTAAAATCCGTGGGCAACATGGCGCGCAAAGGCGGCAGATTCTCCAGCAGATGCGGCACGCCCACTCCTAGGGCGGGCGGTGACATGGAGGCAGCGCTGCCGGCGCCAGAGCTGCGTGGACTCAAAGTGCGTCGCTTGGGCGAGGGACTCATCGAGGGACTGCTCGGCAGCGACGGAGCACACACGATCTGCTCCGGCGTCACGCTGCCTCCCCCGCCCCCTGATCCTCCCCGTCCCCCGACGCCGCCACTCTCCAGATTCTCCTTGAGCAGCGCCTCCTCTGCCTCGAGCAGCGCGGCGGCAGAGCGCACGAGACGCTGACGCTGCAGCAGCGCGGAGATGGGCGAACGTCTTAGCGACAGATCCAGCGGTGTAGACTCACTGAGAGAAAAAAAGTGGGGGATGAAAAATATAATTTAATATATTAAGAAAAATTAAAAAAAAAACTACTGCATACATTTAGGCGAACGCAACGTAAAACAGCCATAACTACTGTTAAATCTAACACATCTTAAGGAAATTAGGTAGAACATTTAATGATTATAGAAGCGAATATTCAACATTAAAAGGAGAATTCTTAACTAAAATCCTAAGATGCAGCGGAGTTTTAACCAATTTGCAGTGACGGAAAAGTTCCAGAGCAAGTTTTAAAACTCTCTGATAAATAAAAAGTTAAAAGATAATAATTTATACTTTAAAATTACTTTTGTTACTAACAGATAATTTTCTATTCAACAGATACTCTTGTCTTCAGCATACTTTTATAGATATTTTCTGTGTTTGCTGGACGAAAGATATTTCCGTAACTCACAGATACTTTTGTATTATTGTATTTTTGTATTATTTGTATTTTGTTTCTACTTTTATATCTTACAGATAATTTTTTGATCCTATTTATCTGACGGATGCTATTGTAATTTATTCATACTTTTTTATCCCACAGTTCCTCTCTATTTTAAGGATACGTTTGTGTCTAACACACACTTTCGTAACTTGTAGATACTTCCCAATCTGTCAGATACTTTTTTATCTTCCCACATGGTCTTACCGAGTGCCTCCCGCCGCCTCCTTCCTCTTGGGCTCCGGCGGACTGCTCTTGGCCTCCGCTTCGAGGCAGTTGGCGCCGCTTCCGCTTCCGCTTCCGCTGCCCGGTTGACGATCTGGTTCGAGGGCAGGAATCGTCTGCTGTGCCTGCTGAGTCTGCTGACTGCTGCCGCTGGGCAGCGGGGAGGGGGTGACATTGCCGGCCAGGGCATTGATGTTCAGAGCGGTGGCCAGCGGCTTCAGGGCGCCATTGTCCAAAGTGAAGCACGTGGACTCCGGATTCACAATGCCCGACGTGGACGTGGTGCTAAACAGGATGAAGCGATCGATAAGTAAATAAATCAATAAAGACCCAAATATTTCATCATTTATGTAAGCAAAAAATAAATAAATCTAAAATAACAAATTTGTATTTGATTTTATAATGCAAAAGTCAAAAATTCAAATTTATTAAATTTTGATTTGTATTTGATTTTGTAATACAAAAGTCAAAAATAAAAAATATTAGATTTTTTTTTATTTTTGTAAAATATATAAATCTTACTTTTTTATTAAAAAAAAAACATTGTTGGTAAAAATGTTTGGCAAATGTGAAATTGAATTTTTTAGAAAAAAAAGTAATAACAATTTTTAAATGTCAATGTCAAATACAGTCGAACTTCCCTAACTCGAATCACCATTATTCACGAAAAAAGTTCGAGTTAGGGAGACTTCGAGTTAGGGAAGTAGAATTGTATGAAATTTGCCTAGTATTGCCACTCGATTTTGTTCGAGTTAGAGAAACTTCGAGTTAGGGAAGTTCGAGTTAGGGAAGTTCAACTGTATTTATATAATTTTATCAAAAGTTAACAACATTTTAAGATATCAATTAAATTCAAAGTTGTACTATAATAATAATCATTTTTAGGGCTTTAAAACGTGCATTTGAATTTTTATTTTTATAAATAGAACTTTACTATTTTTTTTCATATAAATTCCAACCTAATTATTTCTACATAAGTAATTTTATTAAGCTAAAAGTAAGAGCTAAGATTAATTTGCAATAGAAATATTGCAAATTCAAGTTGTTTCAATTTTCTTTCGAAATTCTTTATATTTTTTGAGAGATGGGATTACTTACAGTGGTCCCGGTATCAGGCTGGCGGCACGGATCAGCGAGCAGGGCACAATGATGATGGGATTGGTGGGCAGTGCCAAAAAGGGCTGAGGTGGCGCCACCTGTAGGGAGGCTGCGGCAGCAGCAGCAGCAGCGGCAGCAGCAACCATTGCCGGCGTCGGCGTCTTGTTGTTGCGCGTTGTCTGCGGACTGTGGGCGCCACTCAACTTGCCACTGCCTCCGCTGCCACTGCCACTGCCTCCTCCTCCTCCTCCTCCAGCTGCGAGTCCAGTAGCACCCGCTCCTGATCCTGATCCTGGTCCGACTCCAACTCCTGCCTCTGGCTTGGGCGTCAGCTGTCCGTCGCTGCGACGGGAACTGCAATAATGCTGCTTGTGGGCTCGATAGGTCTTGATATTGTTGAACCGGATATCACAGTCGCTGCAGTAGCGATCGATTTGCTGTCGAAGAAGAACGCACGAGATTAGCTCCAGATTAGCACAATTTTGGGTGCATTCTTCATTCATCATTCAATCAATGCCCCATACAAAATTTAACTAGGTAAACAAAACTAGGCAGGGTATAATATGTATATGTATAAAAAAAGGTTTGATGACTGCAAAAAAAAATTTTTTTATGATTGGCAATTTTCAAAAAATCATAAAAAATATTTGCGTAGAGATGTTTGAAACATTTTTTTGCAGTCACTATTAGAATTGTTTGAAGAATTGGTTTGCATCAAAACATTTTTTTTTTTAAATCGAGGCAAAAAGTTTCAAAAAAAGACTTTTACATAAATTCGGAATTTTCAACAGGTACTTAATGGGTTAAGGAAAGTTTTGTATCATTCAAACGGAATTTAAATGACCTTTCCATTGATCCCAAATCTTAAGATGCTTGCTGTGCCAATAAATATGTTCGCCCAGTCAACAAAACGTTTTACTGCTTTACACTGAAAAAAATTAAATGAATGCAGGTTCGAACTGTCACATCGTTACAGTAGGCAACGTTAAGAGAGCAAAGCATTAGTTGCAGTGTATGATAAAAGTCTAATGCTGAACGACTGACATCAAAAAGGATCAGCCGATTAGATGCTTTGAAAGAGAATAAAAAGCCAAACACACGCGTCGTGAGAGAGCCAGCTGTAGAACGTGCTATTTATAGAACACACGCATTCTCTCTCTCTGTACGTGTGTCGGCTGCGACGCCGGCAGAATTATGAGCTCCTATCTCATTTACAGTGATCAGAAATCATAATAAAAATGTCATTCCGCTTGATCTGTAAATCTGCTTAGTTTTGGCTATGAAAGTTTCAAGTTCGAATCTAGTCCAATATTTTTTTAAAATCATATATGGTAATCAAAAATTGTGTGAGGTTCCCCTTGAGATAATACCCTCTTTTGGCTCAACAGACAACTAACTCACTTGACTAGAGCTCTCCTCGAGCGAGACTCCTCCAGCTCCACCTCCAGCTCCAACTCCTGCTACTCCAGCTCCTCCTCCAATTCCATTGGCTGTGAGGCTGGGCGGGAGACTGGAAGCCGGCGATGTTTGGTGCATGCGCATGTGTCGATTGAGCGAGACCTTCTTGTCGGCACTGTAGGAGCACTGGGTGCACGCGTATTGCTTGCCCATCCTGGCCAGCTTCGCTGGTGGCTCCGACGAGTTGCTGCCCCCTCCTCCTCCTGCTCCTGCTCCGTTGCCTGTGCTGGAGACGCCTCCTCCTGCCCCGGAGGATGACAGCTTGTCAGCTGAGGCCGCCGTCTCCTCGTCCGTCTCCTTGTTGCGATGGGAGCAGTAGTAGGCCTTATGCGCCTCCAGCGTCGATGGGGAGCTGAAGGCGATCCCACATGGCAGGCACATGAACCGCGCCGGCTTTAGCAGCGGCTCCACCAGGCTAACGGGATCGGGCAGATCGGCGGGCAACTTCGGATGCGACGGCGGTCCCAGAAGACGAGCATCCGTCAGATTCAGTTCCTTGGCATCGGGTTTCAGTGCCGGATCCGAGGCGAGCAGCGCATTCAATCGCAGCTTTGGCAGCGCCGTTGTGGGCGTGGTCATGGGCGTGGGCGTGGGCGTTGACGGGGGACTGGGCGTGGCTGTCGCCGAGGGGGGCGTGGCCGGCTGCTCAATCCGCTCCAGCTTGGGTATGAGGCGTCGTTCCGGCGTTGGACTTCGCGGTGGCGTCGTCGCATCGACTGCTTCTTCCTCTTTCTGCTGCAACTGCTCTTCCTTCTCCTTGTGCTGCTCCTCTTTCTCCTTGGAGTCTTCAGCCTCAAAGTGATCCATCTCCTGATCCATGTCAGTCTCCATGGGCAGTTGATCGGAGGCTGCGTTGCTGGCTCTGGAGTTCTCTCCCTGCTCCTCCTCCTCGAACTGATCCTCAAACTGCTGCTGCTGCTGTTGTTGTTGTTGTTGCTGTTGTTGCTTCTCCTCGCTCAGCTCGTGTGCACCCAAATCTTTGGAATCTGCAAGTGAAAATGCAATGGAAACCACAAATTACAATTATTGAATTAATTAAAAATAATTTATTTATTTATTTTTTTTTTTTTTTAATGACGGAAAGCAAATTTTTTTTAAGTTTCATTCCATAGAATTTAAAAACACATGCTTGACTATAACTGACGGGGGGAATCGAACTTAGTTTTTTTAGGAAACATAATTTAATTTTAATTTTTGAAATTTTTGTATTTAATAAAGATATTTACGTATTTTGATTTTAATTTAGTTTAGGATTTTGGTTCCTTGATAAACTAGATAACGCTTATTATTTAAGTCCATTTTTATTTAAGGCCCTAATGACTAATTCAAAATATATTGAAGATTCAAAAATTTACAATTAATGAGAAAAAATTGTAAAAAAAATTATATTTAACAATTTTAGATTTATTTTTAATAATTCAAGTGATCTATACTTGACTTGTCAATTAAATTTTTTAGATATAGATAGATAGATTTCGATAGACTTTTTTTACGCAATTAATAAATTAAGCTATAAATATAGCTAAGAAATTGAGGGATCTAACTGATAGACCAATAATTAGATTGCATTTATCATTAGTTGAAATTTGGATTGAAGATACGGCATAAAATGGAGATGGGAAATTATGTGTACTAATTTTATAGCTAGCTATAGTTAGATAAACATTTTATTTAATTTATTATTTATCGGCATAAATCTTAGATAGATAGATTTTTGTATATATTTTGAGATGAGCGGTAGCGGAAAATAGTTTCTATGCAACAATTTTAACTAAACAAAAATATTTTGTTACTTTTTATCTTATGTAATTGAAAAAATTGTATGATCTTCAACAGACTGTATTGCAGCTCCATAAACAGTATTTAAAATTATTATGGGATCTTGAATCGAGCTATTCCCAATCAAAAATTGTATCAACTTAAAGCAATCAATTCAATGGCGCCCAATGTGTTAACACAACAAATTTTGAACTATTTTGATGCTATGATCAAATTAAAGATTTACTTTGAGAATTACTTTATAGCTAAATACCAAAGCGTGAATTATAAAGTTCTTAATGCAATCACAAACACAGTTTAAGTGCAATATGTTTATTGGCGCCCAACGTGGTCAATAAACTGCATTGTATTTCAGAGGAGAAGAGGATCAGTGCTCATTGGTATCTGGTGGTATCTGGGCCCCAAATGTGAATCGTTTGTATGTGTCAAATGTGGTCAGAGAGTTTAGCAATTATTATCGAACAAATTGTCAGTCGGTGCGAGTGAAGGCGACAGGCAGCTGTGAAAACAATGCGACAATGTTCAAGTCGAAGTCGCGAGTTGAAGTCGAGAAAACGAGCAACGAGGTTCGAGGTTCGAGGTCCGAGGTTGTCGACCAATCGACCAATCGACCATTTGGTTGGACTGTTCAACTGTTGTCCGTTGCCCGTTGCCCGTTGCCAGTTTGTTTATCCCGCGAACGCATCTCGACTCTGTCGGATTACGTGGAAAACCGACGAGTGGCGAGTGGAATCGAGTGGAAAAGCGCATGGTGGTCACAGAGAGCATGCATCCATGTGGCTGTGGATGTGAATGTGGATGCTGTTCCAAGCCAAGTTGATGATTAGAGCGCGGCCAAGCTGACATCTGATTTGTTTTTGGGCACAAAATATTATAACGACCAGCGATGCGACTGATAAGACGACGAAGCACTCGCAACACACGAACTAGAGATGTGTATACGGTTATAAAAGTATCGATAGTGAGATCGAAAGGTAACGGAAAATACCAAATAGCATAGTAAATATACATATATGAAATTGTCATTAGATACTATTGATATTCATGCCATAAAACCAACTAAACATTGAAAAAAGTATAGCTAACAAAATGATTTTTGATTATAGTTAAATGAAAAGTTAAAAAATGTTGAACTATTGAAAATAATTACTATAGTTTATTCTAATAGTGCAAAAAATACAAAATAAATGTAAAAAATAATAAAAATCCTAAAATTCATTATAAAAAAAAATGAAAAATTAAAAAATAAACAAAAAAAAAAAAAATTATGAGGAAATTCAGATAAATCCGAAAATGGAAATAATCAGGCCTGTTCCGGTTTTCACTTTCGGTAAGATTTTGCGGAAGTGAATTTTTTTAACCTGCTCTAATATCATTTCGGCGAAATTCTACGGATTTATTTCACTTTGAGGTGATGAGTTTAAGTCCGATAAAGTGAAAAACGAGCATTATTAAATACTTAACCTAAATGGCTAGTGAATAAATGCAATTCACTAAATGCTTTAAAATAAAAAGTGAAAACCGGAACAGGCCTGTATACGAAAATGCCAATAGATAATATTGATTTTCATGCAATAAAACCTGCCAAATATTGAAAAAAGCATTGCTTATAAAATGACCTTTGATTATAAGCAAAGGAAAAGTATTAAATAACTAGTCTTTGGAATTATTAAAAATAGTTATTACAAGTTTTTTTTCTAATAATACCAAAAAAATGTAAAAACAAAAACAGAAAAAATCAAAATAATGAAAAAATTTTGATCAATCAAAAAATGGATAATAAATTTAACAAGTTTGAATTTCACATAATATTCTAATGTTTAATACCGATAATGTTATATAGCGAATGTCGAAAAATATTACTCAGAATTACGAAAATTCGATAAAAAAATATTATGAGAAAATGCCGATAAATTAAAAGAATCGAAATAATTAGCAACCCATGAAATTACGACTCCGAATATTAGTGAATATAGTTTTAAGGAATCCAAAATTGGGTAGACAAAAATTGGGAAAGCAAAATATTGGGAAAATGCCGAAATCAAAAATATTTTATTAAAAATATTCGCGATACTTTTCGCAGTTTTTTTTCCCTAATTATATTGTACTGCGGAATATTGTTTACTTAGTATGAAAATATTCAATTTTAATATATTCAGCTAAGTTTATGATACCTAATTTTATTCTTCCCAATTATGCGATGTAACCTAAAAAATTAATTATTCTAAATTGTTTTTTTTACTCACTTTTTTAAAAATTTAGATAAATCAAAAAATGGAAATAAATAAAATTGATTTTTAAAAATATATATGTTTAATACAGAAGCTTAATTCGATATGCAATATCGATATCACCCCTATCGATACACATCCCTAGCACACATACACACGCACACCTGAAGAGGGAGCAGCATGTCTCTGTATCTGTCTCTGTCTCTGTGTCTCTGTCTGTGATAGATATGACGGCGTTGATAAGCGACAACGGAGTCCAAGCTGCAAGTTGCGGATGCTTCTTAGCCATCTTTGTGTGTGTGTGAGTATGTGTGTGTGTGTTTTTGTTGGCCTTCTCGTGCGGGCCGCCAATGCGCGTTGACCTGTCAATTGTTGGCTATTGAAATGTCAGCGCAACTTGTTGCCGTTGCAGTTGTAGCAATTGTTGCTGTTTGCCAATTGCTGATGCAACTGTAATTTGTATTTTGGCTTGCAAGTTCGTCGCCTGAGTCTTTTGATTGCCCCCCCCCCAAAAGTGGAAAAGTGAAAAAGAAGAAGAGGAAGAGAAAGAGCCGCCCCGTCGAAAACGCCCTAATTGCCGTGTCGATTTTCACGAATTCACACAAAAGTTGCACGTGAACAATCGACAGCATCTTCAATTCTCCATCAGCAATCGCATTCTCTCTCTCTCTCTCTCTCTCCCTCTCTCTTCCTCTCTGTCTCTGTGCATTCCTGGGCATTCTGCTTATTTGTAAGATATTTATTGCCTTCGATTGGCGCGCGATAAGCAGCACACGTAAAGTGTTTGCTCCGCGCCAGCAACATCCACGCCAGCAACATCAGCAGCAGCTTCCCAAAATTCACCAATTTGGCTGCGAGAGCGAGAGAGAGTGCTGTTAACAATGGCATTGACTAAAGTTGCTGCTGCCGCCAGCAGCTGTTGCTGTTGCTGATGTTGCTGCTCCTCTACAGAGGATTAGCTGCAACTGCGTCACTTTTTATTGTTGTTGCTTCAACAACGATCGTTTGTTTAGCCATTTCGTAACGTTACGCCGCCTCACACACACTCACACACACACTACACACACACACACATGCAGCTCTCGCCAACGCCAACAATTGTTTATCAATTTGTTAAATCAGTTTCGTTGCCGTTGCCGTTGCGAGTTGCGATCGATCGTCGCCGATAAAAGACACAGCAACAACAACAACAACAACAGAAGAGAAGCAGGCAAGCGAGAGAGAGGAGAGGAGGGGGAGGGGGGTTACTTTATCAACCGGCAGATTATTGTTGCTGGTTTCTCACTTGGCCAAGGCATTGTTGAGGCTGTTGTTGTTGTTGTTGTTGTCGTTGCTGTTGCTGCTGCTGCTGTTGTTGCTGCTGTTGCATTCGGTGGGCGTTGTATGCAGCCATAAACAATCGAGCAATTTGGTGTGCTACGATCAGGGTCAGACTATAAAAGAGCGAGAGGGCAGATATGGAGAGAGAGAGAGAGGGGCAAGCGGAAGCGAGAGGCAACAAGTGAGAATGCTAGAGTCGAGTTCCCGACTATAAGATACTTGTCAATATATATTACTGCATCAATATAAAGAAAATAAAATAGAAAAATGCACAAAAAAAGCTACTGCATACATTTAGGCGAACGCAACGTAATACAGCCATAACTACTGTTAAGTTAAACACATCTTGATGAAATTAGTTAGAGCAATTAATGATTATATAAGGGGAATATTCAATATTAAATGAAGAATTCTACATTTACATCCTAAGATGCGGCGAAGTTTTATCCAATTTATGGTGATGGAAAAGTTCCTGACCAAAGTTTTAAAAACTCTCTGATATCAATGACTAAAATGGGCGTCTATCCAACAACAATTGGAGTCTCTAGCTCTTGTAGTGCTCTGATCTGTGTGGAGTGCATGCTAAATTTGGTTAATCTAGGTCGTGCAGTCACTGAGTTCTGTTTATACAGACGAATGAGGATAGATCGAGTCGCCTGTAATTTATTTTTTATTCTTATAAAATAAATACAATATTTGTCCATATGTATATACCATTGCATTCTGCGATTACCGGGTGTCAAAACGGGGGAAGGCGACCCTTGGTTCATTTGTCGAATTGGCCGAACCGCCGTCGTCGTTACTAATCGTTGCGAGAAGAAGGTCAGTTAACCCGAAATAAACCCTCAACGAAGAAGCTGCAAGCTCATTTTTGGGCTGCCTGCAACTTGATCTTGATCACGCCGATGTTGCAGCATCAGCATCAGCTTCGACTTCAACTTCGACTTCGACTGGTGGCATAAACCACAAGCAGCGTAGAAGAGACTCCTAGAAGAGACTCCAACGACGCCAGTTGGTCTGCTCGAATCGCTTCTAGTTGAGTCTGGTCTCTACACATGAAAGAAACTCCGGCATTCTGGGCTAATTTTAATTTTCTCGCATTTTTCGATTTCCTCTCCGCAAATTATTTGATTAACAGGTCTTTATACAAATTTTTTTAGTAAAATCAAATTTTTTTATTTCTTTTGATTCTTTAAATGCTAATTGGCTGCCATTTTATTCGCATTTTGTGGTCATTTTACAGAAATTTAAACTTAAATTTCAGCATGTATTTTTTTCTGTGTAGACGGTTGCAAGGGGCGTATGCGTAATGCTCGAAGGCGTGCTAAAAACCTCGCTTTGCATGCCTAGAAGTGGGAGAGGGAGTGGGAGTTGCAGTTGCAGATGGAGTTGCAGTTGGAGTAGCTGCATCCCCATCCCCATCCCCATCCCCATCACCATCATCATTATCATCATCATCACCATCATCAGCACATTTAGCTGCTTATAATTAAACAAATTTCCCAGGCGTTTGGGTGTTGAGCTCAAACAAATTGAAAAACGTGAGTCGAGAATCGAGAAATCGCAGCAGCTGCTGATAACAACAAGTCGATACCTTACAGTCGAGCTGATCGCCTGTTGAATGCCTAGTATACATAAAATAAATAATAAACTAAAAATGAGTTTAAACAAAAAATAAATAAAATATTAAAAAAAAAGAGAGAAGACACATACAGATTACTGCTAAGATAAGTATATTATTAATCGCAATTGGAAAAATTGGTTTTCCTCTTTTTTTTTTCTCATTTCAAATTAATATTTACAGACAAGTAAACAACAATTATGCATTAAAATTTTTAAAGAGTAAATATATGAATTAATAAAAAATGTTTATTAACGGATCGAGTTGAAATTTTCAACAAAATTTGCTTTCTTCAACTCTTACAGACTTTGATATCTGTATGTCTCTGTCAGAGCATGTTATATGCGTTAACAGAGTATGTTATGTTATTTATGTTATTTATTTACAGAGCATGTTATTTATTTACAGAGCATGTTATATGTGTTAACAGAGTATGTTATGTTATTTATGTTAATACAGAGCATGTTATATTCATAAACAGAGTATATTATATTATTTATGCTAATGTTATTTATTTACAGAGCATGTTATGTTTATTAACAGAGTATGTTATGTTATTTATTTACAGAGCATGTTATATGCGTTAACAGAGTATATTATGTTATTTATGTTGACATTTGTTTACAGAGCATGTTATTTGCGTTAACAGAGTATGTTATGTTACTTATGTTCATATTTATTTACAGAGCATGTTATGCTTTAACAGAGTATGTTATGTTATTTATGTTATTTTTTTTTTAGAGCACGTTATGTTGTTTATTTACAGAGCATGTTATATGCGTTAACAGAGTATGTTATGTTAACAAATAGGCGATTATTACATATAAATAATATCTAAATGCCTAATGTCGCTACAATTGTCATAAACTTATAAGTTTGCTTACTCCTCCAGAACTGGGCTAAAAATCTTCATTTTCGCGCGAAACTGTTGCCACCTTGTGGCGGACACTCCCCGTTTCCATCTCCTTCTCCGTCTCCTTCTCCATCTACAACTCCAACTCCAACACCAACTCGATTTCCAAGTGCAACTCCGACTGTGGCAATCAACGCCATCAGCAGCCAGTGGGACTCCACTTCCAATTCGACCTGCACTTCCACTTGCAGTTGCAGTTGCACTTTTAACTTTAAGTTAAATTTGAAGTCGGAGTCGGTGTTGGAGTTGAATTCTCTTGGAGTCTCTCGGCGCGTTTCTCGCGCTTCTTATCAATTGTTATTAATCAAAAAAGGCAGCAAAAACAAATGCAGAGAGCACAAAACTCAGCAATTCGCCAATTCTCCAATTCGCTTCAAAATAAGAAAAAAACAAAAGATTCGCGTTCATTTCACACTTTTGACTCTTCGAGAGTTAAGCCCGTGCAAATAATCAACATTCTCATATCTTTTTTGGGCTTCGCAAAGCTATTCGTGATTTACTCGCAATTTTTTTTTGCTCTTTTTTTTGTATTTTTTCAGCACCTCCTTAACGCTATGGGAAACGGCGTCCAGGCGTCCCAGCCAAATTCTTTGATCATGGCGATAAGCAATTGGGATTCTTCTTCTCTTCTCCTCTTCTTTGTATACACACTTCATTCTACAATACTTTAGACAATGTGGCCCAAAATGCCATCATCAAATTCTAAAATTGTTGTACAGTCCTGGCGCCCAAGAGTAAAAAGCCCTTTATGAGTCATTTTATTGTATTTCCAAATAAAACAAATACTCAAGTGTTTTATGTACTTTTAAAGTCTTTTAATACTTCTGTTAAAATGTATGAAACTAATCAAATTCCAGAGAATTTTCTAGGATATCTCTGTATATGTCATTTTTAATATTTAATCATAAAAAATCATAAAATAGTATTTATATTATATTAAACTCGCAACTAAATGTTTTTTTTATAGTTCTTATGCCCATTTAATTTCTCCCATTTTGCATAGTTTAGTAATTGTCTTAGATCAGAAGCTGTTAGATATTTAGTCGTAGAATTTATAGCAAATTATGTCAAATAAAATATATTTTCAGAGCTTAAAAACAGTTGCAGTTTTTGGTAATTCTGCTGCAATTATATTAGAGTTGGGCCTAATTAAATTTGTATTTATATGGCATTTCAAAAAATGGTAAGGAAAATAAATCTAAAGATAATGGAAATCACATTTTAACATTAAAAGATAAACTGTCTTTAAAATGTGGTTTTTATTCAATTTATCACTTCAATAAGTTTGTCAAGTTCCTTTTTCCTTTCTTCCCTTTTCCTTTTCCTTTATAGAAATTCCAGACCTATATAATTCTAATACTTGTTTTACCACTAATAATTACTTCTAAATTTTTTTGTTTTGATTGGGGTTTTCTGGGGTTTTCTCAATCAATGAAACAAATGTTGAATCATTTGATTATTAATTCTTTTTGATTCTTATATTTTAATTCTTAGTTTAATAATTTTTGTGTTCTTTCAGTTAAATTTAAAGTTGTTTATAATTCCTATTAATTAATAACGTATTATATTACTTAATATGGTTTTAATTTTTTAAGAATTCATTTGGTCAATTGCATTAAGTTGATACTAAATAAATAGATAAATAAATAAAAAAATAATATTGTTTTCATTGAAGAATCCAAATTTCTTTTTTATACTTTCAGTTTAAATTGCAATTTATATTTAATGCACATGAATTTAATATTTTATTAAGTTACTTAAATAAATAAAGTAATTTTTAATTAGAAAGATACTTAAATAGTAAATAAAAGAAAAAGATTGCACTGATTTGATATCGATTCGAAGTCCGATTGAAGAGTTCCCAAGGGTTCATTCTGTCGACTAATTTAGCGCACGTATTGCGAGTTCAAGTTCGAGTTGAAATTTGAGTTTAAAGTCGTCGAGTTGTCAATACAAAGTTGGACTTGAATTGCTACGGGCTTAGCCATGTGTACTCTATCTGCAATCTATAGAACTTGAACACAACAACAAGAAGAAGAAGAAGCAGAAGCAGAAGAAGAAGCAGAAGCAGAGTCTGTGGTGAGGGAGAATCTAAAGAGACTCGAGAGACTGTAGTCAATTCCTCGAAATCAAGCGAGTCTCAAACTCTTTTTGATGTCTTAATTAAAAAACGTGCAAATGATGCGACAGGGGTGGGGAAAGGGGCAAGGGGAGGGGTGAATTGGGGATCGTTTGTTGTTGTTGTTGCTGTTGTTGCTGGACTTGTGCACAGAGAGTTCAATGTTGAGCAATTGATGCAACTGTTCAGATGTGTTGCAGTTGCTGCTGCTGTTGCTGTTGTTGTTGTGGTTGCTGTTGTTGCAACTGCCGCACGGCATGCTGATAAGGCAACAGGGGTGAGGGGGGCAGGGGCAAGGGTTTTGGCTTAAGAAATTGTCACAGAACATACTTGAAAATTTCGTGTGAGCACGCTCAGCGTCGATTGTTGCTGATCAAGCGATCAACAGCAGTAGCAGCAACTGCAGCAGCAACAGTTGTCGTCTACACACACACACACACACATTTGGTTTTGTGATCAATTGCAATCTCAAGTTTTTTTTTTCAGTTGCTGTTGCTCCCACAATCTCGTGTGGTTGCTGCTGTTGCCGTGCAGCAGCAACTGTTGCACAAATTTAAATTGACCCAAGTGCAAGTTTGAATGTTGCTAATCTCAAATCGCAGCTGGCAGCGAGTGTTGCAATGTTGCCAGTTGTTGCCATGTTGCTGCTGTCGACAAGAGCAACATGTTGCTGCTGTTGCTGTTGGTCTCATAATTTGCGTTTATTAAACACGGTCTTCATTTGCATAAAACGTCTGCTTGTAATGATTAAAATCACAGTCAATGTTGCTGCTGGAACACAGCAACAACAACAGTTGCAGTTGCAGCAGCAACATTGCAATTGCTGTAAACAAATCACGCTTCTGGCGGATCAATCAACAACAACATTTCAACTGACAATTGCTCCCTGACAATTCAATTGTTTGTATCTCTCTGTCTCTTCCTCAACAACAGCAACAACAGCAACAGCAACAATCGCACGACGACAGCAACAACATGTTGTTCAAACTAAATGAAGACAGCGAAATGAAGAAAGCAAACGGAATTTCTAGTATTTTGTTGGTTTTTTTTACTGTTACACTAAATTCGTGAGGGCGGCGACACGCCCACCAGGCGACCGCCCACAGGCAACTGGGCAACTGGCAGCTGGGCAACTGGGCAACTGGGGAGCCAAAAGGATCAAGAAAAGAAACGAAATCGTGTCTGGCATTGTGTTAACTTCATTGCTCTGCCAATTTTTTGATGACTTTGATGAGTTTATCAACCAAAAGGCAGCCACGACAATGTCAAGAAGCGGGGAGTGAAGAGAGAGAGAGAGAGAGAGAGAGAAAGAGAGATGGAGAGAGAGAGGGGAGTTTGACTGGTTGTGGCAGTAAATTAAAGAGGCGCGAACATTCGCTGCGAGCTGTGTGAACAACGCGCCGAAAATGCGAATGAGAATAAAGCGAGTCAGAAATTTGTAGTTCCGACTATTGAATACCCGTACCTCCATTAAAAATATGTTTTAAATACAAATTACTGCAACTGAAAACAGCCATAACTTCTGTTATAATAAAATCAGGGACCGTAACTCTTAAAAGTTTTAAAATAAAAATGGCAAATTTACAATTATTTTTAAATTTTTATTTTAAAGTTACGAAATAACGATTATTCTTAATTTGTATTTAAAAAGTCACAAATAATCGTTAAAATTAATTTTTTTAATAAAAGTTGAGAAATTACACTTATTTCTGATTTTTTCAATAAAAATAAAAAATTAGAGGTTTTTTATTGATTTTTATTTTAAAAGTTACAAATAAGAGTTATTCCGTAACTTTAAACTAGAACTTAAAAATATAAAATTTTGGTTGATATCGATAGTTCCGACTGAAATATGAATTTTGGTGAATATCATTTTACTATAGCATATTTCCTTCTTATTGATTATTTTTAGTTGCAATAAGCATTCATAACTCTTATTTGCAGTCCCTGCTTTAAACAGCCATAACTATTGTTATTTCCAACCGATCTTGATGAAATTTAATCATGATTTATTATAACGAAAAGCAAAATTTAATGTTAAAATTTCCGATATACCTTAAAAGCTGTGTGTGTTGTAAAGTAACTTAAAACGGCCATAACTATTGCTTTTTTTTAGCCGATATTGACGTGATTCAATCTAATGATTACTTATCATAAAAAGAATTAATCACAACTCAAATTATGGGTGTGGCGGAGTTTATTTTCTGATTTTGGGGTGCGTAGTAGTCGTGTCAAATTTACAAATAGATAATCTGTTGTTACAGAAGATACGACGCGTCTATTAACATAGTTTTGAAGTATAGAAGCAAACTTTATCTGCGGTATTTTCACAAAAGTCTGCATGCCAAATTTTGTTCAGATAGCTCTTAGAGCTTTTGAGATACTGTTCTAAAATCAAGAAAATTTATTTAAAACATTTTTTCTCTTCTCAATAAGACAATTTTAGTCAAAAAATCAAAATAAATACAAAATTAAAGTGTTTTCTATATTTTTAAGATCTTTTTATTGCATAATTGTACACCTATATGCCTAACATTAAGATATGTAGCTGGAAATATGGAATCTTCGTCTAAAAATGCGTTTATATTATATTATTTTTCTTCTCTCTGTTTCAAACATGGCCACAAATACAATATACCCTATGTGCTCAGCGAGTAACGGGCATAAAAAAGCTGAAGACAAAAGGGGACGGACCTCACAGACTGTTGATGTTGTTGTTGTTGTCAGTTGTTGCTGCCAGTTGTTGCTAACAAGATGTGCGCAGGCAACGACAACAGCAACAGCAACAAGAACAACAGCAACAAGCAGTTAACAGGAACAAAGGCCAAAAGACCGACACGCAGCGTCTGCTTCAGAGAGTCTCAACCAAAGCTACCAAATTCAAGTTGCAGTCCGAACTGGAGTTTTTGCCACGCAACAAGCGGCAGAGTCTTGGCCACAGTTGCAGCCGCGAGTGACTAACAAAGCGGCACGGCAGACACATCATTACCCACCAATTAGGCCTCCTCGAAAGTGTGGTCCAACTGGGCACAGGGGAGAGTGGAGAGCGAAGAGTGGAGCATGGAGAGGGGAGACAACTTGTGGAAATTCTCTGTCTGCCTCTTTTGGTGGCACGGCACAATAAACGGTTTACAACGCGGCAAAGTGACTGACAGAAGGCAAAAGGCAGCAAGCAAATAAGCCATAATGCAGACCAGTTCAAAAGCAAAAAAGGTTTTACACACTCTGCTCCTCCCTCTTGTTGTTGTTGTTACCTGCCTACCTGGTGGCTCTGCCCATTTGTGGCTTGATGAAGTGCAAAGTGCTTGCTAACAGCTTGTAATGAGTTCGCTCCAAAGTGTCGCTTTTTATGCACAACTTAACGAGTTGAAAGCACAGGGACAGGGGCAAAGTGAGTTCCAAAAAGGATTTTCTACACTGCACTACAAAGAAGCTGCAAATTTATTTCGTTTAAAATTTATAATTAGAGTTGAAATCCCATGTGACCTATTCTGTTGGTTTTTCCCAAATTTAAAACTAGATTAAGTTGCCCTAAAGGTAACAGAAAGCCTGTGAAATAAAATTAAAAATTTTTTAACAAAAAAAAATAAAAAAACCGAAATCAGAGTTTTTAGATATCCATTTCAAAATATGTACAAGTTTAAGCTAAAATCGTAGAGTATATCGTAGAAAATATTGAAATGTTAAAAAATTCTAAAGTTTCAAAAAAAATGTTTAAATAATATTATAAATTGATTATAAATGCTTCTTCCTATTTAGTGTATATCGATAGTTTAAAAGAATTTAAAAAAAAATCGTTAAAAATACAAAAATAGCTAATAAGGTATGTTATCGTTTACAGTCAGAGCCGTCTTTTAGCCCGCGGTACCATTAAAACTGAAGCCTTCCAGCTCTTACCGTTTGGGCTTTGAGGTGATTATTCAGTCAGAGTCAAATTCAGTCAGAACAGAAGTTATGGGGCTTACTTTAACGTGAAGTAACTATCTTTATTTATAATTTTAGCATATAATGTACTGATTTTCAGCCTTCTAGCTCTTACCGTTGCGGCTCTGCGCTTAAAGATACACTTAGCCCAACATTTATTCGTACTTTAACAGCTATTGTAAGTCAATTCCTCATATTTAAAAAATAAATTTGAAAAGGTCATTTTAATTCCGTTTGAATGGTGCAAAACTTTCCTTAACCCATTAAGTACACATTGAAAATTTAAAATTTTTGTAAACTCAACTTTTATCCTAGATTTTTTACAACAAATATTTTAATGCAAAAAAAATTTTAAAACAACACTAGGAGTGACAGCAAAAAATAATTTTTTTTCGTAGTATTATTTATGATTTTTTGAAAATTGCTAAAAACCCACTTTTTGTATGAAAATGAGAAAAAAATGGGTTAAAATAGTCATTTCACATATTGGGCTGAGTGTACATTTTTTAATATATCTTTATTCATTTATAGTATTTCTCATTAAATCTTTCTAGCTACGCACTTTTAATGCACTATCATCTGGCGTTAATCAACACTACATATTATATCTGGACACACACACACACACAACTGACTCAACACATCCTCTCTCGTAAATCAAACAAAACAATTTCTCATTTCTCAATTTGAAATGTTTGTCAGCAACAAATCGATTTATGTGCTCCACCTCAAGTGTTGCATATTAACTTGAATGTTGCAAAAATAAACTTACAACAACAACAACAACAAAAATATCAAGAAAAATAAGTGTCCCTCAATCAAACTGCAAACAGAAATGAGTTGGCAAAAAATAAAAATGTGGCTAAAAAAGGAAAAGTTTGCAACATTTCCGACAGTCACAACAACAAACAAAACTAATTGACAGGCCAACCCTTTTAGCAAATAATAGTGTCACCCCGCTAATCAGCTCATTCACTTGACATTCAACTATGTATTCATTCATCTATGTATCTCATTCATTCATTTATTCAATCGTCATCAAAAAAAAATACACATCACATAAAAATGAGGGAAAGTCATAATAAATATAATGCTACTCATATCGCATAAAAAAATTACAACATAAATCTCAAACGCACACACACACACTCACATATATGTACATTTATGAGCGACACACACACACATAGAAATTTTTGGCTGCTGTATTAAAAATAATATCGTCGTCTGGTCGAGAAAGATAAGAAAATTTATCCAAAGGATTGCGTGGTGTTATGGCCACCATTGCGTCAAGTCATCAGACAGACAGACAGAAGGGCAGTTCCCCCCCCTGTTGCCTCTCTTCTCTTTCCTTTTCCCTCTCTTCTTTCCTCTCTTCTCCCTTTCTTCTTCCCCTTTTGGCTTTGTCTGGCAACCTGCAAATTTGCTATCCATTTTTGCACAGCAGCTTTTATGACCAGCCCAAGTCGAACCCCTCATCATCATCATCATCATTATCATCATCTTCATCATCATCATCATCAAGACAGGAGCAGGACTTAGGCCGCCTTTGTGGCTGCCTGTGGCGATTCGTGGCCGTCGATAAGAATTTCTCTTCATATTATTATTATTATTATTTTTTTTTTTTTGGTAAGCGAACGAATAAATTTCATAAAAAGGATTACCAGGACCAAGTGTGTGTGTGTGTGTGTGTCAATATTTGATCACATGTGGTGCAACGTTGTGTAATTTATTGTTAAAAAGTATAAATTTTATTTGTCACCCCCCACAAATAAAAAAAGAGCTGGCAAGAAAATTCAAACGTCGAGCAAACCCAACTGCGAAAAATCCTGTGCTTTTTTTTGAGATAATTTAAATTAAGAGACAAATGTATTAATTTGTTAAAAATTATTTTATTTCAAAATTTAGCAACATTAGGAATAAACCTTCATTTTCCCCTGTCCAAGCTATTTCTTTTAACTTTTATTTAAAATAAACTATTTATTTTTTTGTTAAATAATATAATTATAAGAAAAAGAAGTACAAAAAATACAAGATATTTGCTCTAATTTCAGGACACAATTTTTTACCGGGAACCAACTTTTATTTGTATATGGTGTATACCCCAGGGAAATAAGTATATGTGTATTAAGTTATTTAAAAAAAATATACTTTTAACACAATAGATTTGATGCAGATTTCTTAAAATAATCTTATCATTTAATTTTCGTTTGAATGACACAAAAATTTCTTTAACCCATGGAAAATGGAACCCATGGAACTTTTGTAAAAGTGTTTTTTTTTTCCCCTCGATTTTTTACAAAAAATATTTTTATGCAAAAAAATTATTCAAACAATTCTAAGAGTGACTGCAAAAAAAAATTTTCAAAAATATTTTTGCTAGTATTTATTAAAATTTTTTGAAAATCCTAAAAATTACTATTTTAACCCCTTTTTCCTCTTTTTCATACAAAAAGTGACATTTTAGTAATTTTCAAAAAATTTTACCTAATACTAGCAAATATATTTTTGAAAAAATTTGTTTGCAGTCAGTCGGTGAAATAAAAGTAACGATGTTTTTTTTTATTTTTGTATTTTTAATATTACTTTCAAATAAGGATTTCTTTTAGTTAAATAATTTTAACTTAATACATTTTTAGCACTGTTTCAGCATTTACCAATACAATCGGATTCATATTAATTAATATTTAGTGTAAATGGTCAAAATGACTCTCTTTTCTATTATTTGTTCCTTCACTGTACTTTACGTTTTTGACAAATTTAACAGTCTCTATTTACATTTTTCCAGTAAAGGGTCTCATCAAAAGGAGCATAAAATAAAGTGCAAATAAAATTATGTTTTTTTTGCGCTGCGATTTTTTGGCCATTGATATTGCCAACACACACATAGAGTCACACACATAGACACACACATATAGTGTGTGCAGTTAATCATAAATACAAAATATGAGCAGGCGCCAGTTTCAGTTCAGTTTGAATTCCAATTCCAAAGCGAAAGTTGTGACGTTGTTGTCCAAAATGCGGTCACAGTGCGTATGCGTAATGTGACTGATATTGTTGTTGCTGTTGTTGTTGTTGCTGTTGTTGTTGTTGCTGGAGACGATGGACGTTTGCTGATAAGCCAAGGCGCGTAATGGATTTCTGTAGATTAACCCCCTGCAACCCACTTTTTTTTTGTTTGCTGGTGCAACAGAAATTGTTGCTGTTGCTGTTGTTGATGTGGCCCGCAGCAAAAAGCTGCAATGCTTCGTCCCGCATGGCAACTGAAGCTTGGAGCTGCCTTTTAACTTTGCGAGGGGAGTACAAAAAATATAACACACAAAAAGACAAAAAAGGAAAAAAAAAACTTGGCCGTCAAATGATTAATTACATGCCGAAAAGCTATCTAACAATTTGACTCGCTGTCTGTGTGTTTATTTCGGATTGTCATTAAGCCATGGCAACAAACAACAACAAGCAGCAACAAACAACAACAAACAACGAAGACAACAACAACAATAATAAGAAATTATGCCATAGATAAAATGCCATTAGAGAGTGTACGGCGTATGAAGTAAGAAGGGAAAGGAGAAGGAGGAGGAGGAGGAGGAAAAGAGAAGGAGGGAGAGCTTGTTGGTAGTGGAAAGGAGAAGGAGGAGAAGAGGGGGAGGGGGGACAGGAGCGCCAGCTCACTTAGCGCCATTAGAAGACAGGCAGCCACAAAAAGAACAACAACAACAAGAAGAAGCAAGAACAATTGCATTGCAGTTGCTCGAATGTTAAAAGCCCAGTTAGCATAAATCCATATCAAAAACAAGCGGGAAAGGCTATACTTGAGCTCCCGACTTTGTGATACCCGTTATTTATTGAAGTAAATTTAAAAATAATAGAAACGAGGGACCGTAATCATTATGAGTTATATTAAAAAAATTACATATTTATTGATTTTCAAGGATTTTCCTCAATGATAATGATTAATTTTGAGCAAAAGAAATAAAATTCACAAATAATAATTATTTATGATTTTTATTTATTTGCACAAAATAAAACTTACTCTTAAAAAAGATAATATAATCATTTTAAGCAATTTTTTTTGCGTTTCTTTATGTTTTTTATGAATAAAAAGTGAGTTTTATTTTGAGCAAAAAAACGTAAAAATCATAAATAATGATTATTTGGAAATATAATTTTTCACTCAAAAGTTTAATTATTATCATTATTTTCTTGTATCACTGAGGACGGCAGTCCGCGCTAGTGACGAAAGCATAAGTATTATAGTAAATTTCAATAATCATTATTTGCGGTCCCTGTTTCAAACTAATTATTATATTTTTCACAATACTCTTATTTCCAGCAACATATCAGCTTTTATACTGTTTAAGTACTGGGCTAACAACCAGAGCAACAACAACAACAACAGGAAAATAGAGCAAACGAGGCCAACACAGGAGGACAGAGAAGCTTTGAGCTTTGGGGTCTGAGTTGGAGTCTGGGGTCTGGTGCCTTTTGGGTTCTAACACTGCAAGTATGCAATTCGGAGAGATAAGCCGAAGCATTCATGAATTTCATAGATAAAAACCACACACACGAGAGAGAGAGAGAGAGAGAGAGAGAGAGAGAGAGAGAGAGAGAAAGAGAGAGAGAGAGGTAGTGAGATATAGAGCTTGTAGATGCGCGTACAGTACATTGCACAGCAGCAACAGCAACAACATCCACAGCAACAGCAGCAAATTAAGAGCAACCAAAGTGAGCAGCATCATCAGCAACAGCAACAACAACAACAACAGCAGCAACAACAACAACATTAAATGCAAGGTTGACTTTGTGGGCGGCAGCAGCAAAAGTCAGCAAAAAACAAGTAACTGAAAACTATACAATAAAACTGCTCTACTGCAAGATACCCTGCATTTTTAGATAAATAGTTAGTGTGTACCTGATTTTTTTTTGGCTTTGAATTTGAAGCTTCTCCAAACTAAAGAAACATGTAAATTTTGATATCAATGGAAAGATCATTTAAATTTCGTTTAAATTATACAAAAGTTGCCTTAACCCATCAAGTACCCAAAGAAAATTAGAATTTTTTTAAAAGTATACTTTTTTCCTCGGTCTGTTTTGATCAGAGCTCGCAAATAACAGTTGACCGTTTTTCCCTTTGCGATCTACTCACGAAAATAACCGAAAAAAACATGCACGCTTGCTCTCACTCTGAGAAGAAAAATTCGATTCTCTTACTTTTTGTTTTCGGTTGAGTAGGCTGAGTTAAGCTATTCTAGTAACATTCTTTCAATAACAATTTGTAGAGAGTGAACCGATTGAGCGCTCACATATTGACAGTCAGCAGAGGAGAGAAAAAATGAATTACTCAGCGCAAACGGTTGTTTTGTTTTATTTTCTTCACTTTGCCTTGTTTACGATGTTGCCCTCTCGTTTCCGTAAAACTCCTGAAAAATGTCTGACCTGAAAATTATTTTAATAATTTGTAAATACATAATATCTCAATACTTTAATTATGTGTACATATATATTTATTTATTTATTCTGCATTTAACTCAACAACGGCCCAAATTTCCTTTATTACCAAACGCACTTAAATCAGAAAGACAAGTGACAAGACGACAAACGCTCAGACGCATACAAACGCAAACGAGATTTATTTTCTTAGCTCACATCAAAACGGTCAGGGAATAACCAGTGCAAAAGGGGAACAAATAAAAAGATTGTTAGCTGAGCGAAGACCGATTCGTTCAAAATACTATGTTAACGGTTCATCTCTGACTCTTTGCTCAAAAAGTCAGTAAATGAGAGTTATTTTTGAACAGTTTGAAAGGGTCAACTGTTATTTGAAAGCTCTGGTTTTGATGCAAAAAGTTTCGACAAACTATTCTAATAGTGACTGTAAAAAATTTTATTCAGAAATCTTTTTTGCTCTTTGAAAAAAGTGGCTAAAATAGACATTTTTAGTATTTTGTAAACAAATCAGTATACTGTTTTTCTACTGTGAATATCACCAGTTCTCATTAATTCATGTTAATTCATTATCACACATATTGCTTTGAAATTTGAATGGAATTTAACTACTTTATCATAGACCAGTTAGTTAGTAAAGTAAAATTTAAAAAATATTTAGCAAAACTTGGCTCACACAATTCCATTACTGGGTAAAAACATCAAATTGCAAAAAAAAAAAAAAAAAAAATAACTTTTTATTTAATAGTATAGAAGTTCTCTTTAGCGCAGTTTCACTGTCTTAACCAGCGGTGGGCACGCATGGGCTCCGGGAGCTAGCGGCTACTCCCAAATTTATAAAATCTATTAGCTAGTTAAGACTCTTAACTAAAGGAACAAGCAGCAAGTTTTTCTAAGCTACAACTTAAATTTGTCAAACATTTCTTAAAATCATAGTAAACAATTTTTAAATTGAGATTATTTTCAAAATTAAGTATTTCCTTAATGTTATAGCTAAAATACCCTGGACAGGTGTAAGTTTTAGAATTTAACAGCACACAAAAGGGGGAAAATCAGTTACCATGGGCAGAGAAGGGAGGGAGGGAGAAGAGAAGAGAGAGGCGGGAAGTGACCAAGTGGACTAGGCGTGGCATTGTGCAGAGTGTGGGCAACAGGGGGTTAAAGGAATGTGACTCTGCATTTTGCCACACTTTTTTGTTGTTGCTGGTTGTTGTTGTTGCTGGTTGATGTTGCTGGTTGTTGTTGTTGGTGTGAGCAACGTTGCCCGAGTTGAGTTGAGTTGAGTGTCAACAGCTAGATAAAGATTAGCGCAGACAAACGCCCACTTTTGGCGGGCACTGTTACGCCCACTTACGGCCACACGTTGGCACTGCCTTCTTTTGCCTCTCTCACTCGCACTCTCGCTATCTCTCTCTCTTTCTCTCTCTCTGTCTGTTTGTGTGTTGCAAATCTTTCACTGACGCAGCACAAAAAGGCCACGTGGAAGGGCTGAGAGAGACAGAGAGAGGGAGAGAGAGAGGGAGAAGAGGGAGAAAGGAAACTGCTCCAATGCCTGTCGGCTGAAGGGGGATTATTAATGATGAATGCTTGAGATGGCTGCGAAATGGCTTGGAATGTCGAGCTGTGTGGCAACACCAACACCCTTCACCTCTCCCTCCCTCCGTTCTCATTCCAAAGGTCGCAGGTTGACCAGGGCCACAAAATGGACAACTTTGAGAATGTTCTTCAGTTACATCTCCCGTCCATCTCCATCTCCATCTCCTTCTTCTCAGTCTCGACCTCAACAGCCTCATCATCAGTTTCTCAGTCAACAGAGAAATGACAAAGAGAGTGCTACACTGAGCGAAACCTGAATAAATATGAATTTATGCAGCATGTTCACGTCAAGGAAACTCAACCTAATTTTTAAACACGCCTCATTTTGCTCGAAAAATTCAGTGTTTAAGTTTTTACAAACTTAAAATTGAGTTTTTGAAACGTAGGCTGTTTATTTCTGAATGCAGATTTTTCTATACAAATATGTATTTTAAGACTTTAACTTTTATTCACTGATGGAAAAAAGTTTTTTTTTAAATCAAAAACATACCTGTTAAACATACCTGTTAAATAATGATTAGTAATCATAATCATTAGTAATTAGATTATTTTTGTTTAAAAGTCAAACTAATGATAAAATTACAATTATTTTCGGTTTTGCCCAATTATTTAATGACTACGATTACAAAAAATCAAAAATAATCTAAAATTATTACAATTATTCAAAAGCCCGAATACTCAATAAGATTATCTTTGATTATTTTTGATTATTTTTGACTATTTTTGATAATTTTAGATTATTCTGATTATTTTTTATTATTTCTGATTATTTATGACTATTTAGTAAAAATCAAATTATTTTAAATTTTCACAATCAAAGTAGCCAAAATAATCAGAAAAAAACCAAAAATAGTCCGATATAAACAGAAAGATTATTTTTGATTTTTTTTGATTTTTTCTGATTATTTTGGAATAATTGTAATAATTTTAGATTATTTCAGATTTTTTGTAATCGTGATCATTATATAATTAAAAATTTTTCAACAGTGAATTATATAGTCACCACGATTATTTCCAAAAATAATCTAATTGATTAGAAATTCTAATCAAAATTTAACATGTATGGCTTTAAATAATCCAAATTGAAAGGAAAACTACTAAAAGAAACAACAATCAAGTAGTTTTCTCTTAGTTATTTCATTTATTCTTTAAAAATATCTTTAATATACGATTTTTTTTTGGAAGAGTACTAGTATTTTCTGTCAGTGTAGGGTGTGGGCTGTGGTGCTGTGGTGCTCAATGTGGCTCAGTGGTTGGGTTGACACTGCCGATGATGATTATGAAGTGATATGAAATTGATGCCAATGATGTTGCCAGTTAAGTCGAAACACGCACAACTTGACAGCACTTTCAGTGCGCAGGGAAGGGAGAAAGCGAGGGGGTCGGGGTTAACAGGGTTGCCAGGGTTGCTTTGGTTATTCCATCATTTCCTGTGGGCTGCCCAAAAAGAAGGGGTTGTCATGAGTAGAGGTAAGGGAGAGAGGGTTAGGGTAAGGGGATGAAGTCAACACTGTCTGTCCGTCTCTCCGTCTGGCAAAAGGGTTTGCACCAAAGTTGAGGTGTCAAAATCGCAAACCGCACTCATCACAGCTTAAGAGCGGGGGGTGGTCAATCAGAAAGGGGGGGGGGGGGTAAGGGTTAGAACTTGGCCTAGACGGCATTTGTGTGGCTTGTGGTTTTTTCTCTTTGGCTTTTTAAGTCGACCAATCATCGCATTTTCGCACTTGGCACTGCGCTGATAAAGTGAAAATTGTTGGGAATATTACTATACATATATATTTGGAAGAGGGAAGAGGTCAGACGGGGAGAGTCTTTAACCCCTCTTTACCCCGCCCTCCTTCTCCCCCTGCGCCACTGTCTCTTTTTCTCCCATTCTGCCCATCGCTGACACTGGATATGAAAGCAGATTAAATTTTTATTGGCAAAATATCAGTAGCTTTGCAGCAGGACAGCAACACACACACACACACATATACAGAGAGCACACATTTATTTATTGGCATTAACGGGTTAACGGTGTCTGTCTGCCTCGAATTTTGCTGCTGACTGCAAACTGATAACAGTTTTTTAGCCACTTCTCCAAAGGCTTTTGACTGGATAACTGGATAACTAAGCAAAGGGGCAGGGCGAGAGTTGTGTGGGGGCGGAGAGAGAAAGGGGTGTCGCTCCTCTAGAGACTCAGAATTTTGAGACACTCACCTCTACTGTCGACGGTCATCTCTATCTCTTCTGTGGTATCGGAGCAATCACCTGCAATAAAAACAAAAAGACACTTCAAATTAATTGAAAATAATTACAAATAATTAATAGCATTTGATTAAATGTATATTAAGTTTTTATCTAGTTTCATTTATAATAACTTAATAATCAATTTGTTATTTGTCATTTATGTTTATTGCAGAAACTTGTAGAAATATTTTTGAACATAGACGAAAGATAGTATTAAAAGTTATTTAAATACAGTTGTAGACTTATCTGACTCTAAAAAGGAATTTGTAAAATACTCTCCATTATTTAAGACCGTCTGTCTTTTTCTTTGTATCTATTTATACAGTTGCCTGTAAGATTGCGTTCATTTCAGTTAATATAAGAGCTAGAGGTACCAAATTTGACAAGTAGGCATTTTGGTCTCCTATAAATCTTACATACTATATAAAGAATATACTTATGATATTTTTATAATTGCGATGTCCATTTTTGGTTGTCTCTAGCTCTTTTTTAACTTGTAAACAAATATTTTTTTAAAGAGCTAGACGCATCAGATAAAAAGTGCTATCATTACATATTTAAGCTACGAGATTCGTTTTAAAATAGTTTTGATTTTAAGACAGTTACTATTTTATCGGGTAATAGATACACAAATTACGAGAGCTCTTTTTATATTATTAAGGTTTTTAACATTCCACAGTTAAATATTAAATATTTAATGATATTTGTAAAATTAACTGAAAGCATGGAAGGTGAATTTATTGAATAGAAAATAATAAAAAATAAAACTAATAAAGAATATTAAAAAAAAATTGATTAATTCAACATCTTTATATTTTTTTAAAATGCCAAAAGAAAACTTAATTAGTCAAAAAAAGTTACGTATTTCTGAAGTAAAAAGCAGCTTAAAAATGTATATAAAAAACTATCCAATTATTCAATATCCACAGATAATTAGAACAATTTAAATTCTTTATTTATGGAATCCTATCAGTTTTAATTTAAAATGTTTGATCATTTTCAATTTTTAAAAAAACCTTTTATTTTAATTTTTTTTAATAATTTTAATCAACTTATTTAAGTTGACGTTAATTAAATAAAATAAAATAAAATAAAGCGACTTCGTTTCGTCCACCTTTTTACTCTCTTTCCATATCCATTTCCTTAGCTTTCTATATCTATAATCTCCCTTTCTTTATCTCTCTCTGTCTCTATCTTTATTTTCATCTCCAACTCTATTTCTATTCGCATTTATACATCTTAAAACAATCTTGTTGATCTGTTTTAAATACATTTATTTAATTTTCTATTTATTTAAATTTAATATTTTATGCTCCTAAACAGTTCCATTTCTCTCAGTGCATTAAATGAATATAATGAATATGCAGACAGCTGCATGTCGAATATCGAATGAATGCATTCGGTTTATCATATAATTTTTATCAATTTTCTTTATCATTTTATTCATAAAACGTTTGCAGCAAAAACATGTACATAATATTTATATATACATACATATTTATTTAATATGCACATTAATTGCTTCAAGTGAAAACAATGTGTGTTCTTGTTGTTGTTGTAAAGATTGTTGTTGCTGTTGTTGTTGTTATTCATATCACAATTGTATCTGTTGAATACGCACAACACAACACAACAAAACACAAGAGAACAAGTAGCCACAACTCGAAGCCAAAGTCAAAGTTAAAGCTATGCTTATGGCCAAGTTTAATACCAAGTCCAAGACCAAGTTGTTGTTGTTGTTGTTGTTGCTGTACAAGTTGTTGTTGCTTTCTCGTTTTGATTATATTTCACTGATATTCACTTCAAGGAATTATAATAACAATAATAACAACAATCCGCAGAATTCCTTCGTTTTTTTTTTTATTTCTCTCCTTCGTTCGTTCGCCAGAGATTGTAGATATCACAACTCACACACACACACACACACATGTGAGTCAAGGAATTGAATGTGAAGCCACACAGCGTAGATAGTCTGACTGATAAAAAATATATATGTATATATATGTGCGGATAAAACTTGGCCAAGTCTCTGGACGGGCCCAAAGGGGGCGGGGGGGCAAACATTGAGTTAACCCTTTCAACGTGTGTGTTTTGTCTGGGCAAGCAGAGTGAGAGAGAGTGAGGAAGAGAGAGAGCGAGAGAAATATCCACAAGATCGTCGTCTTTCTCACCTTTTGTTATTGTTATTTCGCTTGTTTGACTGCTGATCATGTTTATTTATTATTTGTTGGCCAATTTGATGTTGGCCAAGTGCTGCACATGCAGCTGACTGCTTTCCATACAATTCTCACAGCTTGAATTTTCTGTGCCACATTTTTGTTTACACTTTTTTCACAATTTTTCTGCCATTTTTCCAACTTTTCATTCACTTGCACTCACACTTGGGGTTATTCATATGAATATATTCGTATATTTACGCGATTGACCGCTTGATTGACTGACTGACTGATTGACTGACTGACGGATTGTTAGAAATTTCGTAGCCGCTTTTTGGTTGCTGCTCGTTTCGCGTTCTACGGCAAACTGAAAAAAACCACGCGCTGAGTAATGAAATTTGTTCGTGTCTCTCTCTCTGTCTCTTTGTCTCCCTCTGTCTGTGTATCTGTGAGATACAAAGATACCGAGAGACTAAAACCGAATGACGACAACGACGACGACGACGACGACGACGCAGCGTCGCTGTTGACGTCGCTGCTGCAGTCGCTACTGGCAGCGCACACAGCTGATGTTTGTTGATGACTCGCAATCAACTCCGTCTCTCTCTCTCTCTCTCCTCTCCCTCTCCCTCTCTCGCTATCTCTCTCCCTGTATCTGTGCCTTGCTGGTGGTAAAGTTGTTTATCTTTCATTTGCCAGTCTGCCAGTTGAGCGTCTATCTGCCCAGCCCTATCTGCCAGTCAGACAGACAGACAGACAGACAGATATTCAGCCTAGCACAGTCCTATTCCCAGTTCCCAATTCCCAGTCACCATTTCTCAGCTCCAAGTCAAAGTCTGCGGCTATTGCGACCCTGTACTTACAAAGTACAAAAGGTCTACTCAAATTTGCTTAAGTAAAAATGAAATATCTCCCATTAAATAATGGAGTTTTGAATTTTTTTATTATAGTTTTATTTATTATTTTATTTTATTTGTTGATCTTTCTTTATTGTATTTTCTTGTTCCTATTGTTTGTATTCTTGTGTTAAAAAACCGTCTTAGTTTTCAATCAATTGCTTTAAGCGCTAGAGACACAAAATTTCAAACTCACTCAATCAGAAAAGTCGCTTAAAACTGAAATGTTCAGTAATTTTTTTTATAGTAGAAAATTAAATTAAATATCTGATTGAGCTGTTATATAAATTTGGGTTTTCTTTTATAGTCCAGTTTACTACTTTCTAACTAAACTTACTTTAAATTTATATATTTTTTAAAATTTTATTTATTATATTTAATCAATATATTTGTCGATAAAAAGATATTTGAAATAAAGTAAGTTATGGCCAATTTCAATCATTTGTTTTTAGAATTTTGTTATTAGTTTTTAGTTAAATTTTGAATTCGCTTTTATTTACAGAAAAAGTACAGGGTCTCCGACAGTCAGCATTCAATTAAATTTGTAATATAAAATATTTCACATATTATTTTAAAGAACAAAAGAAATAAAATAAATATGGGTCTAGTTCAGGGTCTGCAGGGTATCGCGCAGTCTTGCTTGTTTTTTTTATTAGAATATTTATATAAGTAGTACAGGATGTAGTACAGGTTCTCTCACAGTCGAGTTTACTCGAACTTTCCAATGCTCTTAATGTAAAATTAAATTTGTAATATTAATTGTTAATTAATTTAATATTATATTTATAGCTGTCTGCAGGGTATCGCGCAGTCAATCTTTTTTTAATAACAATTTTTATTGTTTTTTACTTCAATTTTGAAATGTATTACCATTGACAGAAGAAGTACAGGGTCACTCACAGTCGAGCTTACTCCAACTCTCTTGCGGTCTCAATTTTAATTATTATTATATTTATATTTTATTAAAATGCATAAATAAAATAAAATAAATATTTATACAGGGTATCGCGCAGTCGTGCTCGCTCTACAACGGCGCGTTCTTACTTGTCTTTTATTATTATTATTATTTTATTTTGAATTTGGATTCGTATCTCTCTCGCTGTGTATTCGAGACACAGTCGCTTCGCCCGTTCGACGGTTGACTGCCAACTGAAATAAGATATCTCTCTGCTGCTGCTGCTGCTGCTGCTTCACTTCGAGCTGCCTTCGCAGCCAACAACAACAGCAACAACAACAGCAACAACAACAGCAACGAACGAACGTCGTTCGAAATTATTCGAAACAAAAACTGATAAAGCACTGATAAGAGCGCAGCGCGGCGCGCAGTTAGATAACATCGAGCGAGCAACCAACCAGTTGTTGTTGTTGTTGTTAAGACAGCCGGCTAAAAGGCAGCCAACCAGCAGCAACGGATACACACACACACACACACACACACACACATACACACAGTTGCAATTGCCATGTGCGCTGTGCACTTACAGATACAAAGATACAAAGATACATTCAACAAAGGCAATATGTGTGTGTGTATCTCGCTCTCACTCCCTCTCTCTCTCTCTCTGTCTCTCTCTCTCTCTCGCTCTCTGCGAGATGCTTTTGTGCGATATCGCGTCGTACGGCTAATGGAATTCTGATTATTGCTTAGTGATAAGCGTTTTGTGTTTAATTGTATCTGTGTATCTGTATCTGCGTTTGCAGCTCGCCATACACTGCAAGAAACACACACTGTATACAGTCTACATACAGATATATTTATACTCCACTGTTGCTGTTGCTGTTGTTGCTGTTGTTATCTGTTATCACCCCTTTTGTGTGTGTGCCTCGGCCTCCCATCGAGCTCAGAGCTGAGCTCAACTGAACTAAACTAAACTGAACGGAGTTGAGTTCATTTCCTGCAGTGGCCAAAACCCTCAACCACAACCAACACCTGCCCCCAATCCGATGGTAACTGCCCCCCCTCTCCTGTCTCCCCCCTTTTCCCTCCCTGGCCTCAATTCACTTGGCTGACGAGACTTTGGCGCTTTTCAGTTTTCATTGTGTTTATCAGCGAACGTTGATCTATTTTAATGTTGCTTTTGGCTTTTCCCCTTGTCTAGCTCTTTGCATCTCTCTCTCTCTCTCTCTCTCGCTGCTTTTAGCCTAGTAGCCAAAGGATACACAGGCTTATAGTTTTATGAAATGCACAAAAAAAAAGTGTATATATACCTCAACAGTGGAGTTCACCTTGAATACTAAAAGAGCTAGAGGCTTCAAATTTAGTATGTAGGTTTCTAGATACCAGAAGTAAATCAAGTTTATTTTTAGTTTTGAATTAGATTACTATATCATATAGTTGCCAGATGAACGATCGCAAATGTAATTACATAATTTAATTTAATTTAATTTTTAAAATTTGAGCTAGAGGCTTCAAATTTCGTATGTAGGTTTCTACATACCAGAAGTAAATCATCAGTTTTGAATCAGATCACTATATCATATAGCTGTCAGATGAACAATCGAAAATGTAATTAAAAATTTTTAAAATAATTAATTTTAAATTAATTTGAAAAGTTTGTAACAAACTTACAACATTTCTGAAATGCATTCTTAAATGTATTTTAGTTGGAATATATTTAAAAACAGAAAATAAAGAAAATATTCTATAATTCAAGTTTAAAATAAGTGTGTATTCAGGATATTATTGTTTAAAAATTAATAAAATTAATAATATTTACTTTTATAATTTTTTTGATGTACTTATTTTAGTATTTTCTCATGCACTTTGTCAATCATTTTAGTTGACTGGAAGTTTGAGTTGTCTACTGGGCATCTAACAGTCGAGCAACTCAATTCTACAATTCTAACTTGTTGTTGTTGTTGTTTTTGCTATCAGTCGCTTTTATCGGCGTTTGGTTTATTTCATTTTCATTTGCCTGGCAGCTTTTGCAGATGCAAAACGTTTGCCAGATTCTTATCAGTTTACCCACAATTCACCTCATTCCCCACTCCCTTCCTCTCCCTCTCTCTCTCGCTCTCTCTCTTGCTGCATTTACTCTCTGCTTAAAGTCAGCTGTGTCTGTCGCGTCGCTGCTTGCGTTGACGGCGACTGCGGCGTTGACTTTGACTGCATTTGTCATGTTGCGCATGCGTCGTCGTCGTCGTCGGCGTCGTCGTCACCCGCCTGACACCCCCTCCCCCCCTCCAGTTCACCTCACTCCCTCCCCTTAGTCCCTGTTGTTGTTGTTGTTGTTGCCGGTTTTCAACGATTATCTCGTTTGCCATTGTTGACTTTTAATTAGATTCATTAAACGCGCCGCTTGCCACCGCCGGCGACGTCGACGTCGCTGCCTCTGTCGCCGTGTTGCCACGCACTTATCACTCCACCCTTATACCCTGTGAATATCCACCCCTCTTAGCCAGACGCAGCCGTGCAATAAATTTGCTCTTTTTCGAAAATTGTATAAATCAATAATACATATAATTCAAAATTAAAAAAATAAATAAAAAAAAATTTTAATATAAAATTATTTAAAAATAACAATAAATATAAATAAAAATTTAAAAATATTAATAATATACAATGAAAATTGAACTATAAGCAAATTGAAATTGTCAAAAGACAACTAGTAGCTATTACTTTTTTACTTTGGCATTTTTAATAATTTATAACAAATATATTTCGAAATTAAAAAAAAAGAAAGTAATAATACACTAGTCGGCATATTTCTTTTGACAACATTTAAAGTTAAATCTTCTCATTATTTGGACCTACTTTATGAACATTTTGGCATCAATGGAAAGGTCATTTCAATTCCGTTTGAATGATACAAAACTTTCCTTAACCCATTAAGTACCCATTGAAAATTTTAAATTCTTGTAAAGGTCTATGTTGAAACTTTTTTTTTCGATTTAAAAAAAAAAATGTTTTGATGAAAAAAAATTCTTTAAACAATTTTAATAGTGACTACAAAATTTTTTTTTCATAAATCTCTTCGCTAGTATTTTTTATAATTCTTGAAAACTGCAAAAAATGACTATGTTAACCCCTTTTTCCTACTTTTCATACAAAAAGTGCCTTTTTTGCAGTTTTCAAAAAATTATAAATAAAACTAGTGAAGAGATTTCTAAAAAATTTTTTTTTGTAGTCACTATTGTCTATGTTCACAATTTTGAAAATTTTTTAGGGTATCTCTGCTGCGACTACTTGCAATTTAATTAGCTTGCTTTCTTGCTATTCTGAATACAATTCCAACATTTGGTGGGTGTTTTTTTGAGTTTATGCAGCGATAAACACTTCATGCGTGAATATCTGCAAAAGGTTTTTCTTTCTTTTTTTGTGATAAATGTGTGCTTAACATTGTTAATGTTTTTTATTCTGGTTGTTGTAGCAGTTGTTGTTGTTGTTGGATTTTATGAGGTAATGAACTACCAAAAAATGCAGTGACAACTTTGAAAGTCGCTCAGTGTTGAAGCTCAACTTGTAGGCAATTGTTTTGCAATTATGTTGATGTTAAGTACATTTCACTATCTCTCTCTTTCACTCTCTCTCTCTCTCTCTCCCTCACTCTCTCTCTCACTCTGTGGAATTATGTGTGCTCATTTATTGGCTTTAATATGAAAGGTAAATAAAGTTAGATCTACGTTGACCGATAAATTAAGGAACAGCTCCATTGAAACTAGTTATTAAAACACAAGTTTGTCATATTTGTAGACTAGCACATATCCTGTAAATATTTAAATACACAATGTGTCAACTGTTTCAGCTCAAAATTTCACTTACTTCAGCTTCTCATTCCCTCATGACACATGCTCAACTGATTTAATTATGCTGCTAGACTGGCAAATACCCTGTAAATAGCATTAGCTCACATTTTATCACTTGCTGTCGCATTTGTGTTGTTTGGACACTCATGATTGTCTCATGTTGCGTTTGTATCACAGTCATACCCCATTTGCATTATTTACAGGGTATACAGTAATGTTGTAAATCATTATGTTACTACGCATGTCTTGTTTTTGTTAAGTATTGTTGAGGTTGTTTTTAATTTGTAGTGTATTTGGTAGGCTGCATCTATAGAGTATTGATCGACTAGCAGATGCCCTGTAAATAGCATGTTTCTTTTATATTGACAATATTGGCAAATGCATAAGAAACGCGGCATGAAATTTTAAGCATTTGAGAGAGAGAGAGATAAAGAGAGAGACAAAACTCATCCTTGTCCTCATATTAATTGATTTAATTTCATTACAATGAAGTCATTTAAATACAGCGCTGGCAAAAATAATAGAAACAAGAATACTTTAGACATTTTAAGCCACATTTTTAAATAATAAGTATCAAAAAAAGTTGTGCATGAATATCAAATAAAAAAAAATAATTTTCCGTCGCAATTTTCAAAATGCACAATTAAAAATTATCGTTTCTATTATTTTGCCCATCAATGTAAACGTTAAAATTTGATGTTGCTTGATAGTTTTTAAGGAAAACCTTGATTATATCCTGTCTGTCTGACACTTTTTGCCACCTGTCTCTAAAATTGATGAAAGATGGAAAATGAGAGATGGAAGATGATGAAACCAACTCAAGGTTAGTTGGAGTTGAGCAAACACATTTTGATTGCACAAGACTAAGTGATATTTCCCCCCCCCCCCCTACCGTTATTACCATGATTAAGCTTGGCTTCAATGTGCAAGTTTTCAGTTACAACAACAACAGCGATGGCAACAACAACAACAGCAATGGCAACAACAACAAGTCCAAGTTGTACCACAAAGAAAAAAATTAAACAAAAAGTTGAAAAAAAGAAAAAAAAACTTGAGTAGATTTATTTCATGATAAATGTTTGGCTGTTGTTGTTTTGTTTTTTTATATGCTTTGCCACAACAACAACAACAACAATAAAAACAACAACCACAAAAAAATGCTGCTTTTTTTTGCTAATCTTAACGACGCATCTGAACGAAATGAAATAACGCGACTCTCAGCAGCGTGTGGAATAACAACAACAGCAACAACAACAACAGCAACAACAGCAACAACAAGCAGACGAAATAACCCCCAAAGTCTGTTATCAGCGGCAGGATCTTATCAGTTGGTTGCATCTGCGCCGACTGCAAGACTCGAGACTCGAGACTCGAAAGTGTTTTCAACTCAACTCAACTCAACTGAACTGAACTGAGCTCCATACTGCAACATGTGCAAGAAGAGCACGAGAGCAGTCGTATATCGAGGTCGCCTCGGGTCGCTGTCAATGTATCAATGTGTGTGCCTGTGTGTTGCGGGTGTGCCTACACTTGTGTGTGTGCGTGTGTGTGTGTTTGCTGCGTCATTTGCAATTGCAGCAACTACAAACACAAGAAACACAATTATACCCTGTAAAAAATGTTAGAGAAGATATGCCAGCATGCAACAAATGAAAGGCATTTTCAAAAGCTTTACAGAGCTTCCAACTTTTAAATAAATTGTAAATATTTTTTATTGCATGCTTTTAGGCATTTACATTGCTTGAAACTTAAATCAGCCTTTACTACCGTTCTATTTGTCCTATCTTGTTGCGATTTAGTAGGATGATAGCTTTCATTAACAGACAACGTTAGTTACCAAAGAATACGTAATATTTCAAGACTGTGCCGGGTAAAAATTTGAAACAAACTTGAAAGCGTGAGGTTTATAGAGATCTGTATGTCAAATTTGGTCGCTCTAGCTCTTATAGTCTCTGATATTTAAGATCTCACACAGACGGACGGACAGATGGACACGGCTATATCGACACGGCTGTAGATGCTGATCAAGAATATATATACTTTATGGGGTCAAAAATGCTTCCTTCTCCCTGTTACATACATTGCAACGAATACATTATACCCTTTTACTAATTTTATAAGTAACGGGTATTAAAAATGTCTAAGATTCAAATTTTAAGTGTTTTTTTAAACTTATTCTGACATAAGAAGTTCATTAAAATCTAAAACAAGAGATTTAAAATTTTTAATCTAAAAAAATCGATATTAAGTTATTATTTTAACGAATTTGTTAAAAAATTTAATGCAGTTTGAATTGAGATGCCAAGCCATGTTCAAAATGATAAACCGACTGGAAATCGTTTGAGTTTTGAAAAAGTTACGTCAGCTTGAAATCTTGGAGAACCTTGTACTGAAACTCTGGCAACTTTTACAAGCCAATCTTTATATTTCATATATTTAGATGATTTCCTAATAACAAAATGTAAAATCAGAATAAAATAAAAGAAAATCTTAAAGATTCTTAAAAGATTTTAAAATTAATTCAAGTGTTGTTAATTCGTTGAAGGGTGAAGAATATTCTTACGATTAGCATTATGATTGATGCCTTTTAGTCATTGCATGAGCAGTTTTCAGTTTTATCATTGAACTGATGCCTTGTCTTCGTATTCGTATTCGTATTTGTTTATGGTAGTTGTCGAGTCTCTAAGTGGTCATAAAATATGCTTAATGCATCAGGAAGCCGGCGCTATGCGGGTGACGATTGTTTATTCTGTATTCTATGGGATTCCATTGGATTGCAACCCCCTTTAACGTAAACGTAAAACGTAAACATCGTAAAACGTTATCTGGTTTTGACTCTGTCTCTGCCGCTTTCGGCCTTGCAGTCAGTTAATTCAGAGTCAACTCATTTTCAGCTCAGCTCAGTTCAGTTCAGTCAGCCGTTGGTAAGTGCGAGATTAAAATATTGGATAAGGCGGCACAGAAATGCACAGAAATGCGATAACCACAACTAAGAATGCCACAGCTGAGATACCCGACTGTTGAATGCCCAGTATTCGCATTACCACAAATAAAATACTTCTACACGTTTGTGAAAATTTTGTTAATATTTTTATTTTTTTTTAATATTTTAAAATATATTAAAAAACAATAAAATTAAAAAGAATAGATAAATATTCATAATGTTGTAGAAAAAGCTAAATGAAAAGTAGAGATATGCAAATTTAATTAAGATATATCTAGAAAAATATATTTAAATGTAATTAAACAATTTTTTTTTTGTATGAAGTGTGTTTATTATTGATTAATATTTATATTACTGCGGACATTTCCATGTCTTAAAATTTCTGAAATAAAATTTTGTGACGAACGATATTAAATTTAATATACATATCCACTACTGTCTAAATAATAAGAACACTCTCTTTTTTACTATATAAGTTATTGTAAATCAAGTTTTTACAGAAAAAAAAAAATATATTTGGAAAGGTCGTTTAAATTCCGTTTGAATGATGCAAAACTTTCCTTAACCTTTTATGTACCCATTGAAAATTTTGAATATATGGCATGTAAATGTTTTCGTTACTTAATTTTTACTTCGTTAAGAGATTTTTGAAGAATACATTTTTGTAAATTTAGTCTAACTCTTACACAGACATCATCAGAAACTCACATTCCTTGTTACCCTTTTGGCTACTGGGCTAAAAATGGAAATGGAAATGGAACCGTTCCTTATGGAGCCGCTTTCGAAATATATATACATATATATTTTTGCGTTATCGACATCGCCTGCTTTGAATACTGTATATCTGTCTCTTCCGTCTCCCTCTTTATCTATCCATCTCTCTCTCTCCCTGTCTCTACCTTTCGCTATCTCTGTCTGCGTCTCAGTTGCCGTAAGTGAGTGATAAACACGAGTTATCGCATCAATTAGTTCGGCGTCAAGTTGACGTCGTTAAAATACAAAACACAAAGTCGAGACTCGAGACGGAAGAAAAGAGACGGAAACTGAAACCGAGACCAGGGAGAATTTTGAGGGCCTCTGCCTTTGTTGGCCGTGCGCTTCAAAACTCACGTATGTTTGAGCAGCGAAAGTCAAAACCCAGTCATAAAAACCCAAATCGAATATCCAGAGAGTCAAAAATATTTAAGCCCCGACAACAGCAACAACAACAATTTGAGACGCGGGCGCGACGTTTACAAAGTGTCAATGATCCTATAACCGATATTGAGATGACGTCGCCGCCTTCATCTTCGTCGTCGCCATACGCAAATTGAGTTTAAAAGTGGCTTGTAAAACAGTAAACGTTTTTTTTTAGACTCTGGCATATGCAGGGCACAGTGGTTCAAGTAGCCATTTTAAGTAGCAAAAATAAAATAAATGGATAGATAGAGAATTGATAGAGAATTATTAATTTATTGAAGTTAGACTCTTTGTTCTGACTAACTAAACAACATGGAGCTTAAACGTTTAGAACTTTTTGTTAGAAGTCTGTTTTATGCATTTTAACAGAAAATAATTCATTTGTACACATAAAAGTCTTAATCCTGACTGACTGATTAATTTGAAGGCCAAACGGTTATAACTAGCAGGCTACAATATTATAAAACTCTCTTTTGTTCAGTTTAATGGAGAATTCTTTTTTTTAAGCATATAAGAGACGTCTTCTTCTTGACTTACTCATCACTCAGAAGCCCAAACGGTAAGAGCTAGAAGGCTAAAATATTTCATAAAGCCATTATTTGTTTTAAGGCTGTACTATGTATCTAGTTTAACATTAACATGGTTTTATTTGCAAATTTTTTTAATTTAAGCAATGAAATTATATTAAAACAATTGAATTGTAATTTTTTTACTTTAATGGAAAAATGTGACGTTTCCAAAGCGAAAACTCCTAAAATATTGTGTTTCTTAAATTTATTATTATGTTAAATAAACCAAAGCTAATCAGCAGACATAAAATGTGCTCAGCCTAAAAACTGTTTAGTTTTGTGAGCATAAATATGATTTCTGCCCACTGTGCGTCAACGCTTCCGATGCGACGCCAGCCACAAATGAGCAGAGAACAGGTAGGCAAATGAGCATAAAAGAGACAAAGAGAGCGAGAGTGAGAGAGTGAGGTAGAGAGCCAGCATAATTCAGATATGAAAAGTGCCTTGTAAAACCATAAACGGTTTTCGGACGTCTCGAGACGACGTCGCCAGGCGGCAAATGAGCAAATGACGGCGGCCCAGGGAAATGGGAATGTAAATGGAAATGGATGAATCATTCAGTATTCAGTATTGAGTATTCAGAATTTAGTCAGTGTCTTGAGAGATGCAGATAGAGCACACGCCGTAGCCAAAGCTAATTGTTGTATTGGCAAAGAAAAAGGACCTGCCCGCAAGATTCTACCTCTCTCTTTCTTTTCCTTTCTCGTCTTCCTCATCTTGCATCTCATTCTTTGACATTTTTAGCCTGTCAACGGCTTCAGTGCGTCAAGATCTCGAGTGGATAACGGGTCGACATCGTCGTCGTCGTCGTCGTCGTCATCCCGCTATCGCAGCCGGAAGTGCCATCATAAAAGGAAGGTGCAATAAAAATATTTTACACGCCCCAGCCTCAAACTCAAACTCAGACTCATACTCAGCCTCAACCTCTCAGCCACATCCTCTCTACCCTATCTTACTCTCTATCCTGCTCTTTTCGGGTGCCCCTAACTGACTGTCTGTCTGTCTGTCTGGATCGAATCACAGACAATTGGCCTCAAGAAGCAGCAAGGAATACATTTTAAAACGAATTTCATACGCACTTGCTTTTGTAGTGGATATTATATAATATTGTAATGAAATGGAGGAAAGCAGGTATAAAGCATACCTGTTAAATTTCGATTAGAATTACTAATCAACTAGATTATTTTGGAAATAATCGTAGTGACTATATAATTCACTGTTGAACAATTTGTGATTATATAATGATTGGATTGCTAAAAATCAAAAATAATCACTGCGGACGGCAGTCCGCGCTAGTGACGAAAGCATTACTACAATTATTCAAAAATAATCAGAAAAAATCAAAAAATAATCTTTCTGATTATTTCGGATTAATTTTGATTTTTTCTGATTATTTTGGCTACTTTGATTGTGAAAATTTAAAATAAAAAGATTTTTACTAAATAATCATTATTATTCAGAAATAATCAAACATAATCAAAAATAATCCTAATACTCAAAAAGATTATTTTTGATTTTTTCTGATTATTTTTGAATAATTGTAATAATTTAAGATTATTTCTGATTTTTTGTAATCGTAATCATTAAATAATTGGGCAAAACCAAAAATAATTGTAATTTAATCATTAGTTCGACTTTTAAGCAAAAATAATCTAACTACTAATTATTATGATTACTAATCATCATTTAACAGGTATGCATGAAAGCATGAAGTTAATTTGTATCTTCCTCAACTTGAATAGAAATTATAAAATATTTATTTATATTTAACTCATAAAATTAAATGAAATTATTTTAAAAATTTAATATATTTTATTCAAATATTTAATTGATTTTAAAAATTAATGATAAATGTAAATAGCAAAAATATTTGTTTGTACTAAATGAAACCAAGACTCGCACCAAAATCTTAGATTTCGGAATCCAAATCTTGCAGACTTGAATTTTTTAAAATAAATAAATATTAATATTTATAAAAGATATCCATTTAAAACTCAGACATAAAAATAAATAAACTATGCTAGCATATTACTTTTTAGATTCTTCCAAGGGTTTTCAGAGCAAATTCTTCGACTAAGGGAATCAATTTCATAGTCTTAAAAATATCTGCCACAAACAGTATAAAAATGTCAAGGGACTCGCTCTGAGTGAGGGCATTAAAATGTCTCAGTCAACGTCTCTGGCTTCGAGTCAGAAATGTGCGCCACATATGATGACAATGAAGCTGACAAGATGAGAGAGAGAGAGAGAGAGAAAGAGAAAAGGCAAGTAAGGGAAGCAACGGAAATGTAGCTCTTTCTCTTTCTCTCTCTCTCTCTCTTTTCTTTAGCTTATCAGTGCGCATTCCTTTTCTGCTTCGCATTGTTGTCTGTCATTTTATTTTAGTTGGCCACAGGAGGAAGTGTCAAAGGGGAGAGGGGAGGGGAAGAAGGACACACTCTGAGTGTGTGTGTGTGTGTGTGTGTGCTGAAAGTGGCAGTGTGTGAATCATGGCCCAAAGTGTCAGAGGCGGCATCATAAAAATCATAAGCATTTATTGTCGACAACTCTTGGCCCAAAAGACTGACCAATGGCCAAAAGGCCAGCTGACCTGCTGATAGTTGATAGTCGCTAGAGGGCAGAGGGAGTGGAAGAGGGAGAGGGAAGGACAGATGTTTATCCAAGAAAAAAATAGCAGCAAGTATAATAACAATAATATAATCATAACAATTTAGCTAAATTGCAAATTTGGCAAATTACAAAAACATATGAATGTGCATAAATACACAGAAAGAAAAATGCGGGATTCCGGGATAAGAAGAATCCCAAATGTTGCCAAAATTTCAATAATAACAATGTAAGCAATTAATATAATTATTGACAAAAGTATGGCTGCATTACAAAAATAGTTTATGTCTTTATGTGTTTTTAATTTTCTTATGTTCAACCAGTTAATTTTATTATTTTCCAATATTTTCTCAAAAGTGATTTGTTTAGTGAAATTTTGTGTTTGGTTTGATTTTTCATATAACATTTTTTTCTTATCTAACTCGTATGAATTTGTAAAATAATTATTTATTTATTTATTTATTTAGTACTTTTAAGAATTTAAACATAATTAAGAACTTAATATTATAGTACATTATTATATTGAAATTATAAAATACTTGTATCAAGTCCAATTTTTAAAACACCAAAATAAAAATATATTTATTACTTATTTATTTAACAACAAAAAACCAACCTTTTGGGTCAAAAAGTTCGTTGGTTTCGGATTTTCTTAGGCCAAGTAAACAGTTCTTAATTCAATTCAATTCAATTGAGTTTCTCAGAATTTCTATCAGCATTTATATCAGTCAAAACATTATTGATTATTTTTTATTTTTTGATTATTTTAATGCTTATGTTAATTTAATTATATTAATTTTATGTTTATTTAACAGCAATATCCTAATTACATACTTATAAAAACGATGCTAAAATCAAGAATTTTAAACTTGCATTTTAGTATGGATTTCTTTTCATTTTAATTGAATAAAACTGAAAACTAAATTATAAATAACTTTTATAGGAAGCAGAATAGAGCGGTTGAAAGTGTGTGTGTGTGTGTGTAGGTGTGTGCGTGTGTAGGTGTGTGTGTGTGTGTGTAGTTGTGGTCAGGTTCATTAAAGCCAACTTGGAGCACGCACACACATAAATTGCTTATCCTTTATCCTGTTGCTGCCTTTGCTGCTGCTGCTGCTGCTCTTGGCCACAATGATAAATTCTCGTCGACTGCGACTGCGACTGCATGACAAACTGCAAGGAGGACGCAGGACGCAGCAGCTGCCGATAAGCAAAACTGGCCAAGCAGAGAGTGGCCAACAAGGGGGACAGAGAAAGAGAGTGAGAGAGTGAGAGGGAGGGGGGGAGGGGAACAGGGGCAGTGAAAGCCAGAGAAACCGATGCGTTTTGCTCGACGTCTCTGAATGTCGCGCGGGGACATTAAATTGACAAAATACCAACACAGCAACAGCAACAACAACGCATAGATACAGATAGTGGAGAGCGAGAGACTGTGTGAGAGAGAGATGGAGATAGAGGGGCAGAGAGAAATGGCAGAAGGGCAAGCCACAAAAAGGACATTCCTCAGTGCAGAGCAAGCGCCATATTTTATATTTTACATTCTTATCGCAAACTCTCACTCAGCCATTCACCACACACACACACACACACATACTGACACACACACACACACTCACACACACGCAGCTGTAAAGCGCAACAAGAAAGAAAAGTTATCAAAGTTACGCCGAAGATTTGATGTCCTTCAAAACTAAAACAAAGTTTAAAAATCTTTAAAATGGTAAATTTCAATGAAAATTTAAAATTTTATAATTTTTGCATATTTTAGTTTATGGGATAACAATTTAACAATTTAATTTAAAAAAAAATTTCAAATTTTTTAAAGATGTAAATTAATAAATTTAAGGACAATTGATTATACTACAATTTATAAAATAAATATTCAGGGGTGCCACAGAAACCGCTTTCGCTTGAATTTGACATCAATTTCATACAAATTTAAGTCAAATTCAAGCGAAAGCGATTTCTGTAGCACCCCTTATTATTTGTTAATTTGTTTTAAAGTATTAAAAAAAAAAAACAAAAATTGAAGCAATAATTTAATTTAAACTTTATTTTGTTATATGTATCTGATATTGATTACTTTTTATTTTCAATTTTTATTAAAAAAAATAAAATTTTTATAGTTAAAATATTGTAAAAATTGTTGAATTTATCTGGAAAATATACAACAAAAAAAAGGAGAGTGAGAGAAAAATAAGTGTTGTTGCACTTAAGATGTTTTCTATTTCTGTTTCTAAGATTTTTTAAAAATATTTTGAAATTACGACTTTTGTCCAGGGACCGCAAATAAGAGTTATGAGAAACTGGAAAAACTTTTATTTTCAAGTTTTATTTAAAAATTATAGAATACAATTTATTTTTCAATTTTTATTATAAAAATTAAAAATAAAAGTTCCAATGTAAAAAAACATTTACAGTCAATTTTTATAAACTTTTATAATATAAATTGAAGAATAATTCTTATTTTACATTTTTATAATAAAAATTGAAAAAAAACTTTTATTTTCAATTGCTCAAATAAAAATTGAAAATAAATATTAAATTATAATTTTTAAATAAAAATTGAAATTTAATTATTATTTTTTTGATAAAAATCAACAAACAACTTTTATTTAAAAATTTATATTTTAATAATTATAATCGTTACGGTCCCTGCTTTTGTCCTTAAACTAAGAAATTTCGTGCAGAACAACATTTTTGCGCAGTGTATGACAGCTGGATGATTTACATACATACATGGTAGCTCGATTTTAGCTATATGTGATCAAGATAGTTCCTATGGTAGCTATATGATATAGTACGCCGATTTAAACTAAATTTGTTAACAATGTTAATGAAAACAGAAAAGGAAATGTTAAGATAACTCAATTAAATCATACTAAATGTAAAATTAATAATGCCCTTTTTAAGGGTATGAGAAAGGAATCAACTCGACTCGACTCGCCGGAGCAGGAGCAGGAGCAGAAGTCGGAGCTGGAGCTGGTACTGGAGCTGATAACACCCGCGCTAATGGGACCAAACAATGCCAAATGGAGAGCAGTCGATGCAGCGAGAGGAGAAAAGGGAGAGGGAGAGCAGGATACAAGGACAACACGAAACGAGGACACAACAACAGTCGAGCCAAAGATTGAACCTTCCCCCCCATTGCCTCATTCCCCCCCTTTGGGCTGGGCTAGGCCTTATCTATGGCCATCAATCAGGCGAGCAGCAAGCGGCGATAAGCAAAAAGATTTTAAATGGAGTGCACAGGCGAGTCCACATCCTGCTGGAACTTGTGGGTGGTGCTTGTGGGTGTCTGGTGTATTGTTCTGCGGAGCAGCCTTCCAGCTCTTGCCGTTTTCTTGTGTCTAGCTCGCACACTGCAAACAAAATCTATTCAAGTTTAAGAATTCTTAATTTTAGCATAGATTCTTAAACATATATTGAGGATATTATTGTTAAATTAAAACAATTTTGGGCTAAAATGGCAAACACTCAACATTAAAATGGTCGTAAAAAAGGCTGAAACATTTGATTTCAGTTAAAAAAAAAAAACAAGCGAAAATGGTTATAGTCGAGCTTCCGACTATGGTATACCCGTTACCTATTTAAATCAATTTAAATTTTTTTTATTGCATACTTTTATGTACTTACATTGCTTGAAACTTAAATTAGCCATAACTATCGTTCTATTTGGCCAATTTTGGTGCGATTAAGTAGGATGATAGCTAATAATACTAAGTAATGTTATATAACAAAAAATACGTAATACTATAAAAGCTGAGCGTGTGGTGGCTTTAAAGGATGCTGTTGAGGCGTGGCAAAAATTTGAAACAAACTGGATCTGCCAGGGGTTTATATAAGTCTGCATGACAAATTTGGTTGCTCTAGCTCTTATAGTCTCTGAGATTTAGGACCTCACACGGACAGACGGACGGACGGACGGACAGACGAACATGGCTGTATCGACTCGACTGTTGATGCTGATCAAAAATATATATTTACTTTATAGGGTCAAAAATGCTTTCTTATCCCTGCTACATACATTTCAACGAATACATTATACCCTTTTACTTATTTTTAAGTAGCGGGTATAAATACTTATTAAAAACCGAATATCAAAATATTTGCGCAGAAGGAAATGAAAAATCGTACTTGAATCTAGTACATTCGAACTTCGAACATTCGAACATAAAATGTTCGAGTTATGTGGATACTCGACTTATAGAGTTCTTTTTCTTAAGTTTATTAATTTAAATGACACTCATTTAGCTTGAGTAAGAGGGAAATTCGAGTAATAAAAGTTTGAGTTATGGAACTTGAACTGTATTTTGTACTTGGCTTAAAATAAATCCGGGTTTACCGAATTTTCGACGCCACCTTCAATTGACTTTATCTCGGAATTCCTTTTTTTCAGTGCATCTACTCTTGCAGTATTGGGTTTTAGGAGCGTCCCGACTCGACTGTTGAGCGAGATAAGCGAGGAATGTGAGAGGCGGGTTTTGGAAATGCAGACAAAGTCCTCTCTCTGTGTGTGTGTGTGTGTGTGTGTGCTTGGTGCATGCTGTTGTCCAGGTGCCACGCCCCCCTTATCAGCGCCCCCCTTTTGCCTCCCTGGGGCCCGCAAAAAGTTTTCGTTACCATTTTTGCTGATGACGCGAGGCGAATGAACATTTTCACTTGCCGTTGTCGCTGGCGGCCTTATCAGCGGGCACACCCGTGTGGTGGCCACCCTCCTCCTCCAGTGCCACAAGGGGTGGCAACTCTATCACACACACATACAGCAAGCATAAAGCAGCTGAAAGACAGCACAGAAACAATGACAACGAGCTGACAGCGCTTGCAAAGAGTGAAAAGAGATGCAAAGGGGTGAGGAAAGAGGGGGAGGAAAGAAGTACAGCTAAAAAGGGGGGAAGGGGTTGTCAGTAGGCATAATGAAGCCTTTTGCAGTGTTGGAAAATTCGCCGTGTTACATTTCAATGGAAATTGTTAAATGAAATGATTCGCTGTCGTTGTTGAATGTTGAATGTGAAATGTGAATAGCTTTTATGCAGCGCGAACGCCTGTCGATTGATTAAAAACCTCCCACACTCTCCTTTCAATTTACCCCCCTACCCCCACCTGTCACACCCCTCCTCCCTCTCTCTCTCTCTCTCTCTAGCGTGCCGTGTAGCGCCTTCACTTAATTAACTGAAGTGAAAATGGCGTCCGACTTTTCTGCATGCGCCCTGATGATAAACAACATTTTTTGGGGGGCAACCAGAAATCAAGCTCGGGGTCAGGCCCCCAATTTACATTGTTGCTGCTATACCCGTTACGAGTAGTGCTAAAGGGTATCAGCAGGCGAGTTTGTAAAACCTCAGAGACTATAAGAGCTAGAATATAAGAAAGTGGCATGCAGATTTCTACTCTGATAGTTGAAAATTGGATTCTTGACGAATTTTATAGACGTTAAGTCTACACAGAAAAAAAAAACCATTCTAAAATCAAGCCTAAAATACTTAATTTAAGCCTGCATTTTTTAAGTATGTTTTCAGGATTAAGCTGAACAATCAAGTCTATATCGGGATTAAAATGGAAAATAAGCCCAAATTATTTGATTCTCTCTCGGCCTCTCTCATTTCAACTGGTCTGGTGGCTCAATGGTTAGAGTCGCCGACCTGTTTGAAGAAAACCTGGGTTCGATTCTCCCAGTCAAACATTCCCTATATTAAAAAAAAATATTTAAAAAAAAAAAAGCAATAAATAAAATATGTTAAAAAAAAAATTTAAATAAAAAATGTTAGTATTTCATACTTGGTTTAAGTAAATCCGAGATAACCCCACTTCTGACATCGTTTCGGATTGAATTCGGGCTAAATATCCCGGATTTTTTTTCTGTGTAAGTTTTAGAAAAAAACATACCTGTTAAATAATGAATAGTAATCATAATCATTAGTGATTCAATTATTTTTGTTTAAAAGTCGAACTAATGATTAAATTACGATTATTTTCGGTTTCGCTCAATTATTTTTTACTTACGATTAAAAAAAATCAAAAAAAATCAAAAATAATCTAAAATTATTACAATTATATAATCAGAAAAAATCAAAAATAAACAAAAATAATCTTTTTGAGTATTCGGATTATTTTTGAATTTTTCCTGATTGTAATTCTAATCAAATTTAACAGGTATGGAACAAGTCTTAAATAAAGTTAAAAAAAATGGACTGAGAACCATAAATTCTTAAAACTAGAGAAAGCATCTTGATTTTAGTATCTTTGTTTTGTAGGTAATTTCATCTAAAAGTTGTGTTATTTTTTTAAATTTTCTGTATTTTTGAAAAATATTGTGTATTGAGAAAGCTATAAGAGCTAGATGCTCCAAAATCGGTGTGTTCAGGCCTAATTTTCTTAATTTTCCATTTGGAATTAAATACATTGGTTCACATACAAAAATCGTTCTGAAAATTCCAAAATTTTTGGCAGAAACTGGGTTAAGATCAGTTAAGTATAACGATAGTTATGGCTGTTTTAAGTTGAAAAAAATTGGAGTATAAATTGACTAACAGGTATATTTAAGTCGTTGACTCCTCTATAGCATACTTATTGTTCTTGTTGTTGTTAGTTGCACTAGCTAAAGAGAGAGAGGCAGAGTGAGAGGGGAGATGGGGGGAGAGAGAGAGAGAGAGAGAGAGAGAGAGAGAGAGAGAGAGAGGGGGATAGTTGAGTGGTAGCTCTGCTTATCGCAACGGAATGTGCCAAGCCATTCGAAGCTCGGGGCAGGCGATAAGCGAACCAAACACACACACACACACGCACACAGGACTCACTAGTAGTAGTTGATGTTGTGGGAGGAAGAGGAACAAGAAGGAAAGGAAGAGGGAGAGGGGAGGGGGGACAGGCACAGCCTTCTTGTGTGTGCGTGCGTGGAACAAAAGGCGCCAGGTGAGCGACAAAGAGAGAAAGAGAGCGAGAAAGCGGGAGAGAGCGGTGGAGAAAGAGACCGCAGCCTTTTTTGTGGGCGGCTTTTACCACCCAGTTCCTGTTTTACACACACACAACACACACACACTGTGGATACACACCCAAGTTGTGCCTGTGTGTGTGGCAATGTGTGTTGCGTAACAGGCGCTCAGCAAATGTGGCCAAAGGATGATGCCAAAAACTGCCGACGACTTGTTGTGTTCTCTGTTGTTCTCAACTGTTCTCAACTCTTGTTGTTGTTGCTGTTGTTGTTGTTTTTGCCACCTATAGATACGAGTGTCGACTAACAGATACATTTGTATCTCACACTCTCGCACGACAGATACAGATACAGCTATAGATACAGATACAGATACAAATACCCAAGCAAAGCTTTTGTTCTATACTCAAAATGAGGTTATTTTAAATTCATCAAGAAATGTGCATTAACAATATTTATTTTTAAATTTGTATTTACAATAAAAAAATACGAAATGAACATTTTGAAATTTATTAAAATTCTAAAAAAAACTTTTTTTTTATTGTGTTATGGGGGAGAATTATTTATATAAACTATATAAATTACATATAATTAGTAAAGTTTATAAATGTTTAAAAAAACTCGTACATATTTAACTGGATAAAAAGAAAGTGATATAAAAAAAAAATAACATTTCAAATGAAAACTTAACTCAATTATTATTTTAAACACATTTTGTGGATAAAACAAATTTAAACTCATTTGGTATATATTAAATTAAATATTATAATTAAATGTTGTGTAATGTTAGTTTTTAAATATTATTTAAATACCAAATACATAATTTAAAAGTATTAATAATAAGATCAAAACAAATGAAAACTTTAATTGAGTTTAAATGTCAAAAGTATTGATAATTAATTTTTGAAAAAAAAAGCTAAAATAAATATAAAATAATTTGGTATTTTGACATTTGAAACTATTTTTTTATTTTGTTAAATATGGAAACATTGCTCAATTGGTATTAAGTTAAAATTATGAATTTAAAAAAATATTGTTTCTTTTAGTTATTTTTCGAGATAATTTACTTTAATTAAAAATGTAAAGATTTTTTGTATTAGTAAGAGTATCGCATCTTCCACGTGTCGTAGGCAGATAACAATTGTATCTTGTTTTGTCATGCATACATATTTAAATCGTGGGCATCCCCCTCTTTCCCCTCCCCCCTCTCCCGCCTTTGTGCTTGTTGCCAAGTGTGGCCAAGTGGTGTTGGTAGTAGAAGGTATTTCGTTGACCCAGATTACGCAATCGAGCCGAGCTCTTGGCTTCAGATAGATATGTGTGTACATTGTACAACAACCAACAACAGTTGGCAGTATTTCATGATATGCGCTCCGCATACCGCAGCTAAAGATACAGATACAAAGATACTCGCATCATTCGACAGATACTTTTGCGGCACGTGCAGCGAACGGCTGCAGATTAACAGCTGCTTCTCACAATTACCACGATTATCTTCTCTCTCTCTCTTTCTCTTTTTATCTTTCTCTCTCTTTCTTATCTCTATCTGCAGCTGCAGGCCTCTAATTAAACAAAAGCTCAAAGATGTTGCCAAAAAAAAAAGTGTGTACAAAAAAATCAAAGATACGACGTCAATTTACGATCTAATCGTTTATCGATTATTTTGCTCACTCATTGCGCTTTGCATTCCAACTTTTAACTATTTTTAGTCATTTTTTTCTACATTTTCATCTTGTTTTGTAGATGAAAAATGTCTAAAAGAAATCCATGTGTAAACTATTTTTAGCTTCTAATATAGATCAAGCTTGTTAGTTTTCAATCAATGAAGATTTTGGTTCTTTCAAAAAATGGTTGAAAAACTTTAGTTGTATACATATATTTAAATTATTAACGCCATTTAATTACTGCCCCATTTATATATATTTATATTCAGCAGAGATTATTTTACAAAAAACAAAACTTAGAAAAAAAAACCTTTTTCTGAAATTAAAATATATCTATATTTTTAAATTATTAACACCATGATCCAAACACTTGTACATATATATATTTACATAAAACGGAATCAAAAATTTAAAATAAAATTTACTAAATTTCCGCAATATAATTTTTTTTTTAAGCCTATATTTTTCGGAAACTTTCATGCAATTTTAAATCTTAATATTTATAAGCAAAAGAAAAATAATTTTCTAAGTTCTTTATGTCCAGCATTCGTCACAATGCACACTGGGCCGGATTGACAAATAAGTGGCATAAAGTCGAAAATTTAATTGAAGAAAATCTACATTTTTATTTAACATATATATACTAGATTCCCTCTGTAGAAAGCATCAATAAATATTTTTGCTAAAAATGCAACCCTGGCATTTTTTATCAAGCTCCAAAGTCAGCCGATTAAACAGCTGACTTTTGTGACAAAATTGGCGGCAAACTTTTGTCGACTTTGTGCGCTTGGCAATTCCACACGATAAGCAAATTGGTTATTATTAAAAATGGATTTTGAAAACCGAGGTATGTAAATTGGAGTTGAATGAAAAGATTTTGTGTCAAAACTTGTTATATGTGATAATATGTGTATTGTTTTGTGTTGTTCAATAAAAGAAAAAATTTAACCAAAGTGTTCGTCTTCTGTAGAGAAAAAAAAAGTCTTCTGCGTATTTCTGCGATGTGTAATGTATGTTGAAAAAAAGTAGAACCTATTCATAAAAATATAATAACAATCCGGTTTGCGGCTTTTTGCGGCTTTTCCGATGGCTGTATTTTCTAGATGTACTTGTTTGTATGTAAATATAATTTAAATCACGTATACATCATGTTGTCTTATATGGGCAGTCGGGGTAGGCGTGGTCAAGCTGACTCAAAATATTGCTTAAATATTTAGAGTGGTATATTCAATAAATATGCCAAGTTTCAGCTCGATATATGCAATTTTCGACTTTATGCCACTTATTCGGCAATCCGGCCCAGTGTGCAATGTAAATGCAATTATTATTTTTTTTCGAATTTTTTTAGTTAGACTTTTGGCTGTCGAGTCGAAAAATAATTTGGTTTATTTTCGGTTAATCGGGAAATCGGTTAATTTGAAACGGCGTCGCATTTGAGCGATGCCAACGGGCGATAGCAACAACTGATGGATTCTTTGATGATAAGCCGAATGGTTTCCCTTCCCTTTCCCCTACTCTCTTCCCCCTTCTATCCATGCTAATTTTATAGTAAATTCGAAATAATAAATATACAACGCATAAAAGATGCCCTTCCATCAAATAACAAAATAAAAGCTTGATATAATTCCAATTGGGAAACAGTTACCGATATATGTATTTATAAAGCCGCTTCCAGATATCGCATATATAAGATTTATGAGCTTAGAAATATCAAACCTGAAAAGAGAAAAAAGAACAATTATATTATATTATTATTATTTATTTTATAATTTTATCACACATATCAATTTTGAACTCTTTTTATTATTTAAGTTACAAAATGTATAAGCTTAAAATTAAGTTTAACTTAATTTGAAATATTCGTCATACAAATTGAAGGTACATACAAAAATACTGAGAGAAAGTATTTGGTATTTTTTTTTTTTTTGCATTCAATTCTTTATTTTAGTCGTATTGTTAGCTAGCTTTTTTTTACAATTTGTATAATATCTGAAAAAAAAGATATAGATTTTTATATTTTTCCTTATATGTATTTGTCATACTTTTTAGTAGTACTATTTTTTTAGTATTTCTTAGTATTATGGCATTATTGGAAATGTTTCTACTATAATAATTAATCAATAATTTAAAACTTGTATTCAGTTAGATAAGCATTTTTTATTAAATTTTTTTTTTTTTGTGGCACAGCTGATAACAATAATTTCAAACATGTTCCATTTACACACATTTCACTCTCTCTCTCTCTCTCTCTCTCTCTCTCTCGCTCTATCTTTCGCTGTTGCAACACTCCTCAGCTGCGGCTTTCTCAATACTTTGGCCAACTTTGCTTTTAACTGTTTTTTTTGGCCATCGATTTTTGTTGTTGTTGCTGACGATGACGAAACTTTTGTTTAGGCACCTGCAAGCGCACCTGCCCTCTCTTTCTCTGCTCTTCCACCTCTCTCTCTCTCTATCTTTCCCCCTCTTAGTTTTGTGTTTATGCGATCTGCGCGCTCTGATTAATTAAGATTGATTGATAAGAGCCCGTAAATTCTGTGCATGTGTGTGTGTGCGATTGTGTGTCCATGTGTGTGCGTGTGTGTCTATAAAAAGTTTTTGGCCATTATTGGCAAATATCCTGCTGGCAGCTACCCAGCCAACACCCATTTAAGGCACAACTCCCGCCAAAAACACACGCTAAAAACCAAAAAGATGCCCAGACGCGATAACTCGATTCAGCTTTTCCACTGGGAGAGACAGGGACAGAGATATATATAGAAAGAGAGACACACAGAGAGAGATCCTTTGCAGCGATAAATTGATACCTGTATATATATATGTGTGTGTATGTGTGTGTGTGTGTGTTTAAGCCATAAACCAGAAGTTTATGACTCTGTTTTGTAGTGATTTTGTTGCTGTCTCCATTTCTCTCGAAGCTGAGACCGAAACTGAAGCCAATGTCTCATCAATATGAAGCGATATTCAATGCCTTTGGGGGCCTTGTAATCGAACACCCAACAACCGACAACAACAAACAACGTGAAACAACAACGAAAACAAGTCACAAATAAATATATGTGCATAAGTTATGACAGTCGTAAATGAAATGAAATCGCATCATTCTCCACTCAAGACCATCAAATTGATGTTTAAATCAACTACAGGGCGACGAGAGAGTGAGAGAGAGAGAGAGAGCAAGAGGGAGATAGTTATGCGACTTATATGGCCAATGGTCGCTCGTATAATTTGTTCAATTTCACACCAATCCAATTTCAAATCAACTTAAAATCTGATTAACATTTTGATACGTCACTTAAAAAACTATTTTTTTTTTTAAAGAAAATTATGTTAAAGTTTGTCAAGGATTTCCCTTAAAAGCAGGTAATAAAATTTCTAAACTGTAAACTACAAACAAAATATAATTTGTTGATTTGTATCAAACAAGAAAAAAAGTGTAACTTGAAAAAAATTACACTTTTGACACTTAGCAGAATAGAGTTATTTATGTGTGTTATTTATGTGAAATCAACTGAAACATAGCTTCAAAATATTAAAAAATACACTCCACTTAAATAAATAATATAAATTATATTTATACATAATATGTATTACATATGTATTAGGGTGTCCCTTATTTGGTCAAAGTCAATATTTTTAAACGCATACGGGCTAGTTCTGTTCATTAGGTCCTAAAGCACTCAGAAATAAATTTTTACCTCAATCGGAGTATGATAACCCGTGCCGACTTGGATCGGAAAATTTAAAGATTATATGGGACAAAAAAAAATTTTTTTTTTTTTTAATTTTTTATTTTTTTATTTTGTTTATTAGGTCCTAAAGAACTCAAAACCAAGTTTTCACCTTAATCGGAGTACGATAACCCATTCAAATTTGCATCAAAACATGAAAAATCATCGAAAAATGTATAATCAGTGTTAAAATACTGTTTTTTCATGTTTCGATGCAAATTTGAATGGGTTATCGTACTCCGATTAAGGTGAAAACTTGGTTTTGAGTTCTTTAGGACCTAATAAACAAAATAAAAAAATAAAAAATTAAAAAAAAAAAAAAATTTTTTTTTTGTCCCATATAATCTTTAAATTTTCCGATCCAAGTCGGCACGGGTTATCATACTCCGATTGAGGTAAAAATTTATTTCTGAGTGCTTTAGGACCTAATGAACAGAACTAGCCCGTATGCGTTTAAAAATATTGACTTTGACCAAATAAGGGACACCCTAATATGTATATATAAATGAAATTAGCATAAAACTGTACTCAGGGTTATCAAATTCTTCATGTCCTTGCGAATTTATATGCTCTGAATAGTATTCATTATGGGAAATCATTATGAAAAGCCAGAACTTATCATTTCTCGTTAAAAATCGGAAGCTCGTTTTGACTTTAGACCAGGGGTGGGCGGCCTGTACTCTCGGAGTTAAGCAGCTACTCTCATACTTATTCGGCGCCGTGATGTCGCACACAAGCAGCTCGAGTCGAGGCGTCATAAATCAATTAGACACGGTCAGCTCGCGAACAAGCTAGCAACAACAACGCACACAGGCAGCTCGAGTCGAGGCATTAGCAACAACAACGCACACAGGCAGCTCGAGACGAGGCGTCATAAAAGCAATTAGACACGCTCAACTCGCAAGCAAGCTAGCAACAACAATGCACACAGGCAGCTCGAGTCGAGGCATTAGCAACAACAACGCACACAGGCAGCTCGAGTCGAGGCTGACATCGCTACGCGCCGCGCCGAAGACCTTTTTTTTTGCTCGCACATTATTTGGGTGATCGACAAAGTAGGTAGACGCGAAAAAGGTTGTTGTTGTAGTTGTTGTTGTAGTGCTCCCGAGGTCAAATTTTGCGCCCACCCCTGCTTTAGACCCATGGCTTCTTGGGAAAATCTTCTATTCATATTTAAACTTCCTTGTTTTCATTTCTATAACTTCAATCCATTGTTTTCAGTTTTATTTTGATTTTTGATTTTATTTGATTTCTATTAGAGCTCCCATAAACAAAATAATTGCAAAAAAATCGTACTTGAGTCAAGTATTTTGTACTTGGTTTAGGTAAATTTCGGAGTTTACCGAACTTTTGACACCGTCTTGGATTGATTTTATACTGGAACTCCTCACTTTTTTTCCGAATCGTGTTTAACACAGTAGTGTCCAAAAGGCCAAAAGTCTATCCCATTGGATAGGCACTCATAATTCTGCCGGCGTCGCAGTCGACACACGTACGTACAGAGAGAGAGAATGCGTGTGTTCTATAAATAACACATTCTGCGGCTTGTGCTCTCACGACGCGTGTGTTCGGCTTTTTGTTCTCTCACGAAGCATCTGATCGGCTGATCCTTTTTTATGTCAGTCGCTGAGCTGCGTTCGATGAGGAGAGACCGTACAGCACTAGACTTTTATCGTACACTGCAACTAATGCTTTGCTCTCTTTACGTTGCCAACTGCAAAGATGCAACAGTTCGAATATGCTTTCAATTCATTTTTGACAGTGTAAAGCAGTAAAACGTTTCCTTGAGTTTGTATTCAGCTGCTAAGCACTGGTTTAAAATCAAGAATATTCGGAAACATGTATGTGTGTGAGTGTGTGTATGTATGTATTTCCTTGCCACACCTGTGCCACTTGTGCAGTTCCATTTTCAGTTTCAATTTTAGGCATGCCTCCAAAAAGGGCGCTTATCAAACGTTGTCGCCGTCGCCGTCTGTTGATGATGATAATGAAGACGCCAGCGACGCCATCAGTGGCATCAACAACAACAACAACAACAGCAGCAACAACCACACAGAACGAACGGGTTGCATCAAACGAAGCCGCCGCGGCGGGCAGCGCCACTCGAGCGCCACTTAGATGACGATGTCTTGATGTCGATGCCGAGTCGATGTCTGTCTGCCGTTCCCGTTCCCAACCCTGCAACCTGCCCCCTGCTGCCTGCCCCTTACAGCCATTCCAGGCTCATCTTATCAGCAACGAAAAAAAAAAAAAAAAGAAACGAAATAATTTTCATTAAAATGATTTATGAAAATGCAAAGCGCGCTGACCAAGCACAAAGACAAAGTCGAACCTGAAGTTGCCCCCGAGGGGCAGGTGACAAATCGTGCTCTTTAGCCAACTCAAGAGAGAGAGAGAGAGGTAGCTTGTCTTCATCGGCACATAATTAATTACAATTTAGTTTATAAACTATGCAAGTTGTTTTTTTTTTTTTTTGGGTAGGATTGATGGATGCCGTCGATAAAGTTGACAAATTTGCTTTTAGCCAAAGCGATTGGTTGGCCCACAGCACCGACCGACCAACTAACGGGAACGGGACTTGGCTAATGAGGCCAGTCAAACAAACGGACAAGTTCGTTCGGGTTATCGCGACATCTCGAGGCGCCACCAACGAAAATAAAAAAAAAAAAAAACCAAAAATAATAAATAAATACACCCAAAATAAAACCAAACAAGTGAAGAAAACGACTACAAGATACTCCTTAATGTATTTAAATATGAGTAAATTGTATGTAAGAGTTCTAAGCTGCAGTTTTGTAAAAAGTGCTGCATATTTTAAGGCGCTAGCAACTCAAAACAGCCATAACTTTGGTTATATTTAAACGGTCACAAAGAAATTTATAAGAATTAATGGTAATAATTAAAAGAAATGTTTAACATTTAAAAAATCGTTCTATCTTAAAATCTGTGCGTGTTATGGGCATTTTTGGGAATTTTTTTCAATTTGCGCTAACTAAGCAAGGCGTGAACCAATTTTAAAAGCACTCTCATTTCAGCGGCAATAATACGCAGCTGCATGCCAATTTTGGAGTCTCTAGCTCTTAAAGTGTGAGTTCTAGACATTTGAAAACAATTTAGGGCACAAAGAGGTATTGGATAATTTGAGCGAGAATTTTTTAAATAATGTTATTTTTGTGGCTCTTTTTCAAAAATGTCACATGTCTCTAATTGACAATAATTTTCAATATATTAGGCAGTAACTCAACTATTTATTTATTTCGGCAGTTGCAAAATTTAAATATACATTTGGTGGAAATAAAAATTTAAACTATAAACGTAGTAAACATAAAAATTTCAACTTAAAATATAATAATATATTAAAATAATAATAAATAATAAAATAATAGATGTATTCACAATTATATAATTATTATAATTTTAGTGGTATTGAATAACTACTCAGTGTTCCCCCAAGAAACAGAATTTTATTAATTAAGAGTTGCTCTAAAAGTGTATTGAATATACCCCAAGTGTTCTACGAGTAAAGGGTATAATAAGAAATATGCGGTCGAAAGCGGAAGAAGGAGTGGAAAAAGCGCCGAGTCAGCAGAGACAGCAACAAATCAAATGGGATTGAATGTTGGCCAGCACAAGGATCTCAAGGATAACAAGAGTTTTGTGCTGCGCTAAGCGAGAAATATTAAAATATAATAATTTTTGGGCTTATCGCAAGTGAAAAATCGCATTTAACTGCGCGTCGAGCAACAGCAACAACAACAACAACGGCAGCAGCAGCAGCAGGACATGCCAAGGCCAAGAGACAACGAGGCAGTCAAGCGGCAACGGCAACGACAACGGCAACGGCAACTTTGTGGCACAGCTGATAAGACACTGATAAGAAGAAGAAGAAAGGACACAACACAATACACAAGGCGAGACAAGGAGAAGCCTCCATCGAAATTGTTTTGTTGCTGCCACACGTTTTGTTTGTGTTTTTGTTGAAATTCGCAGCCGGCTTGGAACAGGCGCACAGCAAAATACACAAACAGCAGAAAAACACGCAACAACAACAACAACAACAACAACAATAACAACCACGAAAGGCGCGAGCAAACAAACAACAACAAGCACAAGTAAACAGGCATAACACGCACACACACACACGCACTCTCACTCACTCACTCTTTTGCTCACTCACAATGAGAGCGCACAAAGGTAAACAGCGACCGGCAGCCGAAAAGGCAAACAAAACAAAACCAAAACCAAAAAATAAACAACAACAAATGTTTCGGCTGCTCAGCAGCCAACAAATAAAAACTGCAAGCAGCAACAAGAACAACAACAACAACAAGCACAAGAGCAAGCATAACAACAGCAAAGGTGTATATGTGTGTGTGTGTGTGCTTATCCTGCTTTGACAAAAGAGAGAGTGCGAGGCAAAGAGAGAGCGACACTGAGAGCGCAAGCAAGCGAGCGAACGAGCGAAAGCTTTCGCAAAATTGTCTTCGTGTTAGCTTCGTGAGCATTTGATAAGCACAGTTGTTGCTGTAGTTATTGTTATTGTTGTTGCAGGCTGATTGCCAAAGTTGAGAGCAGATAAATCAAAGACAGGCGTAAGAATGAGATAGATAGCTATTTACTAGCTTAATTATCTTGACACTGGGCTTTCGCACATGTCTCCAAATTACCCAAAAATTATATTAAAAAGGGTTTTTTCATTTTAAGCAAATGGCGGGAAATTAAATTTGATTAGGCTGGGTTTTTGATTAAACCTTTGACCTTCAAAAATTAACAAGTCAAAATTTTTGATAAAATCTATATCATTGATTTTTCTTTGAATCCTAACCCTTTTTTATGTTTTAAGATTTATTTCCTTGATTTTTTTATTAAAGTTTCGGTTTAAGCGACTTTTTTATGAGTTTAGATGTGATTTGGATTGATTTAAAGCAAGCTAAATTTTATGAGACGTAAAACTAGTGATAAGAAGCTGCCGCACACAGACACACACACACATACACTGCATCCTGTCAGACACTCAACACACACACACATACAGAAGGAGAACAAACAGTAGCTGAAAGAGAAAGAAGATGAAGCAGAAGAGGAAGAAGCAGACAAGAAGGCAGAGGCAACTATTATACGTTATATGTGTGTATGTATGTATGTGCAACGTCATTACGAGTTGATTACGAAGTTTAGATGTTGCAGCTGCAGGCAGTGCAGCGAGTGGAAGGGGTAGGTAGAAAAGCTCTGATAAATGTTGTTGCTGTTGTTGTTGTTGTTGTAGTTAGTGTCGCAAGCAAAAATGATACATTTTAATGCGAATCTTGATAGCAGCAGCATAGATTGCTGTGTAAAAAGGAGGAAACAAAACTCCTGCGCACACACACAGTGAGATACTCACACACACACACACACACACCCACACACACATACATGCACAACATGCTGCAAGAGTGCACACGAGATAAGCGCGCTGCTCATTCGTGTGACAGCTGAAGAAGTTGTAAGTGCAGAGCAAGTGGAGAGCGTGAGAGCGGGAGAGGGAGAGAGGGAGAGTGGAAGTGGGAGAGCGAAAAGAAGAAGAAGAAGAGTGCTTGCAATCACTTGAATATTGCATTAACAGGCACGTAAGACATACACTCACATAAATACAGTGATGGTCACATTATTTATAATAAGTATATTTTGAATATAATAATTTTTTTATTTTTATATTATTGTTTTTCTTTAGTTGCATAATTTTTACTTAATACCTATTAAGCAAATTCTAAATTCATGCGCAGCTTTTTAGCATATTATTCAAAATTTAATTTTAAATGTCAAAATGACTCTCGCTTCTATTATTTTGTCCCTCACTGTACACACACAGCATTTTCGCGCTTTGCAATAAAGACGTAGACGTTGTCGTTGACGCTAACGTCGACGTCGACGTCGACGTCGTGCACCCAAAAAGTTTTTAGTGTCTGCAACGCGTGCTCCCAAAAAGTTGCTCAGACGCTGCGTATACGTAATGTAATATTGCTCATACGCCGCATTTGCCTGACAACTGATTGCAACGTGTGTGCTTACTTGTGTGTGTGTGTGTGTGTGTGTGTGTGTGCAACGTGATTTCGTGCTTACAGTTACAGCCAAGATTAGGGACTACGGTTCTGAGTGTTGCCAGAATCGCTTTAGACGTGGAATAACATAAAAAACAAAATAAATATTTGATCGGAATAAATCATGTTATTAACAGAAGCGTTATATTTGTAAAAACAGTTTTATTTTGGTATAAATAATTGTTACAAAAAATATCTTACTTTATTATTAATAATTTAGTCACAATTATTTTATTATTTTTTGGCTTAATTTAACTTTATCTTAATTTAATGTTACTAAACAAAAAGTTTCATTTCACATAATATTAATAATAATAATAATTTAATAATAACAAGTTAATTACAATTATTTAATTATTGCAGCTTGATAATTTTAATTTTCAGATGTTTTCAGATGCAAAATCGGGAGCCAAAAACCCTTAAAAATTTAATTAAAATATCTCTTGATTGTGTGATCACATAAATACATATTTAATAATGATATCAGAATGAGGTATTTAAATTAAAAATGTTTCAATAATTCGACAGATTTTTTTAAATTTATTTAAGCAACCTTAAAAATATACCGATTTCAAGTAAAAATGATTTATTTTTAAAACATTTTATTTCTTTATTATTTCACTTTAAAATATCTACATATATATCCAGCTAAAATTCTTTATTAAACGTAATAACTTTTGCAGCTAAAAAATAGCAATGTCTGGCTGCAAATTAGCTAAACTGGCAGCACTATCCGAGGGCAGGAAAAGAAAAGATTTGCAAATAGGATGTAAAATGCTTGCAAGTTGCTGATAATTCGGCAGCTGCCTCAGTTCGCTTATCAACATGCGGCAGAGGGAAAGAGGCAGAGGGAAAGAGACAGAGCCAGCGACAGAGGCACTTGCAGCACTTTGGATAGTTGGATAGTTGTGGCAACAATTGGGGGCATGCCACTTCGTCGTTAGATAAGCAAATGATGCCACATGTGTTGTACATTTAAATACATATAAATAAAATACAATTATTCTTTTATAGTTGCATATGTTTCACGTAATTCGAAAACTTCTCTAATCGCCCGATGAGATGCGCCGATTAGCTTCCATTTTGTGTCCCCCTTTTCATACCTTTCTCTACTCTTTCCCACCTACAAATAGGGCTAACACTAACAGCAAATGTGGCCTAAACATCAGCAAACGGCATCGTAAATGAGATCGAAAAAAAAGTGCTCATTACATCGCCATTTGACCATTTGGCCGCTTGGCTAATTACACATGTGAACAAGTAAGAACCCTAGACGAGTTGCTCGACTTTTAGATGCCCAGTTAACGTATCTTTGAGGCTGTTAAAAAAAATTAAAATGTTATACAAATTCAAATATTTTATATAAATAGGAAATAATATAACAAATTAAATTATATACAAATTAAAAATAAAACGTAATTTAAAAAATAAATGACAAAAATGTACCATTAAAATGAAATTTTTTTTTTAATATTGAAAAGCTTAAGAAACCTTTTCCAATATTTACTTTTTATTATATTTAATTGGTTTTAAATTTCTTTTGATCGTATTCTTTAAGTTTTTAAAACTAAAAATTCGATCTTAAAAAAAAACACATTTTAGGTTTAACGCAACAGAAAATTAGATTAAAATTAAACTAAAAAAAAACAAAACTCAAAAATATGTTAAAATAAATTTTCCAATAAAATTAAATAAAGTTTTGTAATTTAAAAAATATAAAAATGTAATATTCAAGATTATTAGTTATAACTTTTTTTAAATTCCAGACCTTACAACTTTTTCATACATTTCTTTATCTTTCAGCTTTCAATTTCAATAATTAGAAAATAAAACAAATATATTTTTTAAAAAAAATTTATAATTACAAAAATATCATTCCCTGTACTCTTTACTGGTACTGGGCAAAAAAGCGTTAGGTAGTATAGCAGCAGAGGAGGAGGGGTAAGCGGTGGGGGGGGTTAGGTGAACGCAGGACAATTGCCTAAACGCAGCTCGTCGTAATTACAGATACAATCTCTCAATATAGAAACACATTTTATTTATAAATTGAATTTAAACAAACACAAAACAATTGCGAATTGTTGATCAAAATGCAATTTAGAAATCGAATTTGCGTTGAAAACGGGGGAGAGAGAGAGGAAAGGGGAAGGGGCAGGTAGGAGGTAGAAGGTTGATATTGCAACATGCTTCTCCTCCTCATGTCCTCACATGTCCTGGGCCTGCAATTAAACCCACTGATGTGTAAACTTAAAAATGCCGATAATATTGTCAGCGTTTTCAATTTGCGCATACAAAAAACGTCAGCAACAGCAGAGAGAGAGAGAGAGAGAGAGAGAGGAGAGAGTGAGTGAGTGTGAGAGCGAGAGAGAGGGAAGGGGACTCACAATAAGTAATACAATGCGAGGCGCAACAGTTGCCCAGTTGATGTTGGTTGAAATCCTTGTCTCGATTGAGTTGCCGTTGAGTTGTTGTTGTCAACACGGGCAAAGAAAGCACAACAACAACATGAAAGTACTTTTTAGTACAGTTCCTGACTATAAAATACCCCTTACTTAATTTAAATACATTATTATTGTAAACATGCTTTCTCAACTGCAGTTTTGCAAAAAATGCTGCATATATTTAGGCGCTAGCAACTTAAAACAGCCATAACTATCGTTGTATTTAAATGATCTTTATGCGCTTAAGAAGAATGATTAAAATTAATTAAATAGAATATTTAACAACATATAATGCGTTCTATCTTAAAAACTTTGGGTGTAATGGCCTTTTTTTCCGTTTTGTGAGCAACATTTTAAAACCCTCTGATGCCAGTGGCAATACTACGCATATGACCTCAAATTTTTCAAGCATCTAGCTCTTAAAGTATCAGAGCCAGAATATAAGAGCGTCAATACACTAAATTTGAAGCATCTACCTCTTAAAATGTAAACGAGTAAGAAGTTTTTATTGAATTACGGGAATGAAAGAGACGTGACAAAAATGATTAGACAAATTTGACATGCATATTTTTCCTAAAATTGTAAAATTGGTATTTACAATTTGATAGATCTAGCTCCTATAGTCTCCGAGTTCCAAATGCTTAAGCAAAACATAAATTAAAATAATTTATAATGTTACATACTTAACAAACATTACAATATACCCTTTGCGATAAATGAGTAACGGGTATAACAATCAAAACAATGAAAATGCCTGCTGCGAAATTTTTAAAAAATAAGAGCAAAAATTGCGAATTGTATGGAAATTCGATTGTGATTTCAATTTGAATGCAATCGAGGCTTTCAACGTGCCAATGATTGGCCCCTTTCCACACAGCACAAAGGTCAACTGAGAACAACAAGTTGAAGAGTGAAAGAGAGGGAGAGCGTTGAGTGAACATACATAGGTTGTCAAATAAAAGAACTAAACCAAAAGTCAAACCAAGTCGAGCTGCGGACTTGAAAACCAGATTTGGGGCGGCGCCTGAACAAAACCCAACGAGAGACAGAGAAACGAGAGAGCCACCAATCAGAGCACGCTCTCTCTCTCCCTCTCCCTCTCTCTCTCTGTAGTCCATGACCAGGTGGCCAGTGACCGAGGCGACGTTCGATTCAAAATGGTTGACCAAACCCAAAAAAGAAAATAAAATATGCCCATGACGTTGATAAAAATCCAAGCCAAGTGCGTTGATCAGACAACGAAACGGTTTTTCCACAGAGAGAGAGAAGAGAGAGAGAAGACAGAGATAGAGAGAGAGGGAGAAAAACTAGTAGTCGTGGTGATCGACTTTTAGATTCTCAGTAATATTATGTATAATCACTTAACAAAGAAAAATAATTAACAAAAATTAAAAGGCTAAAAAAATATATTAAAGAAAAATGATGTCAAAAAATAAAACTATACAGACGGTTTAACTCTTCTAGTTAGTGCTTAAAGTACACAAAAATAAAACTCCATTATAAAATTCAAGTCTAAAATGCATGAATTTAGCATGTATTTTTTCACACACAAAATTATTGTTAAATTAATTGAAATAGTCAAAGAAAATTTAAAATTTAAAATTTGCGAAGAAGGAATTGAAAAATCGTGCTTAATTTATGTATTTATTTTTTACTTGATTTAATAAAATACGGGATTACCAAAAATTTTTGACATTGCTCGGATTGACTTTGTTCCGGAAAACCTGATTTTTTTTTCTCTGTATTGTTGAGGAACTTTTATGATAGTCTGAAAATTGTAAAAGTTTAGTTTTTGATTCATATAATAATTGTAGAATTATATTACACTAGATAGTTTGAAAACTGAGAGTCTGGTTTACATGGAAACATTTTAATATCGCACTCTCAACTTATATCGTCGTTAAGATCAAGAATATATATATATTAAATATATTTTGCAACCCATCCTTTATGCGTTACACTTTTCAGCACAAAAACATTACACCCTCTTCGAGGGTGTAAGAGCGAAAAAGAGATCGAAAGAGAGAGACAGAGATCGAGATCGAGAGAGACAGAGAGCCAAGTTGTAGCCAACTTCAACTAGTCCTTGGTACAAGTTTATGGTAAAGTGGAAACCAGTTTGTGTACTTTGCATAAAAACAGTTGACGCTTTTTTTGCAGTCGCCAATTGTTGTCGCAGTTCTCAATACTTGACCATAAAGTGGCAATGGAAATTGACAGTGGAAGCGTCAAAGCTTATCGTTAATTTGCAATCAATATTGAAATGCGATCGGATCGTCATCGTCATCGTCATCGCAAACTGGTCCACTTAGAGCGCCAGATTCGATTTGTAGATAAGCCAAAAAAAAAAACTAAAAACAAAAAAACAAACTTGCGATGACTTCATGCGCCCAATTTGAAATCGATTTCGAATCGAATTTTAAATCACACCTCGCAATGAAATGAAATATAAAATCACTTAAGACTCCTCAATTCTCAATTCCCAATCTGCATATGCTCTTTATGGCTGTTTGTCTTCAAGATGCCATAAATTACGAGACAACAAATATATGTATATATATATATATTTATACTTATTTACAGTCATGGAAAAAATAATAGAAACGGCATTTTTATTTCGTATTTTTTTAAATTTTGTTCAATGAACATTTTTTTTTCTTAAGTTTCATATTTTTTATATAAAGCCTATCCAGTAGTGTATCAAAATATAACAAAATAATATTTTTAAAAAAACTTAATATAGCAGACATTTTTTTTTTAATTTTTTAGGCCTGGAAAAAATAATAGAAACGGAATGCCCAAAGTTAAGAAAAACATTTTTTAAGTTATAAAGGCATAAAGATTAACCTTTAATTTTACTATTCGGTTGTAGCACCGCAATTTTTAGTGACTCCGAAACGTCGACGATCCATGGAGTCTACCAGTTTGGCACAAATCGATGGATCAATGGAGTACCATTCGGATTTAACTTTTTTCAACTAATAATCCTTATTTTTTGGGTTAATAGCCCCCAATCCTTTTCTTTAAGATCCTCCAAAGATGCTCTATGGGATTTAGGTCTGGTGACTGTGAAGACCATTCCATTAGGGGAACTTTACTGTCAAGGAACCACTTCTTGGCCAGCTTTGAATAATGTTTTGGATCATTATCCTGCTGGAACTCCCACTTTAAAGGCATTTCCTTTTCAGCATAAGGTAGCATTATACTGTCGAGTATATTGACATACTGGGAGGCACTCATTTTTTCCCTTATCCAATGTAATGGACCAACACCAGATGAGAAACGCATCCCTACAAAATTATGTTTTTAACTCCATACTCAAACGTTATAGTTGAGCACCTTGGGTCGTGGGGAGTATTCTTATAGGGCCTAACATGTGGTTCCCCATCAGATTCAAACAAATTGATCTTAGTTTCGTCTGACAACAACATATTTTTTCAATTTGGAGGCAGAAAACGCACCTGCGCGAAATTTTCCCGGTTGCTGATGTGTTTTTTACTAAGGTATGGTACCTTTCAAACCATATGGCTTTTGAAACCGTCATCAATCGTTCTATTTCTTATAATTCGACTACTGACAGGTGCATTTAACTCATTTTATAGAACTTCCGGTGACAGAAAGGGACTTTTTTTTTATTTTCGGACAAGGAGGTTGTCGAATTTACCCTATGGTGCAAGCTTTTTTACTGCGTGTCTTTGGTTTTTATTTATAGTAACCCGCTGAAAACATTTTTTTTATAAATATTAGGAATTGTAACAATATCTGAGATTGAGTTGCCTTTATTTTTTTGATTCAGAATATGTTTCCTTTCAATAACGGTACAATGTACGCCACCACCCATTCTGATACGAGTAACAACAACAAGCAGAACGGGATCCAAAAAAAAAGTTATTTAATGTCTTCTTCTATCTTTTGTTCATGAAATGATACCTATATAACTCGATTTCAAGCTTTAAGAAACAAGATAATATCAAAATTCTAATGCGTTTCTATTATTTTTTCCAAGACAAAATCGTGGTCTTTCTACAAATCAGTATACACTGTTTATAATTCTTACGAAAGAGGCCCAAAAAGGTATCCAAAGTAGAGCATTGTTATCCTGAAACCAAGTACACTGGTTTTCATGGATGAAATTTGCTCCAGAAACGAAATATTTGGTCTCAAATGTGAGCAGCCCTGTCGTTTCTATTATTTTTTCCATAACTGTATATGCGCACAGATATGCAAGCAATTTTATCTCGCTGGTTGAATCTTGAAAGCGGCGACGGCGCACGCTGCGTATACGCAATTTTATCTACAGTCCGGCAGACAGACAGACGGACCGATGGACAGATGGTCAGACAAAGCATTGTTGTTTTTATCATTACCCAGCAGCCGAAAAACCAAAAAAAAAACAGCACACGTTACACACGCATTCACGAGGGTCGACCCAAGAGTTTATGGTCAGTTTTTAGAAAATAAGTAAATAAATAAATAAAATAAATAACTTAAAGTTAATGGTCAGTTTAATAAAAAAACAAATAAATAAATAAGATTTAATTGCAGTGAAAAAATTATTTAAATTTTGAATGTGTAGAAATCAAGGGGTATTAAAAACATATTAATTGAACCTGTAATTAAATTTAAAGCAGCATTGTTGATTGTTTTTTATTTATTATTTAATTTTTCTTATTTATTTTTTGTTTTTTATTATTTAATTTCTAATAATAAATAAATTTATTATTTATTATTTATTAATTATTATTTAACATTTATTATTTATTACTCAATTTGCTTTATTTATTATTTATTTATTTTTTATTTATTTAATTAAATATTATTTATCATATTTTTATTTATTTTTTATTATTAATTATTTCTTATGTATTAATTTATTTGTTTGAATAAATTAAATAAAATAAAAATAAATAAAAATAAAAATCGAGCAATTGTAAATTGTTATTAAAATATTTATATATTTTCTATAGATCCTCAAAAGACTCTTTTATGTATGTTTAACTAAAAAATATGATTGTGTTACTTGATAAACACCATAAAAAATGTTGATTACTCTTCAAACCTCCCTCGCAAAGCACACACAATATTTTAATGGGCATTTCAATAAAATCAAATTAGAAATTTATGGAAATTGGCATCGCATTTGGTAGATAACAAAACTTAAAAGCTTAAAACTAAAATGTGTCGTTAATGCGTTCAGATTGGAGACGATTGTGATTCGAATCGAATTGAAGCGAATCAAAGAGAATTCGAATAACGAATCGATTTGAATGGAATGAATATAGAAATGCAAATCTATCTTCTATCATCAAAAACAAGTGCCGAACAATATTTGCAAAACAAGTCAGAGCTGTGTGGAGGAAAGAGAGAGAGAGAGAGAGAGTGAGTGGAAGAGAGAGAGTGAAAGAGAGAGAGAGAGAAAAAGAGATGCAAATCTCACATCCTTCAGCTGTCAGCGGGACGCATGTAAAAAGCTGTGCAAATATCAACGCTATGAAAACTGCCGGCTAACAACAACAACAACAACCACAACAAAAACCAAAACAACAACAAACATGAAAAATTAACATAAACTGTGCAAGAATCTTTTTTATTTTTTTTTTTTTGATGGCCAACATACAACATAATAGAAACAGTAATTTTTGTTATGAAATTGCTTCGAATATAACAATTTACATTTTAATTTTATAATTTTTACTATTAGGTATTAGGCAGTATTTCAAGTATTAATGCGCCGCCTTATACTATTCTATTTTATTTTATTAATTATTTATTTATTTTATTTTAATATTTTATTACTTTATATTATTAAATTATTGGCTTTAAATATAAAAATTAATGTCGTTTCTATTATTTTGCCCATCACTGTACACACACACACACCACTGCATCCATCGCATCATCAGTCAGTGTCAGAGCAACGACCTTTTTGTCAGCTTCCGCTGCACGCCGCCATTTTTTCCATTGCCATTTATGCAATTTTCCAACACTGTTTTTTTTCTTTTTTTTTGAAGCTTTGTTGTGTTTGCTTTTTGTTGATTTCCTATGAGCGATTTCATTTTGTTATAAAAACATTTGATGTTGCTGAAAAAGGCACTTTAGATTTTGACAGCGATGATCCTTAAAAAAAGCATTTTTTTAACATTTGTTTAGAAATTTTAGCAACATATATTTAAAAGCAATAGAAAGTAAAAAGATTAAGGTAATTAGAGACAATGATTTAAAAGACTTTTAAGCTGTTCAAATTATTTTAATTTCATTTTAAATTTAAAAATTGTTTTTTAGTCAACTGTCTTTATTTAACATTAAATGAATAAATATAATATTAAAATTGAGTTAAATTTAAATTAAATAATAAATATATAAAATAAAATCCATAAAATCCAATTATTTACAATTTATTAAGTAAAATAGACACAAAGGATAAAAAAAGTAAATAAAAAAGGACGGAAATATGAAGCCAATGATTTAAAAGACTTTTAAAATATTCAGATCAGATCAGTTTATTTTATTTTCTTTTCCGTTCAATATTTAGTTTATAATTTTATGCGCCTAACAATTTTCGATTTGTTAACTGACATTTAATTTATATTAAATAAGTAAAATAATAAAGCTCAACGGTCTTTAGTTGAATTTAAAATAAATAATTAAAAATTGTAAGAATAAAGTATTTCAAAAAAATAAAATAAATTTTTTTTAAATATAGACTTCTTGACATTGAGAATAAGTTTTCATTAAAATGACAGAGCTTCTTCACAAGAAACATTTGTTACAAGAAATGTGCATAATACCAAAAGGATTTCAGACCTAAGAAAACAAATACATACAATATTGAAAATATTAAAATTTCATTTCAAGTCGAGTTTGATTTGTTAAATTTTCTTTTGTATTATATACAATAAATGCATAATAAATTCATGAATCTTATTAAAATTTAAACTAAATTAAGTTAGGGTATCTGCTAGTCATGCACTCTCTATATGTGCAATATTTTTGTGTGTGTTTTTAAAAAAATGAATTTCAGTTTTCGCTATCGTTGCGTTTATCTGCGGCCTCAGTTCGCTTTTTTCGCTTTTGTTTTAATGTCCGCCCACAAATTTATATGGCCTGCGATAAGTGCGATAAAACGAGCACACAACATACATATTTACTAAATACATATGTATATTTATATACATATATACACTCTCTGATGTACTCGTTCACATATGTAGATTTGAGTGGAAATTATCGCCCGTTGAGTCCAAAAGATGCCCAAAAATGTGTTGATGATAAACGGGCAGCAAAAACCCGCATAAAAAAAAATAACCACAAAAAACAATGAGAACACTTCAAAAGCGGCCAAAACAAAATGGCGACGCTGCTGGCAGCTGATTGGCTCAGAGCCTTATCAGTGCGCGATATCAGCGCCGGCGCGAAACTGATAAGATAAGCAACATGCACGGCAACTGATAATAGAAAATGAACTGAGGAAAGAGTAGAGTAAACAAATTAATGGCTGTCTGTTGTCACTTCCTGAGATGAACCCCTTAGCAGGCGACATTTTAATTTGGAATATTAAGGACTCCAAAAATGGAGGGCAAACAAAGAAAATTAAAGTGAAAAACTGATTGAAATTATAAAATTATACTCAATAACTTTAGCATTAATTGAAATATTAACAACTTAAAAAAAAGAAGAGAAAACACAAAAATTGAATGTGAAAAAGTCATTTAAATTATTCTACATACAGTGTGAAAAAAAATAATAGAAACGATAGCCATTTTTGCATTTCGAACAAATTTGCAATAATGAGTACGATAAAATGACAGAAATCCTTTGTTGTGTTAAATTTTAAAACATAAAAAATAATTACATTTAAAATCCAAAAAAATCATAACTAAATATATAAAATAAAATAAAAAATATATAATAAAAAAAGTAATTGCTAAAAAGTAATTGAAAATCATTAATATAATTAATATTATAAACCAAAATTTATATTTTAATTAATTTTAAAGATTATAGTAAAGTAAATACATTAATGTATTCCTATATTTTGTAATTAATTATAAATAAAACATAAATTAATAAAATTAATAAAATAAATAAAACAAATTGAATTAAAATTAAATAAATAATATAAGTAATATAAATAAAATAAAAAAATAAATAAAATTAAAAAATAAATCAAATAAGAAAAATAAGTAAAAAAATATAAATATTTTAAATATAAATAAATATATTTAATAAAGTAAAATAAAATAAAAAAATTAATTAATAAAATAAATCAAATAAGAAAACTGAGTAAAATAAAGTAGATACATAAATAAATAAAAAAAAGAAATATACACAAATTGTAATTTAAGTTTAATCACATTTCCCAGGTTTTGCCAGATTGTGAGGACAGCTAATTGGCAGTCGAATTTGCGAGTCAAAAGTCGGCAATACAATCACTTTTCCTGTTCCCTTTGCTGCTTCTCACTTCCCAATTCTCACTTTACTTTTGTCGGATTCATATTTATCATGCAACATTGCAACAACAACAAAACAAGCATCAAGAGCTCAGCATAAAAAAAAAAAGAAAATATGTTTACAAAAAAAAAAAGCACGTTGCAAATCCAATCAGAAATGCACAAGGGAAATGGAGCTGCAATTTCCATTGTTGTTGTTGTTGTTGCTATTATGGGAATGGAAGTTGCCCACAAAATCGGCATCAATTTAATGTGGCAGCAGCGAGCGAAAGAGAGACAGAAGAGAGAGAGAGAGAGAGAGAGAGATGGATAGAGAGGGGAGTGCACCCAAAATGATTTCAATGCAATTCGCACCTCATAAATCACGAAACGTGTCCCAAGTGCACGGCCAAAAAGAAGTTTGTTGGCTAGAAGCGATTGCAACAACAGCAGGTCAGGAAAATGGCTGGGGAATCGGAGAAGGAGAGGGGAGAAGGGAGAGAGGGAATCAAGCGACTTAGCGCTTCAATTTGTGGGAGTAAAAAACAAAATTGAGGTACGGGAATTTGGGCGATACTTATACTATTTAAGAAGTACTCAAGATAATATATACTATACAATATAAGAAACTGATGCAAGATAAAATCTATTCAACACTTAAAAGTCTGAAAAAATAAGGAGCATAACAAAAAAAATTTGTCAAAAATTATTTCTTAAGTTTTAGCGTTTTTTTTAAATTAAGTTTTGTTCATAATATTCATTTTTATATTTATTTGTATGAAATTTAAGTGAAATTCATGCGAAAGCGATTTCTGTGGCACCCCTGTATGTCTTTTTTTCCAAGCTTTTCTTATTTGTGGGATAACATATTTTGGGAAACCTATTCAACAGTTAAATGTCTGTAAAAATAACACGTTTTTTTAATAAATTTTTATTTTTATTTGATTTTTTTATGTTTGTCTAGTTTTTGAGAGTGTTTAATAAATATAATATCCTCAGTTGAAAAATCCATTCAACAGTTAATAAACTAGAGAAAAATCTAGTTGCATAATATACGATTTTTTTTTTTTTTTTTCTTAATTTTTGACATTTTGTATTATTTTTATTTAAATTTTTCAGTTCATTTATTTATTTAATACAAACTAGATCTAGTTTGTGAGTTTACTAGAAATGTAAAACTCTGCACTGAAATTTTAAATAAGATAGAAAAAAAAATATTTACTTTAAAACTTATTTATATTCGATTGAACTATGAATCCTTTTACAGGATTCTTTAGACTAATTAAACTCCCTTTTTGGGTTTATTTCATTAAAAGTCATAACTTATGTCTGCAATTCTGAGCATAAATTTAGATACTTTATAGGAATCAAAATGATTTGTAACTTCCTCTGCTCTGATAATGCTCCAGGTAAGACGTACAGTTAGATGATTGTTAAGTGGCTGCCATTGGCGAATTTGTTGCAAGTTTGTTAAGAGTAAGGAGGAAAAAGAGAGGGGAGAGTGGGGCGGGGGGGGAAACTCCGATTGGGATTGGGATTGAGGCTATGGAATGTGTGGCCATTAATTGAAAATGCCTTGGCTAGCAAAAGCAGTTAAGAAGTCGAGGCTAAAATGAAAGATGGTGTCGAATCGTGAACACACACACACACACACACACACACACACACACACAGAGAGAACTTAAGACTGACGCTGATCCACACACACACACACACTCAAGCACACACACCAATCACGATGGCATGCAAAAGCTGCGAGTCTGCAACGCCCCTAAGCAGCCAACAGTGCTGTCACAACAGATATTTTCCCGCCAAGTCTGGCTTTAAAATAAAATTAAAATCAGCAGAAATTCCTTAAATTTGTCTGCTGATTTTCATTAATTTGTATAACTAAAATTTATAGTTTATTATTTTAGACTTTTATTAATGAATGATCAAAAAAATATTTTTGAGAATCCACAAATATTTAGTATTGGTTTTTGTAAAATTTGATTTTCCATACATTTTGTTAGAGTCCGAATAGTTGGCCTCCATAAATGCTTTACAAGTTTTCACAAAATTAAGTGAGAAAGAGAAAAAGTGAGCTAAAAATATGATATATTATTGTCATTAACAAAATTTTTAATTATTCTAGAAAAAATATCATTTTTAATGCCTTTTTATACAGTTTAAAAATCATTTTTATTTAATTCTACAAATTTAAAAAGTTATATTTTTTTCTAAAATATTTTTGAACTAAAGTTGGTTTGTTATAATTTTTGATTGTAAAAGATAAACAGAAAACTAAATGATTCCCCTTTTTTTTAAATTGTCTCTAGCTTTTTCCCGCTAAAAACACTTTATTTTGTTTGCCCAAGGTTGGCAGCACTGGCTGCCATTGCAGCAGACAGAAGAAGTGATGAGGAAGAGAGCGGGAAGAGAGGGGAAAGAGATGCACTCGAACTGGAACTGGAACTGGAGCTGCCTGCTCTGTGTTCTCCGTGTTCTCCCGCTGCTCGTGCTGCTGTGTCTGCTGCTTATAAGCTGCTGATGATCTGCGCTGATGTTGCCGATGATGTTGCCACAAAATGAGGCAACCCAACGAGCCGTGAAAGTGTTATAATGGGCAAAAATAAAAACAAAAGCAAAAGAACGTGGCAGCTGTTTGGCTTTGCCTTTAGTTCTGCCCTGACTCTCGACCCGAACCAAACCAAACCGAACTGATTCGACCCGATCCGACTCCACTCGACTCGACTCTCTGCCTCTCTGCAGTATTTATCATAATCACAATCGTTAAATAGACCACGCCCATATGCAGTCAGGCCTCCGCTTCTTTTTTTCCACTTAGATAACATAGGGAAATGCACAATTATTTGACCAGGTTCACAACTTGAAGACTGATCCACCAACAGTGTTAAACGCCCAGGTACAAATGTGTGCGAAATATTAGAAACACTATTAAACAAAATTAATTGTAGGGAGTTTTAGATAAAACAAAAAATTGCCAATTGTGTCGGAATGATCAGAAATAATAGTAGGTAAGTTAAGTTTCAAAAAATGTCAATCTCTATCATCAGGACCGTTGTAATGACTTGACCAGCGATCTAAGCCTTATGACGCCAGAACCAGTTGAGAATTCTAAGTCGCAAAAGTGATAAATAGCTGTAAAGCTGTGTGTTGTTGTTGAAATAATGTTGTAACCACTTGTTATCAAATGTGAGGACAAATAAGAGGGTGTACTCATAAAATATTCAGATTGTATATAAAAATCAAAATATCTTTCTTTCTTTTAATGGAATTTCAAATAAAAAAAAGAATATTTTTTGACAAGTAAAATAAAAAAAAATAAATCCGCTTTCATCCAAAATCAATAGTTTGGAAATTTATTTTTTTTATACAGATAAATTTTAATTTTCAATTTTTTTTTAAACTTTTATTTCGTTATATTGTTTATATTCTTTTGGATCAGAACAATACGTGTATCTAAAAATTATATTAATCAACCTTTCTTTTGTTTCGTTTTAATATTTTTAAGCTCAAAATTTCTATTTCTCAATGTAAACTATTGTTCTTAATTTGTTGCTATTTTTGTGCGCACGCCTGTAAATCACAGTCGCAGCTCCAGATTTGTAGACAAATACAGATCCCAGTGGGTGCTCAATTCGTGCCTGGAAATGCAACTACAAATTGTGGGGCTATGACTTTAACAAGACACTGATAGAGGTAGAGAGAGAGAGTGCGGGTTAGACAGAGAGAGACTGAGATTGACCCTGTTGAACCAGCACGCTCGTTGTTGCGATGCTGTTTCTGTGGTAATAACAACAAACGTGGCTCAAACTATTTGTGCAAAAAAAGCGAAGGACCAAACAAAAAATTAACACCTTTTTTTCAGGCGCTGCCTCCTGTTGTTGCACGAGCTGATTTAGCATTTCAGATGAGAAAGAGACAGAGACAGAGAGAGAGGGAGAAAGAGAGGAAGAGTCTGAGAACTGACTGCCTAATTGGCATGCTAAACAAGCTGCGTTCAACACGATCTACCAGGCGAATCAGAAAGACAGACAGACACAAAGACAGAAAAAGAGACAGACAGACAGACAGACAGTGTGTCTTCTTCTTCTGGCTGCATTGTCATTGTCATTGTTGCCTCCTTGTAGCTTGTTTGTTGCCTAAATGCGTCCATTGAATTGGCCCCCAAACGACATTAGTTTCACACGAACGCCCACACAAACTCGAAAGGGGAAGAAAAGGGAAAGAGGTGAAGCAAAAGAAGGAAAAGAGCACAGCTGGACAGCCAACTAACGCTCTTGATGGCCATCTCTCGACCCTCAATGCATTTTCCTTACCACATCTGCAATTTTGGTTTTTTTTTTTTTTTTTTTTTTTTTTTTAAGCCACTGCTATTAGCTTTGGCTAAGGGCTAGCTATGGGCAACACAGTGAACAGTCGACAGTCAACAGGCATAACACAAAAAAAAAAATCGAGAGTGAGAAAATTCACAGTTTATCAATTTTCAAGATTTTTCTTTTCTTTTCTTTGTATTTTTCTTTTTGAGCCATTTTTGGAGGCGTTTGTTTTGGCCTTTTATGACCAACAATTGACTTGAAATTGGCATGTAAATTTTGGGTGAGAAGACAATTCAAATGAGTGTCAAGTGAATAAGGTGTTATTTGAATACATCAATGTTCGAGGCAACTTTTAAGCCGGAGTTCGTGGGAAAAATAGTTTTAAATGCGAATTAAAAAAATTCAAAATAATATTTTAGTTTATAATAGAAAATATATAACAAACTTCTGAAAATTATAAAAATTATCGGAAATTATACCCGTTACTTAAAAAATAAGTAAAAGGGTATATTGTATTCGTTGCAATGTGTTTAATAGGGAGAAAGAAGCATCTCGGACTAAAAAAGCTATAGAAATCAATTTTTCCACACAGACTTCTAAAAACCACAAGCGGGTCGTATGTTTCAAATTTTTTAAACGCCCCTTTCCGCACCCGAAATTGCCGAAAAGTCAACACATTCTCATATTCTTTGGTCCTTAACGTTGTCTATTATTATAGGCTTATATCCTACTAAATTGTATTAAGATAGGCCAACCATAACGGTAGTAATGGCTCTTTTTTTTTTTTTTAAAACAACAATAACAAAGTTTCCATTTATTTGACAAGTGTGGAATCCGTACATTTAAATAAAGTAGTAATGGCTGATTTAAGTTTCAAGCAATGTAAGTGCCTAAAAGTATGCAATGAAAAATATTTTAAGTGTATTTAAACAAGTAACGGGTATCCTATAGTCGGGAACTCTACTTTAACCTCTCCCACTTTTTATCACTTAAATATCACAAAGGTTTTGTATTCAAAAATTCATTAATTTTTGATAAATCAATATTATTTTTTAACATGCCCAACTTGAAAAATTGTTGCCATGCCTCATCTAGTTTTCCAAAAAATGGCATTCAGCGATAACTTGCCTAATAAACAAATCGCGAAATCAAGAAAACAAAACAAGAAGAAGAAGCACTGCGAAGAAAAAAAAGTTGTTTCAGAAGGCAAACAAATACTGAGAATTACGTGGCCCCCGAAATGAGCGATAAGAGTGAATTTTGTTGTGGTGTGCTGGACGACGATCGAGGCAGCGGTTGAGTTAGTGCAGTTCGCCAGTTACTGCACCACCGCCAACACCACCGCACCACACCACACACACACATATGTACATACATATGTATGTATGGATATGCATGACAGATAACAGCGCATTGGGAAAAACCGAACAGAAATTGAAGTCAAAACAAAACAAAGAGCAAAATCAGATAAAAAACCAAGGCGACAGTTGCCAACGAATCTTCATCTCCCTCTCTCTCTCTCGCTCTAGCTATCTGTTGCTGTCTCTCTCTGTTGTTGAGGCTGGACAACGACGTGGAGCAACATTTTGGATAACAAACTCAAGATATCCTCACTCACTCAGCCCAAAGCTGTGTGCTGTTGTTCCAGCACTCGCATTTTGGCCTTTTTGTCTTTTTTAATACCCTGGACAGAGGGTATTATAATTTTGTCACAACATATGTAACATCATAAAGAAGTTTTGATAGATTTAAACAAATATTCTTAATCAGATATAGTCGTATCCGTCTCTCTGTATCTAAAATTTTTTAACGCTAAATGCCAGTTTAATATATAGGCTTTTACAGCGTTGCGAACGTTACATTTGCACGCATAGTTTCATGTTTAAACTGATACAGCTCCCGTTTAGTTCGCTCCATTTTAATGAAATTTTCTGGAAAACGCAGATCTTTGGAAGTACTTTTAAGCCTATTTAAAAAAAAAACATTACTGTGTTAGAAAAAAATCAAGCTTGCTAAAAGTTCCGTTGCGAGCTTTACAAAAAATTGAAATAGATTTGAGGTTAACGTGAATTTTTACATGTTTTAGCGAATTTCGCACAATAAACAAAAAATATCCTAATACAAAAAATTAAGTGAAATTTATGACCATATCAATCCAGCTTAAAATATAATGATAAGAAGCCTAGTTAAATAAAAATTTTAATTTTTGTCTGTTGCGAACGTTACGTTGCACTTTTTACACACTATTTTTTACCTAAAATTATTAATATATATTTAATATTCATTCAATATGGTTTTAATCTTAAATTAAAGAAAAAGTTTAAGATTTACTAAGCGCTAAACACTCAGACGACTGTTTTGCTCACTTTTATGACCATTGAAAATGCCCTTCTTTTTCACATTTACAAACTATAGTTGAAAACGTAATTCCTAAAGAATAATTGATCAAATTTATTAATAATAAGATTTATTTTGTTTGCTGCTGTGAAAATGTCAGCCTTCTAGCTCTTACCGTTTGAGCTCGGCGTTGATTAAAACTTGAAAAAATGACAAGAACATCAAATATTCGGTGTTTTAATAGTAATATTTCTCAATTGTTGTCGTTTTTGTCAGTCCCTTGGCCTTTTTTTGCTTTACATTATGACGCCGACGTTGCTGGGCCGCCCAAGTCAAGTCCAAGTCCAGAGAATCATTCAGTGTTCGAGTATATTCCAAGTGAAGTTCACGTTCTACGTTGTCCAAGAGCTGAGTTTAAGTTTGAGTTTGGAGTCTCGTTGCCTGGTCTGATGCTCTGGAACGCGCTGTTATCGCCTTCTTCTTACTGCTGCACTCAACGCTAATCTACATGGAATTATCGCCACACATACACACACACACTACACATCCAATCCACAACTGTTCTTCCTCTTTCCGCTGCCTCTTCGCTCTTCAAGACATTGAAAATTAGCGTCGCCAAGTGAATCATGCGGCTTGGCATGCCGGCTCCATGGATATGGATAAGAAGGCAACGTTTGCTGCACTTATAAAATAATTATAAGCATTCGAATTAGCTATCCCTCTTCCTCTCTCCATCTTTCTCTCTTTCTCTCTCTGCCCGTCTCACCTGTCCCTACACGGTGGTTTTTGTGGCGCCAAGTTTATCGTCTTGGCCATTTTGAGAGCGTGTTTTATCAGCGGCAGCAACACACAGAGCAAATGGGGATATGAAAAGTGGATAGTGACATATTAACGATAGAGCTGCGAAATAATGCGGGCATTTCGAATTCAATTCAAATTCGAAATCAATTCGAACTAGGGATGCGTTTTAAAATGTTGAAGCTATGAAAGTTTAAAGTTGGTCAGACTTTTGATCTAGCAACTCTACATGTTAATATTTACAAAAGCACAAGAAAATAAAAGTTTTAGAATCAAATTTAATGAGTTGATTTTTTTTTTACTGATTATGGTATTTAAAATTTAAAATTATCGAGAATTCTATAAAGTATTTTAATGAAATGGAGGAAAAAGGGGTAAATACCCCAGGGAACAAAGTATATGTGGATGAAGCTATTCAAAAAAAATATAATTTTAACACAAAAGATTTGATGCAGATTTCTTTAAATAATCCAATCATTTAATTTCCGTTTGAATGACACACAAATTTCTTTAACCCATTAAGTACCCATGGAAAATTTACAGTTTTTGTAAAAGTGTTTTTTTTCTAATTTTTTCCTCGATTTTTTACAAAGAATATTTTGATGCAAAAAAATTTTTAAACACTTCTAAGAGTGACTGGAAAAATTTTTTTTAAAAGTATTTATGCTACTATTTTTTACGATTTTTTGAAAGTCCTAAAAATTACTATTTTAGCCCTTTTTTCCTCCTTTTCATACAAATAGTGGCATTTTAGCAATTTTCAAAAAATCATAAAAAAATACTAGGAAAAACATTTTTGAAAATTTCATTTTGCAGTCACTCTAAGAATTGTTTGTAGAGTTTTTTTTAGCATCAAAACATTTTTGGTTTGAGATCGAGGAAAAAAGTTGAAAATGTTCTTGACAAACTGTATATATATTTATTGGTCTTGGTCTTTTTTGGGTGCCTGCTTTATAACTCTTTTTTTTTAATTTTATACGCATATACTTTTAAAAAATGTTGCTTCAAGTCTAACTTATTTGAACAATCAAAATTGGAGCTGGTTGTAAAGTTCTTATAGGAGTAATTTTGAACATTAACGATTATTCCAATTTCTTGTTTTTCGCGCTGTAATCGAACAACAAAAATGCCTTTAACTTTGACGGTTGACGTCGCCGTTCTTATCGCTGACCTCGATCTGCGCAGAGAGACATTAAACACACTCACACACACACACATACACACACACACATATACAGATATAGAGACATGGCAACCGAAAATCAAAAACCAAATCAAAATCAAAAGCAAACGAAATAATGACAGGCAATGAAAATGAATGTAAAGCACACAACACAACAAACAGCAAACAAAACAAATACCAAAAATATGTATAAATATCAAAAATACCAACAAAAATATACCAAATACCAAATACAAATGCCCTGCAATGTACCACGTAAATCATAAATGCTATCAGTCCAAGAGATCGACAAACGGATGCTACAGAAGCAGGCAGCAACAACAACAACAATAACAAGAGCAACAACAATAAAAGTAACAACAACAAACATAATTAAGAGCAAAGAGACAACGTTGAAAATGAAACTGAATCGAAATCTCGAAGCACAAAACCAAGCAAACGATAGATAGATGGATGGATGGATGGATGGAGAGATGGATGGATGCCTCTCCCCTCCCCTCCCCTACACTTCTGCTTCTCCTTTACCACTCCCCACTCCCCTCTCTCGCTCTGCCTAATGACTGTCATATTAGCAGCAGCAGACCAAGAGAGAGAAGAGACCATTCCCAAGTCAAAGTACTATTAGCTTGTCTAGATGCTGGCGATAGGCGACGATAAGCGCGGAGAAAGGGAAAGTGATGTGACTGCCAGGGAAGATGAGCAAGAGAGAGATGGAGAGACTGCCTGACTCGTGCTGATATCAGCACACTCGCAAAAACAACAACAAGGAATTAAGCCAAAACAATGATTAAGTGAACAACTGAACAACCAGATGATACCCTAAAAAGAAAATAAAATAGTAGACGGAAGGTGGCAAGGAGATTTCATACAATGTTCGTGTACTTATCAAGAATACACAGTGATGATAAAAATCAGTAACCGTTAACCGATTGAAATTGGTAGCCGTAACAGAAACCGTAACCGAAACAAAACTTTTTTATTATACCGAAATCCAAAATACGAAATTATTCCAACCGAAATAACCGTTAAGAAACCGATGCATCGTTTTTAAAACTAACTTTAATTTTTACTTCTGTTCTAATTTAGTTAAAAATTCTTTTTTTATGTTCTGGGTATTTTTTTTCAATTTTTAAAATTGATTTGTAAGCCGAAATGATACCGTTATTATTCGAAATTGAAACATACAAAAACCCGAAGATAGTTACGTTATCGATATATAAAAATTTTGCGTAAACAATAACCGAAAACCTAAATGCGAACATTACCGATTCCGTAACTGAAAACAATATTCGTTTCGGTTTCGGTTGATAAAAATAATAGAAGCGATCATTTTTTTGACTTATTTATAAAATTGCTTTGGAATAAATATTAATTTTATGCTAAAAACTTTGAACTTAATTCCCATTTAGCTATGTTTCAAAACTTAACAAAACAATGGGATGCTATAATTGATTTAAAATATTAAAATGACTGTCGTTTCTATTAATTTTCCCATCACTGTATATACTTAATGGGGCCTAACATATCTTCTATTATGCGTGACACATTTTGTTACAAAAACATATTACCCACTAAAATCATGCTAAAACATCTAAAAGTTTAAAAATATTTATATTAGTATATGTAAGATTAATTGTTAAGTCGAGTACATACATAATTGTTAAATTAAGACTATTTGCTGATAAAATGACGATGAATCAGAATTTCAATTAATCGATGTATAAACTCTTTAGGCAAAATTATTAACTTGTTCTTGAACTGAAATAAGCATGTATCTCTATTGAATTTTAAATTTTATATTTAAAATTTATTAATTGGTTTTTAAAATAATTATTAAACTCTGTCTGAGTCGATTTTAGTTGTTACTTCTGAGGCAAAGTTTCTGAAGTAGCAACAATATCTTTAAAAAGAGTATGCACACAAAAGCAATTAGCTAAAAATTGGAAAGGGAATTAGAAGAAAAGAGAGAGAGAGTTAAAGAGATGGAGAAATGGCGACAAAATGTCTTTATTTATATTTTTTGATTTGCTCAATTTGATTTCCAATGAAATTCATATTTTGCGATGCGGATAACAACAGCAGCCAGTCCAGTCAGCGGGCCAAGCTTATCAATTTCTCAATAAAATGACGCACGACGAGAAAGAGAGAGAACATTAGGAGAGGAAGAGGAAAGGAAACAACAGCTGCAAGTACTTGGAAATCTGATGCCTTGGAGATTTCAAATTGCCAATTGCCATACGAATATTATTGAGCGGGTATCAATGACATCATAAATCGATGTCCTGAAAACATTTTAAATACTTTTAAAAGAAACACAAAAAATAATAAAAAAAAAAAAAATGAAATAAATGGAAATGTAAAAATTAAAGCACAAATAAGGAAATTAACTGAGACCCGTTTTTTCAATGTCTATATAAATAAGCTGAGTGATAACTATTGAAAAGAGAATTTTGTGTAAAATGTATTGAAATTAATATCAAACTTGAATTTATTTGCTACATTGAAAAAACGGCCATAAGAAAAAATAAGCACCAAAAATTACGAAATTGTAATTTAAAAAAAAGTTATATAGACCAGGCGCGGGCAGTATAGGCTCTGGGAGCTATGCGGCAGCTCCTAACTTTTTTCGGCGCCGTGAAGTCGCACACAGGCAGCCCGTCATAAAAGCAATTAGACACGCTCAACTCGCGAGCAAGCTAGCAACAACAACGCACACAGGCAGCTCGAGTCGAGGCATTAGCAACAACAACGCACACAGGCAGCTCGAGTCGAGGCGTCATAAAAGCAATTAGACACGCTCAGCTCGCGAGCAAGCTAGCAACAACAACGCACACAGGCAGCTCGAGTCGAGGCATTCGAAAAGGGTTGTTGTTGTAGTTTTTGTTGTAGTTGTTGTTGTGGTTGTTGTTGTAGAGCTCCCGAGGTCAAATTTTGCGCCCACCGCTGATATAGACCATAAAGCTTTTTATAATCTCTTTTATTAATATAAGGTTAATTGTCATTAATTTTTCTAACTTAGAATTTTTTTGTGACTAGTGATAAGGACATTTTTTTATTATTCAAATATTTACATAAGTAGATTATATTTAGAATTCAAATTAATTTTAAAAAAACAGTCAGAAAAAAAACCCAAATACGATAAGAGTTGACAAAAGTGGGCAGAAGTGAAAAATAGTAATAAAACCGAAGTCAACAAATATTTTCGCGCCATTTTTAATAAAACAATACGAGTTTTTTTTTTAATTTTTGTATGGCCAATTTAATGTTTCTTATAATTTTAATTTTAATTTTCTAATTTTATTTACAAAAAATTTAAATGCTCAACAGTTTTGTAATCCCAATATTAAATATTCTTAGTATAATTTATCGAAATTCCTTTTTAGATAATCGTACAGACGACAATCAGTTTTCTAGCTGGCGGCTGACGTGGCGTATGCGCAACTTTATCTAAATGCCATTTAAGGCCAAGCGACGACGATGCTGCTGCCCACTCAATCGGGGCCATAATTAAAATGTTTTAAATGCCCGTGAAACTGAAAGAAAGACAAACTTCTTGCTGCCACTTCTTCCACTTGGCTGGCAACAACAACAAACAACAAAATTCCGAATTGCATGTGCGGTATCCTTTGGATCCTCAGGGATGCGAGGGATGCGCGGGGCAAGAGGCACGTTGAACACGTTGTTAACATTAATTTTGCGTCACAGTTGCAACGTTGCAACGTTGCAAGTGGCAACAAAATAAAAGGACGGCGGCTATTACGCTAAACTGAACAAACAGCGACGGCTGTAAACAAACACGCATCCATCAGAGGCGAAAAAGAGGCAAATTTCGCTTGCAACAGGTCTGTCTTTTTAAAACCCGTTTCTCTCTCTCTCTCCCTCTCTCTTCCTCTCTCTTTCTCTCTCTCTCTTTACGCAGTGCTGACCAGCGCTTAATGGCGCCTGTTGCCATGTAAATTATGCTTCCTCAACACTTCAGCCTGATACCCTGCAATAGCTGATAAGAACGTTGGACAATAACGACTAGACAGAATTTATGCTCGATTTTAAAAATCAAAAATAAACGTCTCGACTATAATTTCTATAATTCTATAATTTTTAATAATGTTTCAAACTCAATGCGGTAAAAATATTAAAATTTTTGTGTTAGCTTTAATTTAAGTATACGAAATATCAATTTTTGCTATCTATAAAATTTTAAATAAATTATACATTTTTTTTTTTTGTCGTTTTTTTTTTTTTAAATATTAAGTTGTACAAAATGCTTTATTAAGTATTATTTCGTAACTTTAATTTTAATTTTTGACATACTCATTATAAAATTTAAATTTTAATTTAAATTTAAAATAATATATTTTTTTTAAATTAATTGTAACATTTTATATTTCAAACTTAATCTTATTTAAAATTCTTGATTAAGAAATTTGTATATAAATTTTCTATTTATTTAAACATTTTCTTTATAATTTTAAACTTAATCTTGTTTAAAATTCTTGATTGGGAAATTTGTGAATCAATTTTATATTTTTTTTAAACATTTTCTTTATAATTTTAAATTTTTATATTGTTAAAAAATCTTGATTATTGTGCATTTTAAATTTTATTATATTGTATTGTATTTTTTAATTTTAATTTAAATTTTATTTGTTTTATTCGCATCTTTTTATTTATAACTTATTAAGTTTTATTTTATTGAATATTCTTATAGTATTGATCGAGTCAAAAGCTGATAATCTTTGCATACATTTTTGTAGGGTATGTGCTCGTCGAATACGTTTAAAGTTCGTGCCGCATGTCAACTTATTTTGCCGCTGCTGCCACTTGGAATTCACTTGGATGCAACTTGGACTGGGACTCCAACGGCGACGCATTGGCGACGCATTCGATTGCCCGCCAGATAGATTTGCCCTTCTGGCTCTTGCCGTTCCCTCTCCGCTCTCCACTCTTAACTCTTAACTCTCCACTCTTAACTCTTTCTGGTCCCTATCCACGTGTGCATATCTGTGTATCATAATGGAAGACGAGACTGTGAGGCTGGCATTTAGATAACAAGTGGCGGCAATGTCTCCCCTGCGGACTCCAACTTGCAACAAACTCAAACTCATCAGTCTCCCCTCTCTCCTTGAATGCAAGTTGGCCATTCAAATGATTACGCCTAAAGTGCTCGATGAGGCAGAACTCTTAACTTTAACTAAAAAAACTGACAACCACAAAAAAAAAACAGAAACAAATCGATTTGATTCAATTCAAACTCGAATTCGAGTTCGAATTCTGTTAAAGTGTCAACATCAAAAAATCACATGATTGAGTTTGTCAATAAAATTGTTGGGCGCAAGATATTAAGAGCTAGACACATGGAATTTATCGTTAACAAAAGATCAAAAGTCTATCAGACAAACATAATTCAAAAATATTGAGCTAATGAGATTTTTGGGCTGATGACGCGACCACAAAATGTGTCTCAGTTTTTTTTTTTTTTTTGGCACAAAATATGTGATTAGAATCAAATGCAACTACAGTTGAGTGAACCCGACTGTGAGAGACCCTGTACTTATGATGTAAAAACATTTTAATGTGATAACTACTTATTTTTGAATATTTTTTGGAATTTATTTAATTAGGTTTGATATTAAAAAATTAATTATATATTAAAATACATATAATAAACACTGACTGACAAATTGTTGTGCAGACCAAACGTTAAGAGCTGGAAGACTGAAATTTCACACAACTTGGCAACGACTGTGAGAGACCCTGTATTTATCATGTAAAAATATTTTAATGTGAAAACTACTTATTTTTGAAAATGTTTTGGAACTTTGTAAACAAGTTTAATATAAAAAAAAATATATATGTATTAAAAGACATATAAAAAGCTCTGACTGACCAATTATGGTGCAGACCAAACGTTAAGAGCTGGAAGGTTGCAATTTTCACACAACTTTTTAAAAACATTTCGCATTTAACTGATGTAATTCTTATTTTTTTAAGTTTATTGAGTAAACGGTAAGAGCTAGAAAGCTGAAATTTGTAAACTTCTTTTTTTTTTGTACTCACATTACGCATTTAAAATAATTAGAAGACCCTTTTTAACTTTTCAAGTGCAGGTTCTAATAACTATCGCCCTCTCACTCTGCTTTCCCCTCACCATCCACATCCACACACACGATACACTCGATCCACTCCCTTGTTATTGTTATTGTTGTTGTTGTTTCATGTCGAACTCGTTCGTTTCCATTTGGGAACATGAGTGATTCGTTTTTAATCTATGATTTAATTTTTTGTGTACTTTTCTCTGCTGTCGTTTACTTGCTATCTATCTATCTCGCTCGCACTCGCTCGCTGTCTTTGCTTGTGGGCTTTTTTTGTTTGTGGACTTTGTGGGCTTTGTGGACTGACTTTCGTCTTTCGCTTGTTGCTGCCTCCTTCCTTTCATTCCTTCCTTTCAGCTCCGTCAGCTCAGTTTAGACGCGAGAGAGAGATAAACAAAATGGCCGTCGGGGGCAATGCCTATCGCAGTATGTGATCAAAGCTAATGGCATAAATAGATTTCATATTGTACTCTCTCCCCAACCAAAAATATTCACTTCTGCACACTTGCAAGCTGCTCGACTGCTAGATGCCCAGTAACTGTATCTCAATCTCAGCTTAATGATATATTAATTTAAAGAAAAGAAAATTAAATAACTGAGTGTATGGATAGACAGACACTGTCACAAACTTATAACCCCGTGCTCTCTTCAAGTACTCGGCTAATTACAAAGAGCGAAAGGGACAGAGAGAGAGAGAGAGAGTGGGGAAGAGGGTGGATTGCAAGTTGTGGCCAACGTTTGGTTTGTTTTTGTGATCAGCACATAAAATCTAGAAATATATTTTTATGGATTTTTAATCGATTGCCGCCGCTTGCGAGACACGAGACGCGTCCAAAGCGACGTCGGCAGCGACTGCGACAGCGACGTCGACGTCAACATTGCAGCGCCTTTGACTGGAGTTGGAAGTGTGGGTTGGAAAGGGCAGGGGGGAGGGGGGAGCACAGCTTTGAACGTTGAAATTGCCAGCCATTTATTTTGTTTGATTACCGCGCGTAGACAGTGGAGAGGGGTAGGGGGAAGGGAAGAGGGGAAAGGGAAGAGGGAAGAGGGGAGAGGGAAGAGGGGAAAGGGAAGAGGGGAAAGGGAAGAGGGCAGTGTAAAAGGTAGGAAAATGAGTTTGCAGGTAAGCAGAGAATGAGGCAAGGAGAAAAAAATAAAATACATTGTGTGTCGTTTATCGTGTAATTAGTTTGCTGTTTAACGCAGCCTCCCCCTTCCCCACTCTATCACCTGCAATTGAGACATCCCAATTTTGGTTTATGCGTGCCTAGTCTTACCTCACCCCCCCTCCCCCCTACCCCCTCTCCACATTCTCCAACCCCGCTCTACACTTCCCCTTAAAAGTCTTATCTCTAATGACAAATGTTTGCCTTAAAAATCTTTTAATTGCACTTGTTTTGGTTTCGATTTCATAGGGTGTCGAGGGGTGGGGGAGAGAGAGGTGGGTGGGGGGGAAGACAACTGCCTCCGTTTCTTCTGATAAGCCAAATTAATCGCAGCACTTAAATTTTCATTTGAAATGTGCCTATTGGGAATTGAAATTGGAATTGAAAGTCAAGTGGAGACAAGAAGAAGAAGAAGTGGAAGAAGAAGAAGAAGAAGAAGAAGACAGTAGCCTACATGCATTTACAAATTTAATCAATTTATCGCAACTGTTTTTTTAGGGGAAAATGAAAAGAAAATGCGTGTAATTAATAATTGATTGATTAGATTTTTGTTTGTTTTTTTTTTTTTTTTTATGTGATGAAAGAACATGGATTGATAGCAATTAATGAGATTTTCAAAAAAATCAAACCTGAAAATACCCGGTAGATTCTAGATCTAAATAAAAAATTCAAGCTTAATTACTTTATTAATTTTGAAAACCAAAAATTTAAAAATTCAACATTTTATTTGGATTTCTCTCAAAAAGCAACTTTTAAGCAACTTATTTAATATCTTGTGTTATACTTAGTATAAAGTTGCATTTAAATTCATAGTTCGATTTATACATTTTATTTTGTGTAAATGGGCAAAAAATTGACTTTTAAAAGTCTTTTGAGCTATTTGAAGATTTAAAAAAAAAACCAATTCTTTGTAAAAACTCAAACAATTTGTATGCAGAATATATTTATGATAAAAATTTGGCTTCAAAATTTATTTTACATATGCAGCAAATAAATCAATTTTGCAAAAAAAAAAAAACAAAAAAAAAATACCATAAAATTACCAAAAAATAACAAACAAAATACTACAATTTATTATATTTGATATATTATGATCCAAGTTTGGCGTCAAAATTTATTAAGCATAGCAGATAAATCAATTTTGCAAAAGAAAAACCCAAAAAAATACCAAAAAACATACCAAAAAATACCAAACAAAATACTAAAATTTATATTATTTATGATCTAAATTTGGCGTCAAAATTTATTTGACTTAGCAAATACATAAATAAATTTTGCTAAAAAATCCCAAAAAATACCAAAAAACAACAACAAAAATTTCAATCAATACCAAAAAAAAACAAAACACTAAAATTTCTTTAACATTCAAAATTGGCACTTTGGAAACTGCGACCACCAGCAGATTAGCAACTTGAGATGAAATCATTTTGAGGTCTAAGGAGAGTTGAGAAGAGAGACAATCAGAGAGAGAGAAACTGCATGAAGAGAGAAGAGAGGAGGAGGATCTGATACGATACGATCCGATCCGATCCGGTTCGGATGGTCAATTAAACGACAGCAACGACGACGGCGACGGCGACGACGGCGACTGCTGATCGCTGGGAATAGATAATAGGACCTCGACTGAACTTTATTTAAAGATAAGACCGCTCAAGATTGATAAAGAAAGGCCAAAATGAGAATTGAGCAGAGAGCTGACAATGACGAGGCATTGGAATCAACTTAATTAAGTGGGTGGAGGCAACGAGAGTATACCAAGAAGTAGAAGAAGAAGAAGCAGAAAAAGTACGAGAGCAAGGAGAAGAAGAAGAAGAGCACAAGATGATGATGTCGATTATCTGCTGATGTTTTTTGTCTGGGCACGAAATTGAAATCGGCAGATCTCAAAATGGACTTGATCAACATGAAAATTAAAAAAAAATTAATTTGAAAAATGTTAACTTCAGCCAAATTACACGAATTTGGATTACAAATTGATTACCAAAAAATAAATAATAAATAAATTAAATACTTCACATATTCAAAAATCTTCCGCAGAATTTACAAAAACGTAGAAAAGTCTAAATTTGTAGCTAAATAATAAAATTTGTATGCAAAATCTATTAATCATCCCTCTCCCCTCGAAGTTTAGTCATAAAGATAACGATTATTTAATTTAAAAAATCTGAAGCATAGTTTTAATTTTCAAAAAACATAGAAAAATACACAAAATCTTCCCATTTATCTTTATTATAACGTCATAACAATAACGATTATTTCAATTAAAAAATAGAGAATACTTTAAAAACCAAAATTTGTAGCTAACTTATATAATAATCTATTAATCAATGACAAAATCTATCCTTTCTCTAACTCTCCCTCTCTCTCTTTGTTTCAGTGAAGCGGAATCATAACGATAACGATTATTAAATTTCAATTTCCAGAATAGTTTTAATTTACAAAAAACCCAGCAAAATACAATTGGGACTCAAAATTTATTATTCATTGACAAAGTCTTCCCTTTTCTCTCTCTCTCTCTCTCTCTTTCAATGAAGCGTAGTCATAATGATAACAATAACGATTATTTTATTTAAAAAATCTAGAATACCTAAACAAAAATACAATACAATTTTGATCTAAAATCTATCAATCACTGACAAAATCTTGCCTTTTCTCTCCCTCTCTCTCTCTCTTTCTTTAAGTAAAGCATAGTCATAACGATAACGATAACAATTATGGCGTGCACACACATCTAAAGTTGAGCATTTGAAATTTGTGGGGCCCTAAAAAAACCCCCGATGCCCACATTGCGATTAAGTGTCGAAATATGAGAATTTGAGATTTCCAACTTGATTATTAACTTGATATTCATAGCAACACACACACACACATACTCATAACGGAAGCGACCCTCTGATAAACGAGGTAAAGTATAAAAAAAACCCGACGAAATCAGTGCACGGTGCCGCTAGCCGATAACCGATAGTCATCGCGATAGCGATTAGAGGCGGACAGACCTCTGACCAACTGACAAAGATTTATGGGAAGCGTGGCCTTATCAAATCCCAAACGCGACAGCCGATTCGATTCTTATTTTTTCAAATCAAAGAAACGAACTTGACAAAAAAAACACCGCGTTTGTGTTGATTGCTGATTGAGATTTGGGAAATTTGGGGCGGCAATGGCAACTGATAGTTTTGATGCCATCGCTAGCATGCGAACGGGAATGGGAACGAAAATTAATTAGCCATGAGGCAATGATAGCGTTGCCCCCCCTCCCCGCCCCCTTTCGCCCTTACAATTGACCAAATCATCATCAGTTGAAGTCTGAGTCCGATTGGGAATCCGACGAGGCAAACGAGCCTGAGATCGCTGTGTTTAGATTAATCACAACACCCAGAGAGAAAAATCATTTGAATTATTTTCATATTTTTTACAATTTGATTTAATTATTTTGCTTTATGATGTAGCGTTAAATATAAAAATGTTTTATAAAATAAATTTAGTTAATCTAAAAAGATTATAAATCAAATATATAAACTAAATCAGCTTTATTATTTTAAATGTTTCAAAGCTAATATAAACAATTTTTAAATTCAATAAAAAAAACTTAAATCATAATGTGAGTATAAAATGTTCTGGAAATAAAATATAAGTAGATAAATTTGTGGATTGACTGTTAAAGTGAAAAAAGTAATTGATTACTAACTACGGAAATTATTCGATTTCTTTTAATTTTTCTTTTTAGGATTTAACTTTAAACTAGATATGAAATTTTAAACGTCAAGTGTTTTCAATTTAAATTTTGTCTTAATATTTATTATATGCAAATTATACGGAAATTTCTTAATATTTTTAGACAAGCTAGAACCGATTGAGAATTATAAATTAGGTTTTTAGTTTTTTTACTTTTCTCTGATTTAAAGTGAAACTCCATATGATATTTTGAACGATAAGTGTTTTTAGTTAAGTCAAAATGTTTATTTATTTCTAAAATGTAAGTTACATTTCAACTTAAATTTTGTCTTAATATTTATTATATGGAAATTAAACGAAAATTTCTTAATATCTTTAGACAAGCTAGAACCGATTGAGAATTATAAATTAGGTTTTTAGTTTTTTTTTTACTTTTCTCTGATTTTCTCGATAGGTGTTTTTTTTTAATTAATTAAAATATGTTTTTACTGAAGTCCAAATGTTAATTTATTTTTAAAATTTAAGTTACATTTTTTATTTTTTTTATTATTAAAATATTATTTGTAGTAATATGATCTTAAATTTAATGCAATATGATAAATTTTTAAATATATTTTAAGTTTTATATTGACTTATATTTTATGATTTTAATTGAAAATAATTTTTGTAAATATTTTTTGCATTTAAACGCGACAGTAATCTTTTTTTTTTCTGCGTGTAAGCACTACAAATATAGTCATAGATGTATGTATATAAGTAGTTACTCATGGTACATACTTAGTACTCACACATATGTACATATATAAATTTATCGGTATATCTGTATATATATATATAGTTGTTGCCAGTCTACAAAATCCGACAAGCCAAATCACATTGACATTTTTATCTTTTGTTGAAAATCTTTTGAAATTGTTATAAAACAGCCAGACAGACGAGCTACAACAACAACAACAACAGCAACAACAAAAATTGTTTTATGTATTTTTCAGTATTTAGTTGTTGTTGTTGTTGCTACAATTTGTGTCGTTGTGTTTTCAGTTTCAGTTTTCAGTTCATTCTCATTTTGAGGCAAAGCGCGACAATCTTGCCATCAGATCAGCTGATAACCACGAGCTGTACAAATCATACAACAACAACAACTATAACAACAACAACAACAACCATAGCTATCTACAAGCGTACAGCTGTTTTTTTAACTTGTTGTTGCCTTTTTTTAAATACTTTTTGTTGTTGTTGCTTGTCTCTCAAAATGACTACAAAACATTATCGCTGCTTGGGCATCAAATTTCAAGTTTATTTCGATTTCATTGACGATTAGAACAACGATTCGGACAATCGACAAACCCCCTCAACCCCTTACTCTTTTCCTTCCCCTTTCCATATGTTCGACAATAATGATTAATCAGCTAACAACAACAACAACAACAATGCGTCAAACGAATGGAAATTCCAATCTATATAGTCATGTGCATATATGCATTTCTTAACTGCAACTTTGATTTTATCATTTAATTTAATATTGTATATTATTTTGAATATAGTTTTAAGCCTATATTTCATCTCAAAATTGTATAAATTAATTTTTTTTTAAGTACACAGGCTTAGTAAAATTGTACACCAATATTCAAAGGGCATTAATGTTTGTATTTTACAAATTTTATAATTAAATCCAATTTTAATTGCACAAAAATTTATGTAATAATAAAATCAATAATATAAATAAAAACCCACAACTTTTTCAATTTTAACAACATTTATTTTATTTTATATGCATTTCTCAACTTCAACTTTGAACTTATTTTTAAATTCAACATTGAAAATTACTTTAATTTTAGTTTATTTAAAATTGCTTTAAAATAACTAAACTATATTAAACTAAGCGCCAATTTTAAAGTTATTTAATGTTTGTATTTTGCAAATTATACAATTAAATCTTTTTTTAATTTAATAATAATCAATAAAATAATCAATTTTATAAAATACAATAAAACGTGACAATATTTTAAACTTTATTTCATCTTCCAATTGAACATTGTAAATTATTTAAATTTTAGTTTTCAAAGCTTTAGTTTATCAAAAACTTGACAATTAAATTTTCCTTATTATTATTGTTTCTTAAAACTTAATAAAATAACACAAACATTATTTAAATTTGAGTATTGCAAATCTGATTTTAAATAGAGCAGAAAAACGTTTTGATTTTTAAATGTTGTTTTTATTGCTAATACTCTGATTTAAGTTTTGCCTACATTTAAATTTACTGAATTCCATCATTAAGTTTTAATCTAAAGCAAATACTAAGAATTACATAAATTCCCTTTTGCCATTTCTGAATTCTATACTTGGAAATTATTGCACTTTATCAGATCAACACTCATTAATCATTATATATTTATATTTTATAGCAATATCACATTAATCCATTTTATTCTTTCACAAAGTTTTCCATCTTTTAAATAATCTGAAATGCATTTTTTGTATTCACAGAATTCCATCACATCGCAGAGATCTTATCTAAAGTCAAATACTTAAGATTACAAAAATTCCAATTTCATTTTTTGAATTGGAGTTAATCAGATTAAAACTCATTAATCACTTTGTACAGTGTACATGTTGTATATTTTGTGCTAAATATTTATATTTATTTTTATATAATTATTCAGTTTCTTTATTCTAAATATCATATTATATTTTTGATTGTTTTTTTTTGTGTTAGTTTCATTTCGATAAGAGACTCGGATATTTATTTTCATATCGCAATTGTTTACAGGGCTCTGTGACTCAAGATTCCAGTGTTCCCAAGTTCCTTCCTCCCCCCCCCATGCCCCTTCCCCTGCCCCTTACCCTTGCTATCACTATCGCTGTTGATATGCAAATGCGCTGTCCAAAAAGCAACAACAACAACAACAACAATGGAAAGAACTTATTGCGAGTACACACAGAATGAAAACAACATTTTTTGTGATTTGTAATGCAAGTTGTTGTTGCTGTTGCTGTTGTTGCTGTTGTCGTTGTTAGTTGTTATTGTTAGTGTTATTTATCTCACTGCTGATATTTCCTGGTGTGATTTCAATGCAAAACCAGCAACAACAACAAAAAAACACAGTAACAACGACAAAAGCTTATCGCGCTTATTAAACACAATGTCAAAAGTGGCCAAAGCTCTCGTATCGAGTGCTTATCTTCTCATTTGCTCTCTCGCATGCAGCTCCCTCCATCTCTTTTGCTCCGCATCGTAATTGATGCTCGTTATTGAAGTGAACAACTTTAACGGTTAATCATCAGCCGCAGAGCGTGTGTGTGGGAGAGAGAGAGAGAGACAGGGAGGCAGCGAGCAGCAGCAGCTGAGGCAGCGGGCAGAGCAGCGACAGCGACAGCGAACAGATGCTCGCGCTATGAAAAACTTCAGTTTTAATTTATTTAATCATTAAATTTTAATGCTATTTAATGTTAGTTTTTAAATAAAAGTAAAAGAATAAAAAAACTATATTATTTGATTTTTAGAGTTTTATTCTTTTTACTCATTTTTATTTAATTTAATTTCATTCATGTTTTAATTGTCAAAATTCTGGCAACTTCAGTGGCAGATGAAGAGGCAGCGCTCAAGGCAGCGACAGCAGCAGAGGCTGAGATTGGGACTGAGACTGCGACTGAGACTGCGACTGCGAGTGAGACTGCGAGTGAGACTGCGACTGCGACTGAGACAGCACACAGGGTGGCCTTGATTTAGCTACTTATCTAGTGCAACCTGAGCTTTGGGCTTATCAGCCACAACTGCAATTGCAATTGCAGTGCGCAAATACATATGATACGATAATGTATTTACATACATATGTACATATGTATGTATGTATGTACATACATACTTAAGCTTGCTATCATCAACGAAGCCAAATGAGAATGAGCCGCATGACACGTAGTCGCCGATAGCTAACGGGCAGGGCGAAAGGTGCCAAAGTGGCGGGGGGGTAGAGGTAGGGTAGGGGATGGGGAGTCATCACATGGCTAGCAGTGTTGACAGCACACAGCTTTTTTTCCCGTCAAATCTGTCTGTTTTTAAAGTCAAAGGTGCAGAAAAAAAAACTGCGGAAAACGGAAATTCTGCATTTTTTTATGTTTGCTTTACATTGAAAAAAATATATCAAGACTTTCATATTAAATATTTAAGCAAGTACAAAGTGTGCAATTATATTGACAAATCATTTTGTTTAATTTTAAAATATTAACATAAGTTATTTATTTTTTATTCATATTTAAATACAGGATCGATTGATAAATGACGACGATAAATTATAATTTTTAAGAATAATATAAAAGAAAAACACAGAAATACATAAATAGATGACCTTATAAGGGGTGCCACCGAAATCGCTTTCGCTTGAATTTGACTCAAATTTGTATGAAGTTTATGTCAAATTCAAGCGAAAGCGATTCCTGTGGCACCCATCGTATATATAGAAGATGTAGAAATCTTCTCGACTTTTAAGGATTATTGAATTTCAAGCCAAATTTAGAAGAAAAAAAGTTAAGATTTTTGCGTCAAAACCGTGTATTTTTGTATAAAAAACCGTCGAGAATCAACAAACAATTTTTTATCAGTGTTAAAAATGTAAAATAAAATAAGTTACAGGTTGAAAAAAGTCATCTGCCTTTAAAAATTTCATTTTTGTTAGCAAATTTTTAATTTTCAATCTGAAAAAACAGCTTTTTAAAAACATATTTTTTTATAGTTGCTTCTGAAAATTTGGCAACACTCTTGGCCAGTTCAAGAGTCAACTTGACTCGACTCGAATTCAGCTGAGCCCGGAGCTCTACTTGGAAATTGTCACCCGCATGACGACGACGAGAAACTGACAAACCGATGACTATGACGACCAAGTTGTGCTGGTCGTGTCTTTTGTTGGGCTCTGTTGCTTTTTAGCCAGATAATGCACATAGTAGGACAACAACAACAACACAGACAGCAGACAGCAGACAAACAACAGCTGGCAATTAACATAAAATTAGTGATAAGCCGTAATTAAAATTTATAAATAAAAAAGGAAGTAAAAAATAAACGCAAAGTGTTTATCTATTCTCTTGCCCACGACTGTGGCCCAGAGGGACGCAACTTGAAGTCACGACTCAACGAAACTCAACGAAACCCCAAAAACTCTACACCGACTCCGCACAGTGGCACGTTTTGTCAAAACTGTTTGCGAAAATTCTAGCTGCTGAATTACTACTGATGATATCTGTGAAATTTAGAAAGATGCCTTTTGAAATTGTGTTTTTAAAAATAGTAAAAATAAAAACAAAAAATTGTATACACTTTATGGCAACAGCTTTCTTTTAAAAAATGTTTCAAAATTTTTATAGAAACGTTTAGTCAAAGTCTAAAACCTTAAATAAACTAGATTCTATAATTATATTTTTAAATACAGTCTTAGTTAAGGGGTTTATTAACTGTTAATGACATATTTTGACGTAAAATGCATTAAAATGAATCTCAAATTTGAAAACATATCCAATTTACTAAGAATACTAGAGCATTGACTAATTATCTTCAATATTAATCTATCGCTCGGTTTGGATTTGCCTTTTCAAACCAAGTTTTTCTGAGATCGTCCCATACAAAAAATCATAATAAATACTAGCGAAGAGATTTTTGAAAAAAATAAAATGTTTGCTTCAAAACATTTTTTGTTTCAAACCGAAAAAAGAGTCAAAACAGAAGACATTTAAAAATAATTTAATATTTTCAATGGGTTCTTAATGGGTTGAGGAAAGTTTTGTATCATTCAAACGGAATTTAAATGACCTTTACATTGATGCCAAACTTAACATAAAGTAAGTTCAAATTATGAGTAGATTTTACTTTAGTTTTGTCAAAATACTTCATACGACGACTATAACAAATACTCCATCAAACTGCATTAAGAATTTAGAATTTTTCTGTCATTTCATTTATTTTTACATTTTCACATTTGAGTAAGTGAACCACTGCACATTGGGCCAGCGAGCCGATTTTTCGACGAAAATTCAAATTTTTTATAGAAAGTAAACTTATTTTAATAATAAAATTTGAATAGTATATACTTTGACTAAAATGTATCAAAAGATTTTAGTTATTTGGATGCATCCCTGGAATTTTGGCAGCCCTTCAAAGTCAGCTGTTTGATTGCATGCGTGCAAAACTAAAAAGCGCGGGAAAGTTTTTGTAAGATACCCTGTGCCAGTTTCCACAAAATATAATACTGGTTATAATAGAATTAGTAATATGTATGTATAAAAGGATATAAAACATAAATAAATACATATTATATAGTAGTCCAATTTTAACCAAATCTGGTCAAAATGTTTGGAACCATCCCATATGCATATTCTGTCAGTTTAGTTCAGTTATCTCAAACAACAAAAAAGTTTTTCATACTTAGACTTGATTTTCGACTCATCGTTCCTATGGCAGCTATATGATATAGTGATCCGATTTCAAACAAATCTGGTCAAAATGTTTGGAACCATCCCATATGCATATTCTGTCAGTTTAGTTCAGTTATCTCAAACAACAAAAAAGTTTTTCATACTAAGACTTGTTTTTCGACTCATCGTTCCTATGGCAGCTATATGATATAGTGATCCGATTTCAAGCAAATTTGGTCAGACTGTCATGGAGCTTTTGCATCATGCATATTTTGTATAGTTTGGTTAAGATATCTTAAACAATAACAATGTTCCCGTTTTTGACGCTAAAAATAGTGATAGTGATTCAGATTCTGACTCTGAAAATCCGTTTTCAATAGAAATTGATATAGAAGACGACTTTTAGGAACATTTTTAAATGTAAGATACTTATTTATAGTCATTTTAAATGCATTGTATACTTTTTCACTTATTAAGTATTAAGATTTAATGTTGTTCGTTTCTATGGCAGCTATATTATATAGTAATCCGATTTCAAAAAAATTTGGTCAGAATGTATAAAGCCATCCCATATGCATATTCTGTCAGTTTGGTTAAGATATCTCAAACAACAAAAAAGTTGTTCATACTAAGACTTGATTTTCGTCTGATCGTTCCTATGGCAGCTATATGATATAGTAATCCGATTTCAAGCAAATTTTGCCAGAATGTATAAAGCCATCCCATATGCATATTCTGTAAGTTTGGTTAAGATATCTCAAACAACAAAAAAGTTTTTCATACTAAGCCTTGATTTTCGTCTGATCGTTCCTATGGCAGCTATATGATATAGTAATCCGATTTCAAGCAAATTTGGTCAGAATGTATAAAGCCATCCCATATGCATATTCTGTCAGTTTGGTTAAAATATCTCAAACAACAAAAAAGTTTTTCATACTAAGCCTTGATTTTCGTCTGATCGTTCCTATGGCAGCTATATGATATAGTGGTCCGATCCAAATTGAAAAACAAACTTGATCTGCGTCCGGTATCCAGCAACCTACATACTAAATTTGAAGTCTCTAGCTATTATAGTCTCTGAGATCGACGCGTTCAAACAGACGGACGGACGGACAGACGGACAGACGGACAGACAGACGGACATGGCTCAATCAACTCGGCTGTTGATGCTGATCAAGAATATATATACTTTATGGGGTCGGAGATGCTTCCTTCTGCCTGTTACATACATCACACAAATCTAATATACCCTTTTGACCATTTTCAATGGGCACAGGGTATAAAAAAAATTAATATACTTAAAAAAGTCGTACAATAAACCAATATTTACAGAAATTTTTGATCATCTTGCAAATAATAACCTTATACAAAGTATTAAAATTTGATTTAATAAAAACAAAAGAATAACAAACTTTTTATATAAAATAAAAAAATTCTTAAAGCAGAAAACATTTTTAGCTAAAAAGTAAACCAAACTTTTAACGTCAAATAAAAAAAATCGTACAATCAAGAAATTGTTTAAGTATTTTTTTTATCACCTTAAAAAAAAAAAATTAATTCAAAATGCGATAATTTGAATGAAATATCCCACTGTGCGAAGCAGCGCAGCAAGTGTGCAAAAGATAAATATGCAAAGCGGCTCAGCGCATAAGAGAGAGGGAGATAGAGAGGAGAGGGAAAGGGTGAGCCTATGATAGTGTTCCAACTAGAAGAAGAAAGCAACGGCGCAGGTGCAACAACAACAACAACAACAGCTGGTTAGATAAGCGCGCTAATTTATCTGAAACTGAAGCCGTTACACACACACACACACACACACATACATATTGTTGTTATCCAGTGTGTACACACTGTACATTTTATTTGCATGACTGCTGATATCATTGAGCAAAAAAAGAAAAAAGTAAAATACAAAAAGCGAATCGAATTCGAAGCTGAACAGAAACAGAAACGTGCTCACAGCAACTGCTGCAACGATAAGGAGTTCAAGAGCGACAGCTTAACACCCCGCGACCCCCCGACCACTCTCCCCACCCCTTTCCTCCCCTCCACCCCTTAAGTTTTGGTCAGCTCTGAGCACGTATTATCGATTCCAAAAATGCATATATCAAATGACAAATGGCAAACAACAAAATGTAATTAGTTAATAATAACTCTCTGAACAAGGTGTGTCCGATCAACATATCAAATACATTTTCATTGCATTTACCTCAAAATATATCTACAGTCGGTCAAGTAATTTTCTTGACCAAATAAAGCACTTCCCATTTCATTTTTTCAATTATTAAAAAAAAAAACCCTAACCCAACTCATTTAACTATTTATAACTTCAACTATTAAAAAGGTTTTCTTGCAGAACCAAAAAAAGAAATATGTAAATTTTAAAATTAATTAATTTTTTAAAGACACATATTTTTTACTGTAGTTTTAAAAATAATTCATCAAAATCATTTCATTATTCATATTTAAAACTATTAAAAAGCCAGATAAAGTCTACTTTTATGAATTTTTTTCTCGTTCTCAAACAAAAAATATTTTTATGCAAAAAGTTTATCCAAACCATTCCAATATAAACTGCAAACAAAATTTTTTTTTTTCAAATTTATTAATTTTTTGAACTTTTTCCAAGAACCGTAATTAATAGAAAAACTCGGAATAAAGTTAGTTAGTTAGTAAATTTCAAACTATCAATTATTTAATTTTGTATGATAATTTTTTTTAATAATTAATATTATACGAAATAAATAGTATAATATTTAAGGCATTTTGAGTATCTGTAGCTGTGCTTATTTAATGGAAGTAATGTTTAAATCAAGTTGACAATCGCATAGCTTAATTTTTTTGTTGCAGAACACGGAACACAGTTCGTTCACATGGAAAACCCCGAAAACAAAACAAAAAATTAATACATATATGTATGACAAGCTGACAATGCTGTTTATAAGTAATACTTAAAGCAGGTGTAACTTGTAGAGCGAAGAGAATGTACAGTGTGACAAAAAAGTATTTTTAATTTAAAAAAAATATGCTATGTTATTTCACATTTTATCCAATTAATTATTCTTAAAATCATCATTTCTATCTAACGTTAAACAATTTTAAATGTATTTTTTTCAGAATTATATCAAAATTGGAGATCAACAAGATCTTATAAAAAGTATTTACTTAAGTACAGAAAAGTTCTATATATATTTTTTATATAACAATCAAAAAAATATTGAAGATACTTATAGACAGTTAGTCAAGTAATTGTTTTGACCACGAAAAATATTTTCATACTTTGTTTTTATTAGCTATTTTATATTTAAGCTAAACCAGATGATTTTTTACTTAATTAAGGAATACAAAAAATAAAATAAAAAAATTAAATATGCCGATTTTAAATTAGTCAATTTTGGCGATATTTTTAATTTGTCAATTTTTTGCAAATTTGTAATTAGTCATTTTTTTTTAAATTAAAAAAAATTTTTTTTTTTTGCGAATTTTTGCAATATGTCAAAAATTACTTGACTAAGTGTATGTGTTGGGGGTGGGGTAATGGGTGTTAATGGGTTAAGTGTGCTCACCTTTATTCAACGGCTTTGGATTCGACTGTTTGCGTCGTGACATTGTTTGGAGTCCAATGCGGCGAGAGAGTTGAGAGCTTTCAATAAGCTGCGTCTACATTAAATCCCTGTTGACATTTACCGGCGGAATCCACAAATTAACACACACACACACACACACGTACGCACGCACACACTTGTAATCCACACTAAACACTATCCACAAAATCACAATACACAATAGTAGTAATCACCAATTGGAATTGGAATTGGAATGCAATTGGAATGCATGCAGTTATCAAATATCAATTATTTAATAATTATATTTCGATTATTTTGATTATTTCTGTGACCTCTTTGTGTGTATTTTAAACTTTGTAATTAATTATAAATTAATTTAATACGCGACGATCGCGTTGCAAAACTGATTGGAATCAATTCGATTTATTCAACATTCTGATTAGCAATTGTTAATTGTATTGTTTTTGCTGTTCGCGTGCTAAAGTTGACGGCGTCGACAACGGCGTCGGCGTAGCGTTGACGTGACGTTGCTTTCCGTAGCGTAACGTAAGCGAGCGAGCGTCCGAACAGTGCAAAGTCTTGCTCACAACTAAGTGCTGCCGATGTCGCTGCGCTGCTTCGTTGAAGTCGTTTGGAGCCGAAAGCTCCAACATAAAACGTCGCCGGCGTCGGCAGAGGCAGCGACTGCGACTGCGACGGCAACAGCGAGTGCTTTACTCTCTCATTTCATTTGCGCGCGCACTCTCACAGCTTTTCCATTTTGTTTTGACTTTATTTTTCATTGCGACGCGCGCTTTGTGTTTCTGTTTCGCAGCATGATAAGAATCAAAACAAAAAGCCGAAATACAACGCACGTTTCACACACAATTTACACAATGTACAAATTGCTTTTGATAGTTTTATATTTACTCAACGTTTTCTCATTGTTGCTACGTTTTTTTCCTCACAACTTGTTGTTTAATAAATACAGACATTTAAAAAGGCTTTTTTCCTTTGCTCAACCGGCGGTGGGGACACACACACACACACACACGCAAAAAATAAAACAACAACACCTGGCCCCAAGTATTGCAAAAACAAAATGTGGCAGCCTTGGCTCACAATAAAAAATTCAACGATAGTTTTGTTATGTGGCAGCCCTGTCACCAAAAAAAAGGGACGATAGTCAGATTTACCTTCTTTTTTTTTAAATACTAAATAAATAATTCTCTAATTTTTCAGCTCGATTTTAAAAATTTCGCATTGCATTTTTGTTAGATTTTTTTCGATAATTAAACTAATGATTTTGTATTAAATTGTACAACCTAACCCCCCAGTGGAACAAACTTTCCAAATTCTTTAAATAATCAGCTTTATTTTGTCTAATTTACAATTAATTTAATTTATTCAATTATAATTCCATTGCAAATTAAAACTAAATTTTTGATTTAAATTGCTCGCCTTGCCTTTCGTAGCTCCGATTGATTGGCAACGCTTTTCACGAAAGTTGGCCACTCAGTTGCTGCGAATAAAATGCAGCAGACTTTTTGGCTGAAATATAAATTTATATTTCTTATTGGAATTTGAAACCACAATGTATTACAATTTTGCCAAGAATTATTAAATAAGGCAGGAACTATTAATTAAAATATAAAAACAAAATAAGCATATACTTGTTTGAAACAATTAACTATTTTAATTGCATTTATTTAAAAAAAAAATAATATTAAAAGTAAAAATTTATTAAAACTAATCAAAATTTGGTAAAAACGCTTTTAAAGCAATATTTAATAATAAATAATATTACAGGAGCTTTTATAAAATAAAACATTACTTTTTTATTACTTTATTAACATTTAAATTTTTAATCATGTTTTAAAATAAAACTTAGCTATTAAAATTCAAAAGAATATTAAAAATAAATAAATACTTTAAATATATTTTTAGCCCATTAATTATTACACTAATGCAATTATTTAGAGCTAAGATAATTGTATAATAATAAATATAAATAAATTTAGTAAATCACATTATTCATATGAAACATAGTTATTAAAATTAAAAAAAAAATAATAATAACAATATATATTTATTTTTAACTCTAAAATTTTTGACTAACTAAAAACAACTTATCATAAATACATATATGAACTAAATCACACATTCAAATATAGCTTAGATATTAAAACAATAAATAAATTAATAAATACATGCATTTATCTTTAGTCCATTAATTATTTTAATGAAATTATTTAGATATTAGATACATAAATAATAATAAAATTATAAAATATAAATTAATTAACTAAATCATAAGATTCAAATAAAACTTAATTTTAAAATCAAAAAATAAATAAATACTTGTATTTATTTTTAATCCATTAATTATTTTAATAAAATTATTTATTTATTAGATAAATATATAATCATAAAAGCATTAAAAATATAAATTAATTAACTAACTAAATCATATGATGCAAATATAACTTGGTTATTAAAATTAAAACATTAATAAATAAATAAACACTTGTATTTATTTTAAATAAATTAATTATTATAATGCAATTATTTATATATTAGATATAGATAGAAATAATCAGAAATACAGGCTGCTTATATTTTTAATTCACTGTCCATCGAGGGTATCTCAAGTCGTGCATACGCCTTTTTAAGCCACATTTAATTCGCATTTAACGGTTTTTTGTTTACTTTCTTTTTATATTATTTTTTGCCGGGCGTTTTTTGTCTTCTAATTTGCACCTATTGCATTTTAATGGAAATTTCTCGCTTTGCATTCGTCGCCCATAGATTTGAAAAATGTGCTGACAGCGGCCGGAAATGAAAAGCTTCCTCTCCAAAAGCGGCCAAAGGACAACGGGCCACAAAAAAGGACACTTGGCCAATTTGAAAGTGGGTACAGGAGGGGGAGGGGCTGGGGGGAATTGCAAGTTATGCATGGGCAATAAATATACAGAAAATGTGCACGAATAATCCGCGCTAACATATGGCGCAGCTGATTATACCAAAAAAAGGCGGTTAACATAAGTCAGGCAAGACCCCCCCAACCCCTTACCCCTCCCCCTAACCACTGGCCTCTTGGTCAATTGGGATTTCATTAGAAAGATTCGTGGCTTTGGAATTCGTTAAACTCTTCAAATTTTTTTATATGGTTTCAATATATCATTAATTTACTCAATTATTATAAATAATTAATTAATGTTCATTTTTAATTAATTTTTTACTTGTTTTATATGCATGTTAATATTTATTTTTAATTATTTATTTATTTATGTATCATCATTTGTATATACTAACTACATTTTTATTTAGACTTGTATCTGTAACTACATTTGTATCTTTATCTTTTGCTCTATCTGCATCTTTATTTGTCTAAAATTGTAAATAAAAATTATTGATTTTTATTGTAAATTATTTATTGGTTGTTATTTCACAAAAGTCTTTTTCAAATTCAATTGTTTCTAATCTGTATCTGTTACTTTGTTTGTTTGTATCTTCAGCTCTATTTGATTCTGCATTCTTTTATTTAATTTGTTTATTTAATCAGTTAATAATATAAGAAAAATAATAACATTTTAATTTATTTTTTGCTTTAAATTATTAATTTTTTACTTGGTAATTTATTTATTTACATATTTACTCACAATTTTTTGTATCTAAATGTGCATTTTGAATTTGTATCTGTGCCTTCATTTGTATCTCTATCTTTATCTGCATCTCTATCTGTATATTTATTTGTAATTTTATTTGTAATTAATTATTTCTTACTTGTGTCTGTAATTTGGAGTCTGTATCTTAAACTTCTTCGACCCTATAAAGTATATATATTCTTGATTTTTGTCTGATTATAATAGTCTGCGTAAATAGCTCAAATGTCTTTTAAACTGAATTGACGAAAGCAGCACGAAGGGTGCGAAGGCGTCTAGCATATACGAGCCCAATCCACTATTAATTCGTACACCCTTTTTTTTTTTTTAATTTAACAGCTATGTAAGTTAAGTCTTCACAGTAAAAAAAATATGTTTGGAAAGGTCTTTTAAATTCCGTTTGAGTGATGCAAAACTTTCCTTAACCCATTAGGTACCCATTGAAAATTTTGAATTAAAAAAATAAGTCAATTTTTCAACTCTTTTCCTCAATTTTTTACAAAAAATATTTTGATGCAGAAAAATTCTTGAAACAATTCTAAGAGTGACTGCAAAAAAAAAATTTTTTAAAATCTCTTCGCTAATATTTTTTATGACTTTTTGAGGCCGTTGGAGCCTTTCTGAATTTTTACGCGTCGAATGACACCTCAATCAATAAAATCCGACTACTGGTTCAAAAGATAATAAATTTTTAAATTTTTAGTGGCCTTCCGAAAATGAGATGAAAAGTCTGTCTGTCTGTCTGTCTGTCTGTCTGTTTGTTTGTTTGTATCAAAGCGTTGATTTAGCTTAAAAGTTTGAATGAGGAGTTGTTCCCGATCAAAAATCTCGAAACTTTTGTTCTACGACTATTTTAGCGGAAAATCACTAAGACACGCTAAAATTAAAAACCCCCATAGTATCCAAACCATAGAAGCTACAGATACGAAGTTGAGCAAATGTAAAACTTAATATTATTCGTCACAAAATTGGATATCAGAAATTTTGGGGTATGAAAATGTTTTCGTCACTAGACTTTTACCTCGTAAAGAGGTTTTTTTTATGGGTTTAAAATACACATAAATGTTGTTTGTTTCACAATTTATGACAAATTCACCACTTTGAAATTCTTCCAAAATTTATGTATATATGTAAGTGATATTATTTATGCAAATTATATATATATTATATGATTATTGCATTTCTTGGAATTCGTGGGAACTTTGCTTGCCAAATTCTGAATGTTTGTGAATTTTTATATTTTCAAATTCATTTCTTCGCTACTATTCGAATTTTGATTCAGTCAGTCTTCTGTGGAATTCAGTAAGGAAAAGTCGCAAAATGTTGCAGAAAATTATTTATATATTATTCATATTAAGTACATTAACTTTCTACTCTTATGGAGTTCACATTTCCGAATATAATGAAACGAAGTTACTTCTTTCAATGAATTCTCAATTATCCGAGTTGAGGTAAGGATCAAAAATATTGAAATTTATCTCAACTAATCAATTTATTAGGGCTGGACAGGAAAAGTTGACAAAGGAACTGGCCAAGGATTTGGATATGCAGTTTATTAGAGCAGAGATTGAACGACAGAAGAAATGTGAACTCGACAAGGAAACGGATAATGAGTCTTTAAGGGCGGATATCCAAGTGTTAAGAACGGATATTAAGAATTTGAGAGCGGAGTTGGACAACCTGAAAAACGAAAAGGAATCAGCTATCAAATCTCTAAGGGCTGATAATCAAGTCTTTGTAACAGAAATCCAGAGTCTTAGAGCAGAGTTGGAACAACAGAAGAATCTTTATAAGGAAGCGGACATTAAATCCCTAAGAGCCGACCTGAATGAACAGAATAAAAATGTCCTTCAGAAAGAGTCGCATATCCAATCTCTAAGAGGGGAGTTGGAACGACTAGGAAAGTTGGTAGAGGGACTTGTTAAGGAAACGGATAAGCACAGATCGTGGTTTAATCCACACAATTGTACTAAGGCCAAGTCCAATGGGATCCATGACATTCTTGTTCCCAAGTTTAGTAATCAAACTTTTAAAGTGGCCTGTGATGCGGAAACTCGAGGAGGAGGCTGGACGATTATCCTGAGGAGGATGGACGGAAGCGTCAACTTTCATCGCAATTGGACAGAATACCAAAAGGGATTTGGAAATCTAGATGGCGAATACTTCTTAGGTTTAGACAAAATTCATGCGATAACTGCAGAAGGGCGTCAGGAGTTGTTGGTACTTCTTGAGGACTTTGAGGGAGATCAAAGATTCGAGACTTATGATGCATTTGCAATTGGAGACGAGAATCAACAATATGAATTACACACTCTAGGCAAAGCCAATGGAACAGCTGGGGATTCACTTTCATATCATCGGGGCGAGAAATTTTCTACATTCGATAGGGATAATGACACTTGGGAAAGGAATAGCTGCGCAATTAGCAAAACTGGTGCCTGGTGGTATGGCGGCAAAGTAGATGCTTGTCATCTCAGGTAGGATATAATGTTAATTATTTCTTAGAGCTTTGTTAATAAACTTGAATTCTTACAGCCAATTGACGGGAACGTATAAAGACAATGGCTGGATGAGAGGCGTCAATTGGTTTAAATTTCGGGGATATGAATACTCCCTTAAAACAGCTATAATGATGATACGCCCTAAAAAGTGAATTCTCAGTGTGTACTACATTAAACCCCTTCGATCACAGCTCCTTGAGGGATAACTGTGAGCGATTCCATTGCTTTTATTCAGATAATTCATTATAGTATTGAAAAATATATATATACTATATGTTTACTTCAAGTGTGAGAAAATAAATAAATAATTTATTTATAAAATTTATTTTCAATAGAATAGAGTAAATATTCAGAAGCCATTTTAAATGAGTAACTATTAGAGTGCATCGACTTTTTTCACAAAAAATGGTAGCCCATTTTCGTAATCTATAATATTTTATTAAAATTATGTTAAAATTGAATAAAAATATGTTATACATTTTCTGCAAAAATAAATACAGGTTCATGGAAAAAAAAAATTTGTTTGCTCCATAAAATAGCTTTAATTCTGACTAATTTTTTCAGATAGAGACGAATCGTGAAATCGTCGTTCCAAGGATGAAAATTATGTTAAATTATGTTAAAGATCCTGGTCCTAATTGACACCAAGTTTGTCAGGATCGGTCCATAAACACCCAAGATATAGATGTTCAAAAAAATAGATTTTTCAACTCAAAAAGCGCGGACCAGGAATTCATTTTAAAACTATGCACAGTGGTCGGACTTTAATGGAGACCATGCGACAAAAATAGTTATACGTGTCCTACAGATCCATAATTAAACTGTAAGCTTATAACATTATTATTAAACTATTATGAAAAAATTGGGCGTGGTTATACGCCCATACGCCCACACCACCCATTTATATATATAAATACTAAAAAAAATTCGAGTACATCATTTTTTTAAATACAACTAAACCGAAAACTTATTAACAAAAAAAAAAAAACATGAGACAAAATTATAAAAAAAATAGTTAAATACATTTTAGAAAATATTAAAATTAATTAATCTTCAAAAAATGTAAGAACAGATTTAATGAATTGAAAAGAAAGCCCTATACCAATTTAAATGAACCAAAAATAACGTTAATTATAAAGAAAAATACAAAATTTGACATTTAAAACACAAATAAACAATAACAAACACATAACAGAGCACTTACCACGAAAAACACAAAAAAACAGACACAAATACCTATTGTACTCCGATCAACATATCGCTATGAAAAGGCGGCTAATATTGGTTTATTTGAATCTCAACATATGTATCTATGATCAAAACAAATATAAACCTGGGGATCGATCGCTGGGGAACACAATTAAAAGCTTAAGCGAAGTTAGAAATTGGAAACGAAAAACATTCACAAAAGACCTTTTGGTTATTTAAGATTTCTTGGACGACACAAAACGATTTAGAAATAGTTATGTAGTTTAAATTATACTTTATACCTGTACGAACGATTTCCATTTTACTTTAAAGTTATTGGCGTTTATTTTAAACGCGTTTTTAATGTGTTAGGATTGGGCTTTCTCTCTGCAAAATAACAGCGACCGCTCAAAGTGAAGGAAAACTATGTTGAAGACAGCTCTTACTGAAACCCATAAATTAGCAATACTAGATGTTGCAAAAAACCACACGACTGTCTTCAACTTAGTTTTCCTTCACTTTGAGCGGTCGCTGCTCGACAAAATTTGGTGTTCTCGACGTGTTGTTATTGGCAACTGCAAATCAGTTTTAAAATTGGATACAGTAGAGTTTTTTTTTTGAGCTGGAGCGAATAATTCCCGATTTGGGCCTTATGGAAATTTTTTGATTGTTGTTTTCAAACCAATTTTTGATATAGTTTTCTTTAATTTGATAAAATTGTCCTTTGCTGGGACTAAACGAGTTAATATCAGTGAAATATTCCGGTTGAAGCTCTTAGTATCCTTGTAAGCAAGGACCTTAGCAACTTCTTAGGATGATAGTGCCGTACCCTTTCCTGTATTCAATTCGGAATTGATATCTGCGTTTTTTAGTTATTTTCTACTTATCAGTAGACTCAGCACTTGAAATAAATACTGACGAAATTTTTTTGTCATCAGGACATTTCTTGGGAACAATTACAAAGGCACTGCCTTTAATTGAATTTCGCATGAAAAGTTGCACCAAAACGAAAGTTCAGATAAAGCATCCTGAAATCTAACGGTAAATGATTTTTTCGAAACTTATAATAGACAACTAATAACAATGACCACATTTGATGACGAATTTAAGGTACCGTTATTGTCAATCAATATTTTTTAATGCAAAAATAAGGAGCCTTTAATTAAATTTCGGGGAGTGTATTCTTGATTCTTATCTGATTATAATAGTCTGTGTAATCAGCACATTTGTCTTAAAAAACTTTTATTACAGTCGAGTTTAAAACTGAATTATTTAGAATACACATACATAAATGTTGCTTGCTCAACAATTTCTAACAAATTCACCACTTGGAAATCCGTCCAAACTATTTGTTTATATGTGTGTGATATTATTTATGCTACTTGTATATATGTTATATGATTATTTCAGTTCTTGGAATGCGAGAGAACTGTGCTTGAATGTTTGTGTATTTAGATATTTTCAAATTCATTTCTTCGCTACTTTTCGAATTTTGATTCAATCAGTCTTCTGTGGAATTCAGTAAAGAAAAGTCGCAAAATGTTTAAGAAAGTAATCTGTATAATCGTATACAAATACATAATTTGTATAATATTAACAATAGTTTTATTTAATTCATTTTCTAATGGAGTTCCACACTCGAGTTCACTTCAGGATTTGGATATTCAACGTGGGTTTAACCCACACAATTGTACGGAGGCCAAGTCCAGTGGGATCTATGACATTCTTGTCCCCGAGTTTAGTAATCAAACTTTCAAAGCGGCCTGTGATGCGGCAACTCAAGGAGGAGGCTGGACGATTATCCTTCGACGGATGGACGGAAGCGTCAACTTCTATCGAAATTGGACAGAATATAAGAATGGATTTGGAAATCTAGATGGTGAATACTTCTTAGGATTGGACAAAATCCACGCGATGACTGCAGAGAGGCGTCAGGAGTTACTTGTTGTTCTCGAGGACTTTGAGGGAGATCAAAGATTCGAGACTTATGATGCATTTGCAATTGGAGACGAGGATCAACAATATGAATTACACACTCTGGGCAAAGCCAGTGGAACAGCTAAGGATGCACTTTTATATCATCGTGGCTGGAAATTTACTACATTTGATAAGGATAATGACAATTGGGACGGAGTAAACTGCGCCGTTCAACACAGTGGTGCCTGGTGGTATGACAATTGTAGTGAAAGGTAGGATGTAATGCTAATTATTTCTTCGAGCTTCGTTAATAAACTTGAATTCTTACAGCCAATTGACGGGAACGTATAAAGACAATGGCTTCAGAAAAGGCGTCAATTGGATTTACTTTCGGGGACTTGAATACTCCCTTAAAACTGCCATAATGATGATACGCCCTAAAAAGTGAACTCTCAGTCTGTACTACATTAAACCCCTTCGATCACAGCTCCTTGCGGGATAACTGTGAGCGATTCCATTGCTTTTCTTCAGATAATTCATTATAGTATTAAAAAATATATATATATATGTGTACTTCAAGTGTGAGAAAATAAATAAGTAATTTATTTATAAAATTTGTTTTCAATAGAATAGAGTAAATATTCGGAAGCCATTTTAAATGAGTAACTATTAGAGTGCATCGACTTTTTTCACAAAAAATGGTAGCCCACTTTTGTAATCTATGGTCAATTCTAAGGTGTTTTCACGAAGAAACCATAGTTCTAAAATGAATTCCTGGTCCGCGATTTTTGAGTTGAAAAATTCCACAAATTGTAACAAGTTCACCACTTGGCAAAATCATCCAAACTATTTGTTTATATGTACATATGTGATATTATTTATGCTACTTGTATATATGTTATATGATTATTTCAGTTCTTGGAATTCGAGGGAACTGTGCTTGCCAAATTCTGAATGTTTGTGAATTTTTATATTTTCAAAATCATTTCATCGCTACCATTCGAATTTAGATTCAGTCAGTCTTCTGTGGAATTCAGTAAAGAAAAGTCGCAAAATGTTGAAGAAAGTAATCTGTATAATCGTCGTATTAAGTATAGTTTTATTTAATTCATTTTCTAATGGAGCTCCACACTCTCCATCTAATGAGACAAGTTCACTTCAGGATTTGGATATTCAACGTGGGTTTAACCCACACAATTGTACTGAGGCCAGGTCCAGTGGGATCTATGACATTCTTGTCCCCGAGTTTAGTAATCAAACTTTCAAAGCGGCCTGTGATGCTGAAACTCAAGGAGGAGGCTGGACGATTATCCTGCGACGAATGGACGGAAGCGTCAACTTCTATCGAAATTGGACAGAATATAAGAATGGATTTGGAAATCTAGATGGTGAATACTTCTTAGGATTGGACAAAATCCACGCGATGACTGCAGAAATTCGTCAGAAATTATATGTTGTTTTTGAGGACTTTGAGGGACATGAAAGATTCGAGACTTATGATGATTTTGCAATTGGCGATGAGAAACAACAATATATATTGTACTCTCTGCGCAAGGCCAATGGAACAGCTGGGGATGCACTATGGATTCATCGTGGCATGAAATTTACAACATTTGATAGGGATAATGACATCTGGATGGATGGAAACTGCGCCATTGACAGCACTGGTGCCTGGTGGTATCGCATGTGTCTGTACAGGTAGGATGTAATGTTCATTATTTCTTAGAGCTTCGTTAATTAACTTGTATTCTTACAGCCAATTGACGGGAACGTATAACGACACTAGCCGCTACGACAAAGGCATCATTTGGAGAACCTTTCGGGGAGATAGATACTCCCTTAAACGAGCCATTATGATGATTCGACCTATAAAGTGAATTCTCAGACCGTTCTACATTTAACCTTTGAGCGATTCCTTTGCTTTTATTCAAAAGATTCACTATAATATCGAACCATATACATATATGTTAGGTTTACTCCAAATGTGAGCAAATAAAAGCGCATTTCAACTTTCTTTATCAAAGTTTCTTACAAAAAAGGTAAAAGGGCATATTGAATTCGTTGAGTGAGAGAATACGTGTGTTCTATAAATAGCACGCTCGACAGCTTGTGCTCTCAAGATGCGTGAGCAACTGATCGGCTGATCCTTTTAGATATCAGTTGCCGATCAGTTCGAATATGCTTTCATTTCATTTTTTCAGTGTAAAGCAGTAAAACGTTTCGTAGACTTCGTGTTTTGCTGCTACGCACACAAGCGCAATATTTGTTTGTGTAAGTTTGGACAACACGGATTTAAATTGATCACATACAGTGTTGCCAATTTAGCTATTTTCCCGATAGACTTAGCGGGCTTTAACTGGCAACAGCGGGATAAATTGTAAAACAGCGGGTAGCGGGAAATTGGCGGATTTTAGCTTTTTAAAACATCTGGTAACTTTATGTATTTTTATGTTTTACGATGCCACACTTAAATACTTTGTAGTATTTTTTCCATTTGAATGGCACAAAAACATCGATAAGCCAAAAGAGCATTAAATATTATCGTTTTTAACTATGAAATCAATTGAATCGAGCTTTATACCATCACTTACGAGGTATTTCACAATTTATGAATCGATCGCGATTGTAAGGTGTAAATGCCTAAAATATATACTGGGGTCCACTTATATCTTCATACCCCCTTACTTTGTCAAATTTTTGTATAAAAAAAAAAAAAATTGGATGCAGATTTCTTAATTTAATCATCTATTCAGTTAAATTCCGTTTGAATGATGCGAAAATTTCCTTGACCCATTAATGGAAAATTTTTAAATTTTTTTGTAAAAGTGTATTTTTTAACTTTTTTCCTCGGTATCAAACAAAAAATATTTTGATGCAAATAAATTCTTAAAACAATTCTAAAAGTGATCGCTAGTATTTTTTATGATATTTTGAAAATTGCTAAAAAGCCACTTTTTGTAAAAGAAGGAGGAAAAAGGGGTTAAAATAGTAATTTTTAGCAAATATTAAAAAGCCATAAAATATATTAGCGAGGAGATTTTTCAAATTTTTTACAATCACTTTTAGAATTGTTTAAAGAATTTATTTGCATCAAAATATTTCAAAATCACTGGATTAAATCAATAAAAATATCGTTTTAGCTACTCTAGCGTTTGTTTTTTAGCTACCAACAACATTTTCTGGCTATTTCTAGCTATTTTCAAAGGCTAATTTAGCTTGTATCTGTATTTATCTTTTTGTATTTTAATCTGCATTCCATTTGAATTTGCACCTCTACATTTGTATCTGCAACTTATATCTCTATCTGTATCTTTAAGCTAAATTTGTATCTGTATCTGCAGCTCATATTCATTAATTTTCCTTATTTGTTTTCAATTTCACATTCGACATTCGCCCAAAAACCTATAAATACCAAGTGTATCTGCGAGTGTCTTTCGCTGTATGTTTAGCTACATAAATGTATCTGTATCTTTAGCTGCATCTGCATGTGAATTTAGCGTAATCATAGTGCATTACACCCGCCCCAAAGGTCAAGCAACTTCCCCAGCGAGGCCAGTCGCCAAAACAAGTAATGAAAAATAAAAAAATTATAATAAAATGTATCTTTTTTTTTGGGAGGATGGGATATCATTGACCCACGGGTGCAGTTACCTTGTCCTCCTGTCACTCGCATTTGTGTTGAATTTTATTTAATTCACGCAACACAACAACATTCAACGAGTGCATTGAACTATACGAGCAGCCCTCGCACAGCCGTTAACCTTGTTTGCCCAAAATTCTCGTGCGATTCTCTCGCGATTCTTCATTTAAAACATTTTAAACACTCTCGCTCTTGAACGCTTTTTTTTGGGATTCACGCCCCGTTATGATGATTATAATAATAATCATGATCATGATCATCATCATGATGATCGTCGTCGTCATCGTCATCAGCTGCATAAATTAAAAGAGCTGATGAAATTCGCCAGATTCGTCGCATAAGCAGCGATCTCGTTTTAGCCTGGCCAAAACACAGACAGTTTCCCAAGCCAACAACAATCAACAGAAATTATGCATTTTATTTTTACCCACTTTTGCACTTAGTTGTTGTTGTTGTTATTGTTGGCCGAGTACTTAAAAAAAGGACGCACAGACTTATAAGTACGTGACAAGGTTTAGATCTTAAAAATTATTAGAGTTAATGCAGTGAAAATTTGGTAACCATATTTATATTTTTTGTGAGCAGATTATGATTATTTTATAATATATGAATTACAGTCGAGCTTCCCTTACTCGAATCACCATTATCCAAAGAAAAAGTGCGACTTAGGGAGACTTTGACTTGGGGAATTATTTTTTAAAAGTCTTTTAACAGAAACTACAATTTCACACATTCATAAATACATTTCAAATTGTAAACTTTTCTTGTTATTTTCAACAAAAACAAATCCCAGTTTGCTTAAGACCTGTCAATATTTTCAAAAATTGGGTATTGCGTTCTTTTGCTGTATCCAGAAGAAGTTTCCGATGTAAATGACAGCATAATTAATTTTACATTTTTAAAAATAATGAAAACGGTTTTCGCTGATATACCATAATTTTCAGCCACTTCAATTTATTTGGTCCACTTTCGAATTCCTTAACAAATAAGTTTGAATATTTAAAAATTTAATTTAATAATTTAAATAATCTTGCGCTGAGTCGCTTACAAACAAGTACATAGAGTACGTATTTCCTGAAGCTAATTCACCAGCCAATGCAATTGTTGATGCAATATTCTATCATATTACATCAACATATCAAATTTAAGTAACCAAAAGAGCCGGTAACAAAAGCATATAACAGCGACGAAAAAAAATAAAGCTTTATTGGGGATTTTCCCGAAAAATTCGACTTACAGAAGCACAGGCCAATAATTTTGTTCGAGTTACGGAAGCAGAATTGTATGAAATTTGCTCAGTAAACGCTATTGCCACTCGATTTTGTTCGAGTTAGAGAAAATTCGAGTTAGAGAAGTTCGACTGTATAATGATTTTTTTTATCTATTATTACGAATTACCAAATCGTAACAAGATCGGACCAATAGAAAAGTGGTAATGGCCGATTTAAGTTTCAAGCAGTGGAAGTGCCTTAAAGCATGCAATAAAAAGTATTTTTAATTTATTTAAATAAGTAATGGGTATCCCATAGTCGGGAGCTCGACTATAGACTTTCCCACTTATTTTTTTTACATTTTTTATTCTTTTCTAATGGTTGAATCAAATGGCTGCGAATCTAACAGTCAGCTACTGGGCATCCAACAGTCGAGCAACTGCACAGTAGAGTTCTCCCTTGCTGTTGTTGTTGCACTAATTGGCCGTTACATGACATGGCCGGCAAACGCCCACAAAAATTGCTGGCTTGCCTTTAATTTTGGTGGCTCAAAGTCCAATTGGCCAATTGCCCTGCGATCGCATCTCTTATTTTGGCCTTTTTGGCTATTTATAAATCGAAAAGCAATAACAACAATAAAAGCAATGCAAATAGAATGCTTTCGCTCTCTCTTACTCCCACTCTCTCCCTCTCTCTCTGTCTCTGTCACACATTCGACAGCTGCTAATTAAGTTTGTGGGGTAGGTTCAATTTTGTATTTCTTCTTGGCGCACGCTGCGTATGATTGATTCGATTTCTGTGCATTTAAAATATCAAGTATACGACTTGAGGTCTTCTTAAAAGAGAGGAGGAGCGAGTAAGAGAGTGAGAGAGGGTCTGAGAAGAGAGAGAGACCCTTTCGCTTATCTTAAAAGCCAATTTAGCTATTTTTAGCAACATCAAACAAAGCTGATGAAATACTTACACATTTTTTGGCGTTTTAAGCATTCGCATTTTGTTTTTGAACAACAACAGCAACAACAACAAACAGTCAACTGGTTTTAGCGAACATGGCTAGCTTTTAAGCATTTGTTTCTCGCCTTTTTTTCAGTGGGTTTTATATTTAATCAAGGTCAACCGTGAGTGTTTAAGTTAACAAGCTATAAATAAATGAATAAATAAATGGTAATCAAAAAAAAAACCAATAAATAAAATAATTAAATAAATAATAAATAAATAAATAAATAGTTAAATAAAGAAATAAATAAACAAATAAATAAACAAATAAATAATTAAATAAATCAAAAATTAAAAAATATAATAAATAAATAAATAAATAAGTAAATAAATAACTAAATAAGTAAATAAACAATCAATAAATAATAATCATTTGGCGAATAAAGTTAAAAGAGAACATTAGCTTAAAGATTCTAAAAAATGAATATTAAATGATGATCAGTCAAATTTTACATATTTTAAAATCAGTTGTAATTATGGTGCATTGCAATTAAATTGTAATTGATTAATTTAATGTATGCAAGGGAGTCGGCAACTTCTTATTAAGGGGGGCAAAATATTTTGTTCACGTTTACTTATTTATTATTTAATCAATTTATTATTATAGCATTGTTACGATAGCAATCGGGCTACTGAAAACTTGCAACAAAATAATCGCAAAGTTTTAAAAACTACTCTAATTGGATTTTGGACGCTTAATATGGTAAAGATATGGATGTAGGGGACGACGCCTTTGAATGTACATATGTGTTTAATTTATTTTTTTACTTGTTTTCTATATTTTACTATTACAAATTATTAATATAACATTTTGTTTTTATTTATAAGATGCAGCCCTTTTTAGTTTATCAAATTGCGATTTCCCATTTTTTTAACTCACTAAATATGTAATTTTTTTAAATTGTTTATTTCACTTATATATTTTCACTTATATATTTCACACATATATTTTCAAAAAATTAAAAAGTAAGAGTAATTTGCTGATTTTTATAAAAAAAATTATTTTTAATTATTAAAATTAATTTATATGATAAAAACCAAAAATAATTATTATTTTTTAATTTTTAAATTTGGCGTTCAAAAATAACATATTCTAGGACGCTTTTTTGTGCTTAAATTTTTTTAAAACTCATAACTATTATTTGCAGTCCCTGGTTTATTTTGTTTTGTTCCAATAAAAGTATTTTTTGAATTAAAATAAAAAAATAATTTTCAATTTATAAGCTTTTTAAATTTAGATAGCTTTCGTAATATTATATTATTTAACTCAAGATAAATTTTTATTTTGATAATTTTATAAAATCAAACAAATTATTTAAAATTTATATTTGATATTTAGAATATTATAATTGTTGAGTTTCTTGGTTAAAAATTAAATTTGAGCTATTAACTCTTGACATTGTTATTGCTATTTATAAGGTTGTTGTTGTTGTTGTTGTTATCACGATCGTTGTTGTTCTTGTTGTTGTTGTTGTAATGGAACACCTTCACCTGCTGCCCAACTTAAATGAAAATCACTTGCTTTACACATGTCTCTCACTGTCTCTTCCCTCTCTCTCTCTCTCTCTCTCTCTCTCTCTCTCTCTCTCTCTCTCTATCTCACTCTCTCTGTGTCTAGTTGCTCCACTTGAAAAGTCTCAATGGGTTTTTGAATAATCTCTGATCGATCTGTAATACGATCAACGAGTATTTCCGATTATTTATTTAATTTCATGACATCATTTCAAAGTTCAATTTCAACGCATTTAAGGTTATTGTTTTTTATGTATGTATATTGTTGCTGATATTGCGACCGGCCTGCTTTACATTTTAACACTCATCGATAGAGAGAGAGAGAGAGACAGGGAGAGTGACAGAGAAGGCATTTGTCTGGGTGACTTTTCAGGGTTTTTGTAGCTGGTTCAACGTTTTATGAATTTGCGCGTTGACCTTTTAGTCAGTCGCAAAATTGTTGTTGTTGTTGTTGTTACAAGTTGTTTATATTTTTATTTATTTATTTGCGATTGTCTCGCTGTTGTTGCTTCCTCGTCAACGCGTTGTTGTCCTTGCCAAGTGCCAACGCCTCTTGAATGATAATTTTCATTTTTTCATATTTAGCCGGGACTGCAAATTAAACTTGTGAGTTGAAAATAAAATTAAAGGTGAACAAAATAGATCTGAATAATTAGGAATATCTTATATATAATTAAATTGGATGAATTGTCCTGATAGCAGAAATATTTTTGGTATGTTTCTTTTTAGACCCCGTACTTTAAAAAAGTAAAGGGGTCTATTAACTTTGTCACAAAAAAAAATGTGCGTAACAGGCAGAAGGAGGCGTGGCAGACCCCATAAAGTATATATATTCTTAATCAGCATCAACAGCCGAGTTGATATAGCCATGTCCGTCTGTCCGTCTGTCCGTCCGTCTGTCTGTCTGTCCGTCTGTCCGTCTGTAAGAGCGCCTAGATCTCAGAGACTATAAGAGCTAGAGACTCCAAACTTGGTATGTAGGTTCGTCTATATTTCAAGCAGATCGAGTTTGTTTTAGATTTTGGATCGGACCACTATATCATATAGCTCCCATAGGAACAATCAGTTGAAAATCAAGTCTTAGTATGGAAAACTTTTTTGCTGTTTGAGATATTTCAACCACACTGACAGAATATGTATAAAAGATGGTCTCATACATACTGACCAAATTTGATTGAAATCGGATTACTATATCATATAGCTGCCATAGGAACGATCAGTCCAAATCAAGTCTTAGTATGAACATCTTTTTGTTGTTTGAGATACCTTTATAATAAGTACGGGGTCTCCGACAGTCGAGTACCGCTCGACTGTAGCACCGCCGACTAGTTAATATTAAAGTAAATTTTTATTATCAATTTTGCATCATTAAAGTTAATTTTAACTTTCATTTTTGAAATTGATTGAAAATAGTAACATAAATAAATAATTATAAGTAGGTAAATTAGTTGAAAGACTTATTATTAAAACTATTTTTTTTAAAGAATTTATAAATTAAATAAAAAAAAACCCAAAAATACTTTAAAATATTTGTTGGTATTTTTATTTGTGAATTTAATTTTTATTTCAAATTTCCTGTATTTATTTCTTTTTTTTTCAATATTGATTATAGTTTTGGTCTGTAAATTCCATAATTCATTAAATTTTAAATTGAAAAATTATTAAGTTTATTAAAAAATTGCAATTATGAGTTATTAAATTAAAATTGAAACTTTTTATTTATTTTGAGTTTTTATTCATTTGAAGGATACAAAAATATATTAATCTGGAGTGCCACAGAATTCGCTTTCGCTTGAATTCTGTGGCACCCCCGAATATTTTTGTAATAAAATTCCGAAAAAAATTTTTCTTTTATTATTTATATTTCAAAAAATAAATTTACGGTTTGCTGCGGTTCCTTAAAAAAAAAAGAAAGGGGGAAGGCGAGGAAAGGGAGGGGAATTACCTATTGCGACCTGCGCACTAACATTCAACTTGTGGAACATTCGATAAATTCAATTCGAATCAATTCGATTTATGACCCCAAAACGCCCAGGCGAAATAATTTGCAAGAGCATGTTAATTTTTCGACTCTTTACAGTTTTTTCCACTTGGAATCTACCTCTTTTAAATATATACACCAAATACTCGTAAAAGACAATAACAATAATAATACCAAATAAAAACAATATATAAATCTGGTATCTTCAGTTTTAATTATTTGTTTGTTTATGGAAACGCGTCGCAAGTTTGCTAAAAATAAATAAATAGGCAACTGAATTTTAGCTCGTGCTGCGATTAATGTCATAAAAACAGTGCAGACACGACTAGCAAATACCCTGTAAACGATGAAATATAATATAAAAAAAGAGTCAATATTAAATTTGCAAGTAAACCAACAAATTGTGTCAAAGTTTTAGACAAAATTGAAATAAATAGTAAATGCAATCAATCATATTGATAAAGATATTTCAATTGAATTATTATATTCAATTTATATAAAATTGACAAATAAGAGTTATGTATGTGTCTATTTGATTTAATAAAAATTAAAAATAATAGTTTGGCAAAATTTTTATCATTTAAAGATTATTTATTGTGATTTAAAAATAATACTCAATAAATCTCAATAAATTAAAAATATAGTTAAATATTAAATACTTAGTTTTTTCCAATATGTCATAAAAGCGAGGCAAATATTCATTATACCCCCTGCGCATCTGTTGCTTACAGGGTATTAGTAGCAATATTGAAAATGTGCTAAATTGTTGCCCCGATTTGATCTGTGATCTCTTCTTTGCCTCGATCTGCTGAATTGTGCACGCCCAACTTCCATGCACAATTCCAACTGATAGAGGGAAGTATTTCAGTATTTTATTTTTAGTATATTTCACTTCCAATTCAATTGAATCTAAGGCAAAGACTTTGTACTTATTTCAAATGGTTCCAAGTGTTATTTATAATTTGATTGTTAATGTTTGTTGCTGCCTCTTATTGCGATTGTTTTCTATAAATAAATGCAAATAATTTAGTCAACAATGGCGAATTCATTGATTCCATGACTTTGACGTTGGTCAGACGGTTTTATTTTGCACAATTTTGGAATTCCACGACAATCCATTTCCGACTAAAAGCTCATAAACGAGTCTAGAGATGGAAGAAAGGGAAATGGAGAAATAGTTTGCATATGTATTGAGCAAAAATACTATAAAATATACCAAATTTAACAGAAATACATGAAATAAAATATGTATTTTAGTATTTTTTGCAAATTTCTGATTAGATTTTTTTAAATAAATAAAAATGTTGAAATATTTCTTATTATTTCAAAATAATTTTAAATAATATAGATCAAAAATAAAATATAAAAATACAAAAAAAAAAATTTAATTTTATCCAAAGTTATGTATTTTAGACTTTTAAATTTTTGTTAAAAAAAAAAACAAATACTGAAACTTTTATTATTATAACACCACTTTTTTAAAGGATATACTATGTATATAAAAATTTAAATAAAAAAATATTAAAAATAACAAAAATACATGAAATAAAATATGTATTTAATCATTTGTTTTGTAAATTTCATATAAGATTTTTGTTTAAATTTTTTTATAAAATAAATAAAAATATGTAAATTTTTATAAATATTCCAGAACTTTTTTAAAGGATATCGATAAAAAATTAAAATAAAAATATACAAAAAAAAAAAAATTAGTAGCAGAAATACATAAAATATACTAAGTATTTTAGTATTGTATTTTCTAAATTGTTTTTTTAATTTATATTATAAAAAAAAAAAAGAATTGAAATGTTTAATATTTTTTCAAGACTTTTGAAAATGAGACTGATCAAAAATTAAAATTAAATAAATTAAAATATAATTAACTTAATAAATCACGCTGCCATCTCAAATATTCAGCTGAATACAAGAGGTTCAATCAGTCAGACGACATTCCATCGATGGACACTCGATCGATGCGTGGATACGAATAATCACTAGCTGTTGTCGGCGATAACACGACACTCACAAACACTCATACTTACACACTCACAAGCACTCACACTCACACACACACTCATGATTTGAATTGTTGTGCTCATTTACGTTGCTCGTCATGAGACAAAATTCGTCACAGACACTAAAATATCGACTAAAGTCGCACACTTGAGAAAAAATACCAAAGTCAACAACAACAACAAAAATTATTTGAGTAAGCACTACAGTACACAGAGAGAAAAAATGTGGGATTCCATAATAAAATCAGATAAGAAGATAAAAGAATTTTCTTTAAGGTAATTCAAATGCTTTAGGATTTTTTGACTAATTTAATAATTGTGATAATTTAACCAGGGATTAAAATTGTAACCATAACCGTTGACCGGGATTAACCGATTGAAATTTTTAACCGTAACTGAAATCATAACCGAATAAAAACCTTTTGTATTATACCTAAACAGAAAAAAGGAAACTATTTAAACCAAATTAACCGTTTAGTAACCGATTCATGCTTAACGGTTAGTTTCGAATCGGTCGAGCAGAAAATTTAATTACGTTAATAAGGCGTGATCCTAGATTTCTAGGTTGTTTATTAATCTCGATAAAAAAATCTCAGTTTTAAAATTTTTCAATAAATTGTTTTTCAAATTTACGTTTTTCAAATATAATGTTAAATTTTTTTTTCTAGACCGCAAAACATAATGGTATTAAAAACCGCAACATACAAAATTAAGAAAATCCTTGGGTAACCGATGCATTATATTTTTTGAAACCTATGTATAAGCGTAACCGATTCCGTAACCGAAACCGATATTCGTTTCGGTTTTATACCCTGAATTTAACAATAATCATCCTGAGTACATATTTCAAAAATACATGCCAAAAACAAAAATTTTTAACTTGAATTTTAGAATGTATATTTTTTTGTTCTGTGTAATAATAACAATTAAATAGGTGTGTGTTTTATTGGCTGCGCACTTGGGTTGTTTCCATTGTTTTGCGAAACGAGCCTCCAAGGGTTCCAAAAACATCAACAATAAATCAACCAACAGCCAACAACAATAATAATTGCCAGGGACAGTTATCGACCCACAAACAACAACGCCCCGAAAATTGTCACGACACACATGGCGTATACGTCATGTGGTAGCTTCAAATAAAACCCCAGATAAACCACAAACTGTGATAAAAACCCAATAATAGCAAATGAAAAGATGGATAAATATTGATTGTCTGACTGACTGACTGACTGACTGACTGACTGACTGATTGATAGACAGACAGACTGCCCCAATAAATTTAACAAACATTCGGCAGTTGGAAAAGTTCTAGAAATTCGCATTCAATAATTTAATATTAATTTGAACATCTACAGATTTCTAATTGTTCATTTCTTTTTTATATACTTTCAGTTTAAACTTAAATTTAAATATAGTACATATTTATTTAAAATTCGTTTTCATTTTGAGTTCATATTTATTATTTTGTGTCATGACTCACTGTTCACAATATTTCACAACTATATAATAAGTATTCGGAAATTGCTTCCTCAAGCTTATTCATCTCATCTCTGTTGTGTATTCATAGCAAACAGTTGTGGGATTATTTCTTAGTTTTATAATTAATTAGATTTTGATTCTTAGTATTGATAAATACCTAAAAAGACTTTTCTTATGTTTTTATGTTAGATATTTGCACCCTTATATTCAGATTTTCCCAAACAATTTCCGGGTATGTGGAAAAAGCTTGGGGTTTTTTAAATAATTAACTCAATCGATCTAGGGATCTAAATATTTCTCTGTACTTCACTTTCTTGATCGATTAAATATAGAATTTTTATTCTAGTTTTCGCAGAGTTTTAATAGTGTAAAAAGTTAATGTAGAAAGTTAGTGGAGTGTAAATAAAAGACAAAATGTTGTGTTATATTATTTAAAGAACTGCAATTGGTTGCTTAACTTATCTATAAATAAATATCTTGATGAGCTTTGATAAGATTATGACACTTGAAAGACCCGGAAATCTGTTGTCTACAAATTTTAAAGTTGCGATAATAAATCAATAATTTTCAAAGAAGTAAAAAATGCTGCAATTAACCAAGATGAAGTTTAATTTTAAGAAATTGGATTCAGTTTTGAGATAATTTTTGATTTAGTTGGACTTAAAAAGTCAATCAAGAGATCAAATCTCAATTTTATAACAAAGCTATGACAGTTGAAAAATTGGATAGACTTTTAATACAGCAAACTTTACATGTCAAAATCGATCCGATCCACAAAATATATACAGTGTCCCACTAATGTCTTCATACACCATAAATTTGTCAAATTTGTACCTATCAAAAATTTTGAATTTAAAAAAAAGTATATTTTTAAGAAATTTTTGTATCATTAGAACGGAATTTAAGTGAATAAAAGATTAATATAAGAAACCCGCATCAAAACATCTCTATTATACGCAAATTTGACAAACTTATGGTGTATGAAAACATTAGTAGCACACTGTATATACTTTATGGGGTTTACCACGCCACCTTCAGCCTATTACGTACATTTTTATATACATTTTTATATACATAAATACAGGGTATACAAATGTGAATGTCATGCAGAGATCACGCCCACAAGTGAAACTGCATTCATGAGCTGCCGTTGCGCGACTTTTGTCCCGATTCCCCCGATTGAATCGCACTGCAAGTGCCATTGACCACTTGAACAACCCATTCAGAGACCGCTGAGACGGTCGTCGTATCTTCCAGTCAATCTATTTGAAAATTCGCCTCGATTCAACGACTGTTTTGTATGTTACGTTGGTCGCACGCCGCTCTGTGATGTGAGCGATAAGTCGTAGACGTTTCACGTTCCGGCCGTGATAAGGGCAGAGCCTCCTATCACCAAAGCAAACGAAAAACAACAAAGTATAGAGTGTGCCACGCCCTTAAGCGAGTCTCAGGCAGCTGACCATGCGCTGGCCAGCTGGTTCTCTTATCACTATCGGGTTGTTCGTAATGACTTGACCTTTGATCCGCCAGACGGACACACGGAGGGAGGAACAGAAAAAGGGGGAACGAGAGGGGAGAGGGGAGACAGACCACCCGAACAGCTAACGTCATGCTAATTTTGTGAATAACGCAATAAGCTAAGAAGATTTCTTTCTATCAGTTCATACTCTGCCTTAAAGTACAACAACTATCTTCTAAAAAAAGAACCTCTTTACGAGGTAAATATCTAGTGACAAACTCAATCCAATTTTGTCCCATTTGGTGACGGTATGCCTTGTGAAATAAATGTTTAGCCAAAAGCTTTTCAAAATACCTTTTCAACGATATATGCAACACATTTGTGGCTTTTGCCGTCTGGAAACTGTAGAGGTATCAATTTTAGCGGATTTTTAGCGATTTCCCGCTAAACTAACCCTTAAAAATACATTTTTAACGATATATAGAACACATTTGTGGCTTTTGTCGTATGAAAAGTGTCAATTTTAGTGGATTTTTAGCGATTTTTGGCTAAACTAGCCCTTCAAAATACCTTTTTAATGATATATAGAACACATTTGTAGCTTTTGTCGTTTGAGAATTGTGGGGGTGTCAATTTTAGCGAGTTTTTAGCGATTTCCCGCTAAACTAGTCGTTCGAAATACCTTTTTAATGATATATATAACACATTTGTGGCCCTTGTCGTTCGGAAACTGTGGGTGTATCAATTTTAGCGGATTTTTTGCGATTTCCCGCCAAACTAGCGGTTTTTTTTCAAAAAGGAATAGAACAACCACAAACACAATACAAACAAACTGACTTTTCATCTCATTTTGGGAAGGCCACTAAACAAAAATTTGTATTTAGTTTAGCGGTGGGCACGCAGTGGCTCCGGGAGCAGCGACTGCTCCCAACTTGGGTAGACTCTAATAGGGTTGTTATTGTTGTAGTGATTTAGTTAAAAAGAAGTTGTTTAGTTAAACTCTTTCTTTAATCAATGGAAGAGTATCAATTCATCATCGTGTCTGTGCTGAGTTTTCTCTCTCTTTCTTAATCTATTTGTATACGTTCTCTGTCTCTCTCTCTGTTTGCTGTTCACGTTGAGTTCACGTGCTACAAAATTGGACGCCTCCCAAGCGACGACCTCGTCAACAACGACGCCACACAGAAATCAAAAACTGGTCTATCTTTCTATATATTGATCTAACCAAATCGTATCTGGCTAATCTCGCAACACCCTCTGCTCATTTCCCCTCTCTAGATTTATTTCTGTTGTGCCATTTATTTAAATATTCTACAACTCACGATTCCCCAACATGTCATTCATGATGATGATGATGATGATGATGAGGAAGACTCACAATAATAATGATGATGATATTGATAATAGGCAACTGTCGTTGCCCCCTTTTTAAAAGGCTTTTGAGCTGAACCAGTTCAGGGACAGTCAACAGTCAACAGTCGACAGTCTTCCTGCCACGTTCCATGGACGAACAACTTTCAAGTTCAGTTGATACATTTTGGCAACGAGGCCACAAACTGGGCCAAGGTCAAAATTAAGATAACTTTTGCCAAGGCAACCAGAATATCTTAAAGATGCTTTTCGATCATGTTGTTCGCATTCTCAGCTAAATAAAAGGAAAAAACCTTGAGTGCTATTATAAATTTCCACTGGGAACTTTACTGAAGGTTATTTGTCGTTCCCATTTTAATTCTATTTACAGCATTGATCCAAAAATGGATTCTCTTTGAGCATATCGATAAATTATAGTAAAAATATGAGAGTTTTTAATTTTAAAATAAAAATAAGCAATTTAGAAATGGGTATTAAAATATTATAAACTTCAAGTCACTATTGAAATGAAATTTCGGGTCCAAAATTTTGAACATTGTTATTACAAACTTTGAATAAAAAAAAAAAATGGAAAAAGTGGATTTTTTAAATATTTTAATAAAAACAGAACGTCAATTAAACGCAAATCATCTAATCTAGAAATGACAATAAAAAAATTAAGAAAATGTAGACACAAATTTGAAAAAATCGCTTCTTAAAACCAATATTTGACTCAAAATATTGAATAATATTATAAGAAATTTTGAATGAGAAAAAAAAACTAGAAAAAGTTGAAATTAACAACATTTTAAATATAAATATAAATCACCTAATGTTTGAAAATATTTGAAACATCGAATAGAAAAAAAAAATGGAAAGAAAAATATTTAAAAAAAAATGTAAAGCTAAAAGGAATTCTAGTGCAAAATTTCGAATTTTTCTATTAAAAACATTAAATAAGAAAAAAACAAATTCCAAGTTCCAACAATTTTAAAAAGTCACTATTTAAAATAAGTTTTTGATTCAAAAATTTGAATTTGAATTAGAAAAAGTCTATATTGAAAATATTTGAATCAATGCATTTCTGATCCAAAATTTTGAACAATATAATTCAAAATATTTAGATAGTAAAAAAATTAGGAAAAGTCGATATTCTAAAAATTTGATCAAAAATTTTGAACAATATTATTCAAAATATTTAGATAGTAAAAAAAAATAGAAAAAGTCGAAATTTAAAATATTTCATTAAATAGAATTGAAATAAAATTAATTCAACTTTTGTACTCTAAATGGTTTTTCGTTCTTATTGAATTCCATTCGGAAAAAGTGAAGTATACTCTAAGACTTCTCTCTGGCAGAGATTGTGTTGGGATTTTTTTTGCTGAAATCTGACAAAAGCAACGCGTCAAGCGTCACGTAGACCGGAAAGACCCGAAACGCATCACAGATACGGGATTAGACATTTTGGGGCGGGACAAATTCATGGCCAATTATTACTTCAAATGGTTGTAAACGAGACAAAACAAAAAAAAAAAAAAAAAAACAAAACATTACAGCGCAGTGGAAACTTTTTTGGCATTCATTGGGGGAATTCAATAGATTTCTGGGTGTGGTCAGCTCTGAATGTTTAGGAGAGTGATAAAATATGAGGAAATTCAAAAATTATCTGTAAATCTATCTTATCAGCTATCGTTAAAAATAAAAACAACAGGCGGAGATAATATTAAGACGTTAATTTCTTTTAAATATTACTCCTACAAACAAAAGTATATTTTAGGAAAATAATTTTGATATTCAATGTGTTTTAGTTTATTGAAAATCAAAGAAACCTGTTTAGTATCAATCTATGAATTGTAAAGAAGCTGGAAAGACACAGAAAATGTTTACGAAAACATATCTTTTCTGACAATTTTATTTTTATTGCAGTTTTTAGTTGAAAACTAGACATTTGTATCTATATTTCATATTTAATCGTGCATTATAAAAAAATCTTTAATGAATTTAATTTCTTAAGCTAAAAGTAAATATATTAAATTAATATTTTGTTTATTATAGTCGCATAAGTACTGAGAGATATGTTAAGAATCCCGTATCGCTGACCATATATATTAAAGATGCAGCTATCTAAATAAATTTATCTTACAGATAAGCTCTCGACTAATACTAATTTTGGAGAAGAAGCCATAATTTAGAACGAAAACAGATAACAAGTGCGGGAACTCTAGACCCCATTTCAGAAATTAGTCCATCTTATCGATAGAACGATAATATATGTATATAAATAAAGGAGACATGAGTATATGCCGCATATAAAGATATGTTGGGCTAACTCAAATTCCAATAATATACACTATTAATGCTCAATTTCTTTTTTTACTCTTACAAGTTTAAAAAATTAAATATATTTAAAATAGCTTACAATATATACCGAAAGTATATAGTAACCTCATCAGCTCTGAAAAAAGCATATAGATGCAGATACACTTGACTAAAGGTAACTAAATAAATGGATCAACAGGTATGAAGAGCGTAGAGGGAAAATGCCAAACAGGGCCAACACCACTTGTTTACTTCTTTTGGCCAAAAACCGACTAACAATCATCTAAACATTTCGCAAATTGATTTGTAGCGCTTATTTAATTTATAATTTCGCTAAACAAAATTTCATTTATTTCAAACAAACAACAAGGCCTGAAAATGAAGACCAAGGGGGAGGCAGTTGGAGTTGCCACACTGTCACGAGTTTTGTTGATGACGTCATGAAGATGCTTTTTTTCAAGGCGCGTGTGAAAGCATTGCACTGTGGGCACTTTGGCTATTTTTGTGGCAATAATACTTACTTTCAAAGCTATTAATTGATGTCAGAAAATGCGGCAAAATATTCCATAGTGCATAGTGGAACAAAAACAAGTACAGGGGTTTTTCCACATTCGCCAAACGAATGCCAAGAAAATTTGAAAAACGAAAACGAAAATAAATGTAAATATACAAATTGAAAAAGAAAAGCGAAATGTGAATGACTTGGACATTGGGTAAATGGAAAATGGAAATGAACAGGAAAATTGATGTTGCCAAGTCGAATTATAGACCAAATACTAGAGTACTAAATACAGATGGGTTTTAGTTCAATATGTTGATTCTACATATTCCGGCGATCAGCTGACGTCACCTGCCTCACCTGTGATTGACGTACGTACGAATTAAAAGAAGAATACAAAATACACAATTACACACACACACACACACACATACATGCAACATTTGACGTAGTTAGGGGCAAAAAAAATAAATGTTGCTTTCAAGCGAGCTCTCATTAATAAAGCATTTGTCCAAAGACCTTGAACCCCAGACTCGATGGCCCTGCGACGTCATTGCCTCAGTTTGCTTTTCCTTCTTATGCTCTGCTTCTTACGTGACCTTTTGGCGCAACAGGAGAGGCAGCGTCGGCGTCGGCGTGTGACGTCACACGAGCGTCAGGCTTAACGAGAGCCTGCAACGTAACATTTCATTCAGGTTACGTCAAAGCGGTCGCTCTCTCTCTCTCACACACGCCTCTGCACTCTCCCACGCACACAATTACACACCCTCTCTTACCCTGTCTGGCAACCCTGCGGCCTACGTGCACTAAGGAAGGTGCGTGGGCACGTGGACTTTGTGTGGACTGTGTGTGTGTGTGTGTGTCGTTGGGTGGCCATTGGGTGGGCTTGGAAGCTTAAACTGTAGGTGGCGCTGCGTAGGTGGCCTCCAAATGCGTGTCAAGGCAAAAAAGGCGTACAAATCTCGTACTGAACTTGAACTGGCGCCTGGAACCGGAATATTTGCTAATTTTAGATGCCCCGCTCGCAATGCTGATTAAATTGAAACGCACTTACAGTCGGACCGGTAATTTTTGTGACAAAGAAAACAAAAAAACTTGTTCATTTATTATTCTAGGTTTATGTATAAGTATAATTCAATGCGTCTCTTTTTTTTAAATAAACGCAAATATTAATATATTTTTGTCAATTAATTTATTTGACTTACTGTATGCATAGCTCAAGGCAAATACACATGTACCTGCTGTACACACACACACATAGTATACGTCTATGCATACTGTACTTGCATATGCATGGGTGGATGGGGCGCACCTCTATTTAATGGGATGAGGTAGACTTTAATTGCGTTGCGTATTTTGCACTCACTGTACACACGATATCTCAGCCCACTAGCACGCCCACATAACAACACTACACTTGTATGTGCGTGTGTGTGTGTGTGTGTACTGCACTTGAGTTCCGCACAAAAATTCATACATGAATTTCAATTCCGATTCCAATAACAAACAAAACACGCAGCAGCAAACACACACATACACACACACACACACGCACATACAGGCAGACAGACGGCTAAAGTCGTACATAAATAGAGAAACAGACACGCTGCCTGCTGCTGCCGTCTCTTTTCCGCTGTCCCCGTTTCGCCCGCAACGGCCAATACACTAGCTGGCAAGTATCAACAAATGTTCACGTGAACATCATGAGGTCAACGCGTGATATGATAATTCACAGACAGAGGCCCACACACACACATACACATTCATACTTGCTCTCTCAGAAACTTGCGCGTGTTTTGTTGTATGGCGTGCTAGTTTCAGTTTCGCTCATCCCTGCTCCCTCCACTTGTTATTGTTGTTGCGCAAGAGCGCCACACTGTAATAATCACAGCTGTTTGCTGCTGGTCTGTCTCTCTCTCTCTCTCGCGCTCTCTGCCACTCTGACGATTTACTGTGAGTTGCACGAGCCCCTTTTTGCTTGAGAAACTGTTACGGGCCTGGGACGGCATTGCCAGTAGCAAATTTCAATTGCTGGCATTTGACTAACCATTGACTAATTGCATGTGTAATATACTAAATTGGGTTCACATTTCATCATGTCGACAAAATAAATAAAGTCAACTAGTAGTTGATTTGTTTTGCAGCTGGCAATGCTGTCGGGTTTCAACTGTTGAGCGCAGCGGCGACGGGTTTTGCCCATTAATAAAATCCGTCTGCGTCTAAACATTATAATTTTTTTGAATATTAGCTGCCTCCTAGTCAGACAATACAATACAAAAAATATGCAAATATATGCAATATAGCCAATTTTAATGCTCTTCCATGTGTCTGGCCACAAGTACGAGCCTGTTTTTTTGTCTTTCAAAAAAATGAATGAAAAAAAACGCTTAATCACGAACTTCCGTAGCAACAAATGCGTCAGCTTCAAATTCAGATACAGCTTGAGCCTTCAATGGCCAGGCCCCAGACTCACCCATGGCTTCGGGGTGTGTCTGTGTGTGTGTGTGTCTCTCTTTCATACATATGTATGTGTGTGTTTGTGTTTGCTGTGCACGCTCCATGTGCATGAACAGCAGCTATGAATAGATAGCCCCATTGGAATTTTGTATTTCCCCCCACCACACCCTGCGACCATCCAGCAATGCGAGGTAAACAGCTGATGACGTCCATGCGTTCGTTACGTGATCTGTGTGTGTGTGAGTGTTTCTCTGCCTTCTACTTGATGGCACTTGAAATGAGGCCCTCTGCGTGGGCACACACACAGACCTGACCTTTTACCGCCAAAGTCGGCACGGGGGCGAATGAACAAAAATAAGAGAGAGCTCTTCCCACGTTGCCATTGCCTGATGTGTCGTGTCCTCTGTCGGTCCTCGATACGCTTCGGTTCCATTGCACTGGTTGCTTCGCCGACGCGATGTCGATGACGATTTTGGTGCCTCTCTCTCTCGCTCTACCCCACAGGCTGCCGCCACTGACAAGTGATTACGTCGGCAGCATACGCTCCCCTCTCACACTCTCACGCGCGCAGCGTATGCGTGTGCTTGTGTGCTTATGTGTGTGTGTGCTGCGACTGCGACTGCGATGGTCTGTTGGAAGCTCGCTGTCTGAATGTTGTTCATTCGTCTGTTGAATTCTGAACGCTTCGGTTCGCTTACTCGGGCTCTCCAAAGCAGCAGCCGCATCAAGTGAAAAGCTTAAAAAGTAAAATAAGTAAAATCAACTGACTAAAAGACTTGTGTAAATCAAAAGTGTTAACAAACAGATTGATATAAGTGATAAGGCCCCCCAAAAGAGGCCCCCAAAGAGAGACTAAGAAAAGTCCAGAACAAAGTGCAACAAATTGAACTGTAATTAGAAAAGGAGAAGAATATCTAAAAAAAAAAAAGAAACACACACATACAATGGATATGGATACGTTGCTGCTACCATCGCCGCCTGCAACGCCCCCGCTGCGGGATAATAAAATTGAAAACGTAAGTCCAGTAAGAGTACAAAAGAGCCAAATGACTCAGATCCCAAAGAGATCTGACCTACAAAGTGTTTACGAGCAAATAAGTGCATCTCTGTGTGTGTGTGAGTGCAATGCAATTAAATGCGAAAAAATGCAGCCCTCTCTGCTGCCCAATCAGCAGCCTCAAATTCCCGCAGAGGCAGAGGCAGCGACGCCTTCGCCTTTTGACAAATCACGCAACAAAAAAACTACATGGCAAGGCAAGTCATTAAGTGTATTGCCGCTCGCTTGCACTTGCCGCGTTTCTAAAAACAATAGTCGCGCATCTCGCTCGCACTCGTCTATGGCAATGCGATCACGCAGCGGGCACGCTTCACGTGAACACCGCATGCACAGCGAGTGATACAAACACACACTAACTCACATGAACATTGGACTCCACACCACACAGCAATGTGGAGCTGTCGTAGTTATTTGCCCGCCTGTTTGTTGTTGCTAGCAACATGAGAGAGAGACAGAGAGCGCGCGCCAAAGAGAGTGCTCTCAGCAGCGCCATGCTGACGTATGTTAGTCAAGAGAACGTTTTGTTTGAGAGCGCATTCTTGACGATGACTCTGAATTGGTACTTGTGTGTGTGTTGTGTGTGTGAGTATGAAGGTGAGTTGCCAATTAGAAAAGACTAGCGGCAAAAAACAAACAAAAGCCAAGCCCCAGACGCAGCTCATAATACAAAAATATGTCACATATCTTTCGTTTTTTGATTATCTGTCGCGCTAACAAACAAGCGAACAAACATTTCGCACACACACACAGACACAGAACGTCAACGTGCCGAGCCCATAAAAATATTTCTACGTTCGCTTTTCACAAGTGACGGCCACCTGAAGCGTCACTGTCGACGTCGCTGCCAGCGTCGCACAGTGGGGCCATTGCTCATTTTACTTTGCAAAAATCATAACTTTTGAACCAAATGAGATATTCGAATAATTTAAATGGCATATAATAGATAACTTTTTCAAGCTATGAAATTAGCATTTAAAAATGGTGCCACGCCCCCTAAATACTTACTTAGGGGCTATCAAATTTGTGAAATTTGTGAAAAAAATAAATTTTATGGCACTTAAAAATAAATATTTTTTAAAATTTTTGATTTTTTTTGTTTTTTTTTTAAGGGTTTATATTTTAAAATTATTTTCAAAAAATATAAAAACAATTTTTTTTTATTTCAAAAAATAATTCTTGTTTACCGGTGTGAATTGTCAAAATTGCATATGAAGAATTATCTATCATATGCTATTAAAATTATTCGATTATCTCATTTGGTTCAGAAGTTATGATTTTTGCAAAGTAAAATGATCAACGGCCCCACTGTGCGTCGCTGCCAGCGTCGCTGTCGACTGCAACATTTGGTATTGCCTGCTTTTAGGCGGCATTTAAATTTCAAAGTTCAAAAAATTACATTAAACTCTTCTCCGCACATTATTTATGGCTTTCAAAAGTTCAAAAAACTGACGTTTAATGTTGGCCAAAAATTGCGACGTGCATTGAACCCGTCGCTGCGTGGGGGCTGCATCGGGTTAAGGTTAAGAGTGAACGACCTTGTCGACGCCCGCGTCTGAATTTGTTTTGCACTCACTGTCAAGTTATTGTGGGTCAACAAAATCTCAGACAGGGAAAAAAAGTGAATGCGCAGGCTGATGAACTTGGCCCAAAGTCGATACGTTTATTGACCCTAAGATAAAGAGTTACAATGTGATATTTATAATAATAATAAAATGTTTATTATATCACAATAATAACATAAATTATAATCAACTTTTAACTAACGCAACGTTTTTCTCTCTCTTTTGATTGCAGGCCGCCAAGGACAAACAGCAGGTGAGCGAGAATCTGCTAAAGGCCAAGTTAAAGCTGGTTAGCCATAAAAATGGCAGTGGCATCATTACGCCCAATCCCTCGGACACGGAGGACGAAGCGGCCGATGTGACGACGCCCTGCAAGAAATCGCGATTGCTGGAGCAGCCAGCGATTACACTGACTCCACCGCCAGACAAGGAACAGCAGCGGGAACAGGAAAGGAAAAGGGAGCAGGAAAGGGAACTGGAGAGGGAAAGGGAACAGGAACAGGATGCAGCACAACAACGTGTCAGCGTCATTATGAGAGTCAACAGCCTGGGCACTGTGTGCGCCTCCATTGAAGACAACACCAGCTCCAGTTCCAGCATCAGTTCCAGCTGCAGCTCCAGTTCCATTTCCAGCTGCAGCTCCAGTTCCATTTGCAATTCTGCCACATTTGTCACACCCATTGCCGATGATTATCCGGAGGAGAATGTCTGGCGCAATCTCAAGTACAAAATGAATCGCAAACGTGCCGCCGAAGTGGCCTTGCCCCAAGAATCTTCAGTTCCAGTTCCAACAGCTCCAACGGAAGTGCGAGAAGAAGCCATCACAATATTCCCAGCGCCAACACAACTGCTGCTCCTAAGCACAGTTGCTGCCCAGGCACAGCCGCAACCTCCAACCCAATCCCAATCCCCAGCCAATCCTCCAGCTTCATTCAGCGAGTCTAGCGGCAAACGCTGCATTACGGCTGCCCAGGCCGCTGCCACCCGGAGTCGCATCTACGAGTGCAGCTTTCCCGAGTGCGGCAAGAACTACTTCAAGAGCAGCCACCTCAAGGCCCACCAGCGTGTCCACACGGGCGAACGACCCTTCATCTGCAAGTGGGACAACTGCGACAAGCGCTTCTCCCGCTCCGACGAGCTGTCGCGGCACAAGCGCACGCACACCGGCGAAAAGAAGTTCCAGTGCGGCGTTTGCCAGAAGAAATTCATGCGGAGCGATCATCTGTCCAAGCACGTGAAGCGTCACAACAAGGACAAGGCGAATGGCGTCAATCGCAATGTGGCAGCAACAGCAACAACAACAGCGGCAACACATGCGGCAGCTGCAACACTTTGTGAACTGCGCGCCATTGCTCCGGCCACCTCCTCCAGTTCCCAATCCTCCTCCTGCTGCTCCCAATCATCCGCGAGCAGTTTACAAATCTTCAGTGCTCAGGATTTGCTGCGCTTGCAGCAGGCACAGAATTTTGTGGGCAGCTTTGGGCGATAGAAACGCCATGGAGGACCCAATCTCATCACGACAGTATCACCAAGTGTCCAGAGTCACCAAGAGTCACAAAAAAAAAAATCAAGAAATCCAAATACTGGACCCAACATCCCTAGTCTTAAGTTAGCAGCTAAAATCTTGTCATCGTTATCGGTTATCGCTATCGTTTATCGTTATTGTGCATATATCAAACTCATATTCAATATAGTATCTACTTGTAGCTGTAGTTGGTCTCCAAATTAACTGGATTCCATCATTTCGAACACACTTTAGTCGAAAGCACTGGCGAATTCACTAGCGAATTCACTACTGTACTCGCCACTCTAGTACTACTAGCAAGATCTTATCTGATTATTATAATCTAGTGCATATAGTTTATATATATACAATTTAAAACTACATACATACATACATATATCTATATATACATTTTACTATATATACAAGTATAGCTACAAAATCTGTGATATTTAAGTTTTTCTTAACTATTTTCTATTGTATGATAATATTATCGCTCGTAAATCTTTCCTAAAAAACACACACAAACACACAACCTGTTTAATTAAGTGAAAAATTGTATTTATTGCATTGAAAAACATGTGAAAACATGGACAAAACAAATCTCAAGAAAACAGAAAAACAAACAAAAAGATAAAAGAAAAATGAAAAATGAAAAGAAAAAAGTGCGAAAATATATTTTCCATATGATAATTTATAACAAGTCTTTCAAATGGGCGGGCAGGAAGAGTTGTAAAACTTGTACTCAATATTGGAGATTCTACTTCTATAATTGGAAAATTTCTAGAATTATTTTCTTCAAATATGGCCTATTTTTTAATGTTTAATATGAAACATTGGTTTCAAATCAACGGTTTTTATAAGGTTAAGCCTGAAGAAATTGCTAAATAATAACTTATAAACTAACAAGCATAATTACATATTAAAATTAATTTGTTTACACTTGAACAACGTGTCTAGTTTAAATATCTTTTTAATTTAAATTCCTTTTAGTTAAATGTACGATATTTTAACGATAAGAATCAAATAAATGAAATAAAATAAAAATAAATAACGTCCCGTCGCTTTTTAAAATATACAATATATCGATAAAGTGATCGCCTATCGAAACGTTGATTTGCTTTCGATTTCTGGCAACGCTGAATGCGAGCTTGAATTTTGCACGCATCTGTTTTCAGCAGTCTGGCAAGGCCGTTACTATTGTAAACGTTGGAAATTTGATTTTTTGGGCGCCAGCTTCAAACGGAACATTAATAAAAATATACTTTTCAATTAATACCTTAACTTACAATGTCATAAAAATAAAAAATTTATACAAAAATTACAATCTCAGAACTCACTCAAAATTCGTGAGCGTAAGATAAGAAAAGTCAATTATCAGTTCAAAAGATTACTTGTGTATTTTTTGTTACTTTCCTCTTGGAAACAATATTCTCGCGACATTTTTGGGTTTTTCACTCCCCAGTCATGATTGTCATTTTCATAAATATAAATTGAAATAATACGGAAATATGTACAATTCTTTTTTTTTTTTTTTAAATTTCCTGTTTTAAAATTCTATAGAAATTGTTTTGGGCATTTCTGGATCAGATGTCCTTTTTTTTATTGTAAATTTTTTAACAAATTGAGGGATTTTTTTAATATTAATAATACCAAGTATTAAATTTATTTCATGAACTGAACAATTAAAAAATAATAGTAAAAATGGAAATGCTTTAAATTAGGCTTTGCTTAATTTTTCAAATTGCAAAATATGTATTTGGAAAAAGCGATAATATTATTTGCAAAATAACAAAATTTGCGGCAAAAGCGTTACTTTTAGTTGGGAAACATAGAAAACTGAGAGCAAGTCACTAAAATTAGAATATAAAACATTGAAAATAAATATTGTTTATTTATATTCTTAATTTCGAGATATAATCTGTTATATACGGGGATAAATACTGGTTTTCTTATCAGCAATAAGACAGTAAAATAGTTGCTTTATCTGGCAACGCTGCGCAACTACTTCTGTCGATCTGGCCAGCTGGCAACTTATGGCGCCAAATATAGCGAACATGAAAAATAAACAAATACTAGCTAATTAAGAACGGGCGCTTTCAGAGTTGTGCTAACTGTAAATACTGAACGTCGTGTTCAATTAGCACCAACAAAAATTGCTTTTGTATTCCTCAGTCGCTGTCGCTGTCGACGTAGACGTAGCCGCTGCTGGTGTCGTTGTTGTTGTCTGACAAAAACCACCTGTATGATGTTCTCTCATATGAAAGTATGTCGGTATGGGTGTATGTATATGCTCAGCTGCTCACCCACTCACACACACACACACACTGGCATAACAATAATAATAATAATTGTCTCTCCACTCTCTTTGCGTGTGTGCTCTCTTTGAACTTTTACTAGCTTTCGTTTTGGCGCGTGCTTCTGCTCAGAGCTCACCGTTTTTACCGTTTTACCGTTGCTCATTCGTATCTCGGCTTTCAGATAGAGCGCACGTTCGTTTCGTTTCGTTTCGTTTATTCAGTGGCGCTCCGTGTGTGTGTGCGCGCGTGCGTGTGTGTGTTTATTTCTTTGCGTTGTTATTAACTTTTATATTTACTACGTCTACGTTTTGTCGTACATACATATATAATATTGTATATTGTGTGTCGTCGTCGGTTATATTTAGTTCTCTCTCTCTCTGTATTTGGATTCGCCACGCTGCTGCCACCTGTGCAGTCTTCACCCTCCCTCCCCTACCAAAAACAACAACAGCAACAACAACAATAATAATAATAATAATAATTGGAAACGCTGTCAATGCCGGCTGCACTTTTGTGTACGTGTATCTGTATCTGTATCTGTATCTCTAACTTCAATTCGTGCAAAATTACAGAAAATTGTTTCATAAACGTATCTTTTTACAAAAAAAAATAAAAATATAAAAAATAAAAAGTTGAGTGCAGAGCGCATATTATCAGTGACATTACCTTGGGGAATATAAATTTGTGCCAAGCAGTCAGCAGCGGCAGCGACGTCGACAGCGCTTGTCGCTCGTTTATGTGGCTGCGTGTGTGCGCGTGTGTGTGTGTGTAGTGCGTACAAATGTTAATTGAATGCAATAAATAAAGAGGCACAGCAACAACAACAAAGAAAGAAATTTATCAAATTATATCACAGTGCACAAAGCGCAGAACAACAAAATAATCAAGCGAAAAAGCAGATACAAAACAAACACACACAACACAATAACAACAACTAGCAAAGGCAGAACGTTTAAGTGAGCAGCAACAGCAGCAGCGACAGCGACGCAGGCAGCGACAGCAACAGCGAAAATAGCAACAAAAATGTCGAAAAACTGTTGAGGTTTGTATATGAATGTATGTATATGTGTGTATGTAATATTAACTTCTGTGTGCTTTATGAATGCCGAAAGCTCTTATGTGTGTGTGTGTGTGTGTGTGTGCTGCTTCAGTGCATATGCTGCCCCCTTGTCTTACACATACACTCAGCACTCTCTCCCACTCTCCCTACCTTTCGCTCTATCTCTTTCTGTCTCTCACGCTCTCGCACTTTGAGTGCGGCTTATGCTGCCAACGCCGCAGTCAACGCAATCTTGGGTTGCTCTACTTATTCTGTTCTTTTGGCATTTTTATTTTTGCGCCCCAATAGGCGACAACAACAATGTTGATTACAAGCGACAGCCCAAAAAGCCCCACACGCACACACACACAAACTGACACACACACATGGGCACGCACATCGACAACAACAATGGCAGCAACAGCAAAAAGTGTGTTGACATTTTAGTTGTTGTTGTTATTGTTGTTGCTTTTTGTGTTTTCCCGTCTGTTTTGCTCTATATGTATGTGCATACGTCGGAATGTAGCAGTGTGTGTGTACGTGTTTAAATTATCAAGCCGAGCTTGTCAACGCAAGCAATACGCACATACATACATACATATGTAAATACAGCTGTATGACATGCACATGAACACATATTTACATGTGTCAGTGTGCCGGTGGGCTGGAATTTGGACTGGAACTGCGCATAGGGCTTCAATGCACGCTACAAATGACAGATACTTACAGTATGACATGCAATTAATTTGACCAGTGACCAGCAATGATAAATAAACGTTTTTGATTTCTATTAAAAACATTAAAAATTTACTCAAGTTTTTTGTTTTGAATAAACAAATTTTAAAATAAAAATTATTTTTAAATTTTAATTCTTACATTATTCTTTTTATAATAAAAATCGAAGTTTCTCTATGATATTTGTACAAAAATTTAAATTAACTGCATTTAAGTTAAAATTTGTATAGTACAAATTATTTTTTAAATTTTCATAACATAAATTGAAAATCTAAGTTTTTCTATTATATTTTTTAGTAAAAACAAAATTAAGCCATAACTTAAATACATATGACTTAGAATTAAATATTGTGTTTTGTGTTGCATCAAAAAACTAAAATTTTGGAATTCATCCAGATATTTCTTACGAATTGGGATTTTTTCAATTTAATCTCTTATTTCTGGCTTTGGTGAAGGGAAAAAAATGGAAAAATGTAATTATGCACAATAAAAAAAATCCCATCTCTAGGTTTTTTTTTAATAATTTTTATTTTTCCCTATTTTAAGATATTGCTTACGTTTTAAAAAAATTAAAAAAAAAAAAACACAAAACAAGTTACATTTTATTTATTTTCTTTGATTTTTGTCACAACAATGACTTGACTGACTGTAAAAAGGCGGACATGCAGACAGACGAAGGAGACATACTATTGATTTTCAATCGATATTTAACGTGGCTTCCACCCTCTCCCCCACCCCCCACCTAGACCCTAAAAAGGGGGACACAAAACAGCAGTTGACTAAGTTTCCAACTGTGTCTTTTGCTTCTTCTGCTTTGCTTGCTCTTTCTATCTGTTAGTTTTCGTTGTTATTGTTATTGTTGTTGCTCGATTTCAGAAATTTGTTTTGCATTTGAATTGCTATTGCTTCTTTTGCGGCTTCAGCGGCTGACATGGACATCGACGTCGACGTCGACGTTGGCGTCGCTGCCGCTACTGTTGTTGCTGCTTCTTCTTGATTCTTCCATTCTCGTTTCACCTTTGGGGCTCGACGCGAGACTCACTCACGCATGCATAATCAGCAACTGTTTATATGTATGTGTGTGTGTGTGTGTGAGTTTGTAGCGACGCTGCTGCTGTTGTTGCTGTTTTTTTGCTGTCAGTGTAATCGCGGCTTTTTTATTATCTTTTGATTGCGCGCTGCTTTTATGGTTGCCGTTGTATTTTTTTTGTTGCCTATTTTGTTTTTTTTCTTTCTGTTTTTTGTTTTTGTCAATTCCCTTTTTGCAACGCAACCGCAAATCGTTTTTGGTTTTGTTTTTATTGTTTTTTTTTTCTGTTGTTCAAGCTAATTTCATTTGAATTCGCTTTGTTGTTGTTGGATTTAGTCCTAAGTATTTTCACCTGGAACTGAAGCTGAAGTTTGTCACCTGTAACGGCGCAAATCATTTGCTGCACAATTTCTCAATTGTGTTTGCCTGTTTTATTTTGTTATTGCACTTTGCAGTCGCTTCCTCTTTCTCTTCCTCTGCTTGTCTTCACTTCTCGCCTGACGCCTTGTCGCTTGTTTGTCACGCTTCGCCATCGAACCGAACCGTTTGGCAACGTCACCGTCCCGTTAATGGGAGCGTGGTACAGTGGGGTCCTTACGCACATTTTAGCTCAAATTCATTAGTGACTATTTCAAAACATACATATATTTATTCTAAAAACTTTTAAAACTTTTTCTAAATTTAAAATGTTTAATTTTTAATTTTTACTTACAACTTATGTATGTATCTTATTTTTAGTTAAAGAAAGTACAAAGGAACCTTTGCTTAAAAATCGATATCATGGGGCCAACTATGATTCAAATAAGAAACTCGGAAATTTTTTTTGTTGTTGACTAAGTAAAAAGAAGTTTATAAAAAATGTAAAATTGTTATCAAGATACTTTAATAAAAGGCCCACTGTGCGTGAACTGCAATGGAGGACATTTAGGGGAATGGTGCTGTCATGTTTGCTTATGAGCCAAGTAGACATGCATGTGCATGTATGAGTGTACGTACGCCTTCATTTCCGCCAGAGCTGCAAGGCTGTCAAATGTGCAGAGACGCCAAGTACCCCCCTTCCCCACTGCCTTTTCACTCTCCCTCTCGCACTTTCCCGTTCATCCTCTCTCCCCCTCTCACCACCTTTTTTCCCCCTCTACTTCTTTCCCCCTTTCTACCTCTCTATTCCCCCTCTCTTCAACGCTCTCCCACACTCTCCCCCTCTCTCCTTCTCTCTAACCCTCTCTCCCTTGTCAGTCAGCCGGCGCTTGACTTGTATGCGCCTCGTTTTCTCACCACGGCAACCACTTGTTTTCCCAAGCACAATAACAACACTTACACACACACACACATAGTCCGTCATTCTCTCACACACATTCGTCCAAGTCGTGTGCCAGCGTTGCCACCCTTTTATTTTACTACTTCTACTTTTTCTGCTTCTTCTGTTAAACAGGACTTTCCGCTCTGTTTGTGTGTCGCTGTCGCCGTCGCTGTCTGCGTTGACGCCAGCGTCAGCATCTGCGTCGACGCTAACCGCATCTCATTCACATTCCGTTGCGTCTCTGCGTCGCGCGTCTTGCGGCAACAGATGGAAAACTTTTTAGCGACAAAACACAATCCAAAAAATAATAAGTTTCAAAATTAAGAGAAAAAACAAAACAAAAATATTTAATTAAAAATTGCGCATACGCAACGTGAGTCAGCCCGTAACTAGACTACACTAAACTGACGTATGTGCAACACATTTTGTATCTGTGTCTGTGAGTGTGTTTGTGTTTGAATTTGTGTGTGTGTTGCGCGCGTTTTTTTTTTGGTGCAACATATGGCAACATAATTGAGTCGATTCTCAAGTCGCATTTGATTTGCTTCAAATTTAAAGTCGGCCGTTTTTCTTCGTGTATTCAACACGTCGTATACGCAATCTATCAATATATCAATATATCGTAACATCTGGCCCGGTTTCCGTCTCAGTTGTCTCGCATAACATAACAAAGATACATACATACACACACACATACATACAAACACAAAAACAAACATACAAGCAGATGAGACGCAAAGCAAAAACGTCTTCGATTTCGTTTTGAATTTCCATACACTTACATATGTATGTATAGATTTTCAATATACCCTTTGTCGCTGTGGCATGGGGTATTCTCATTTTATTGTGCAGAACGTACACCAGAGTATCAAACTGAAATGCATATTGGTTTCAGTTACGCTTACCGAACCGAAATGCGAACATAACCGCATTTCGGTTTTCAGTTATCGGTTTCCGTTTTGAAACATCGGTTTTGATTTAGGTGCAGAAAAAATATTCGGGTGTGCTAAAGAAATCTCTTTCACTTGAATTTGACGTAAATTTGTATGAAATTTACGTCATTTTTCAGGTGAAAGAGATTTCTGTAGCACACCCGATTATTTAAAATGTTAAAGACATGTAAATTTGAAAGCAAATATTCAAAAATTTCGGTGTTTCGGTATCGGTATGAGAAAACTTCTTTTTTTTTCGGTTACGGTTTCAGTTACGGTTACCAATTTCAATCGGTTAATAACGGTAAATGGTTACGGTTAACACGGATTTTCTTAAACCCAGCACAAAATACTTAATTTTAATACTGTTTCTCAATTCCTTGATATTCCATATTCAACATTTAAGAAAATGCAAAAAATACTGAATTAAATTCATTAAAAACATTTGAATTCCTAAATCAAGACGTGCTTAAAATATAAATATTTTATTTTGCACTATCTCATGCAGCGTTGGGCTCCGGGAGCTACACAGAAAAAAAAATCCGGGATATTTAGCCCGAATTCAATCCGAAACGATTTCAGAAGTGGGGTAATCTCGGATTTTCTTAAACCGAGTATGAAATACTTGATTTTTTCAATCCCGAATTCAATCCTGAAATTCTTAAATTCAGGCTAAAAAAAAATAATGTTTTTTGTTACATTTAAACTTTTTTTAAAAAATTTTTTTTTTGTTTCTTTATTTGTTTACAATTTTTTTTCAAATTATTTTTTATCAACATTTTTTTATTTTACCTTTTTTTTTTTAATTGACGGTGGGAATCGAACCCAGGTTTTTTTCAAACAGGTCGGCGACTCTAACCACTGAGCCACCAGACCAGCTGAAATGAGAGAGGCCGAGAAAGAATCAAGTAATTTGGGCTTGTTTTCCCATTTTAATCCCGATATAGGCTTGATTGTTCAGCTTAATCCTGGAAACATACTTAAAAAATGCAGGCTTAAATCAAGTATTTTAGGCTTGATTTTAGAATGGCTTTTTTTTCTGTGTACATACATTTTTTCTTTGCTTGCACTTTTGGGTGATCAACAAAGTAGGTAGACTCTAATAGGGTTGTTGTTGTAGTTGTAGTTTTTGTTGTAGTGTTCCCGCATTCAGATTTCATGCCCAGCGCTGCTCTAAAGTCATAACTACCCGATTGTCCAGAATATAGATACGTTGTAGTTGATGATATTTTGTTGAACAAAGTTTCACAGTTGCTTGACATGATTCAGAATAAGATCAGATAAATTTTGTGGCATAAAGAACAACTCTCTAGCTGCTTGAAAAGTAATTTGAATATTACACGTTTTTCGGCAAGAGTATTAAATATTCGACATAATGAATGATAATTGCGTTGTGTTTTCATTTTCATTTTCGTTTCGATTCGATCTTGATCGCGTTTATCAAGATGATGATGATGATGATGTGAATGTGGATGATGATGATGATACGCTCAATTAAACTAAAAGCCATCAGTATGTACAGACCATTGGTGATTAGTGATTAGTGATTAGAGTGAGAGAGAGAGTGGAGTTCCATATACACACATGTATTTAGAATGCACTCCAACTAGTCTAGAAGTGAACGCGTAACGATGAATAATACGAGTGCTCGAGTATTGAAAGTGAATGAAAGTGAATTAGCATAATGAATCCACGTACTACAGTGCTCGGCAATTGGATGCACTCGTATTTTCCACCACCGCCGCCGTCGTCGCGTTGCATTTATCATAGAAATTGCCAGCGGCGCACGGGGCGTATGAGTAATAAAAATGCAACTTGCGCTTTCGCTGACCGATGTCTGCTGCATTTACTGGTCACAGGTGGTCACAAAAGTCACTGTCTATCTATTGTTGTTGTTGTTGTTGTGGTTAAAACTCATTACAAATGCACAGCCAAACCGAGCAGGAAAAGACTGTGGAATGGGCCGTGCAGAGTGGAAATGGAAATGGAACCGAGTGTTTGTTTCGTATGGATCCATTGCCTGAAAAACTAGCTACCATCGCAATTATCTAGACAATTATTTTGTCATATATATATGTATATGTGTGTGTGTATGTGTGTGTGTGTGTGTGTGTGTGTGTGTGTGTGTGTGTGTGGCCCACTTTGTTGCCTTTTTGTGGCTTCTGTTCTTTTATCTTTTACTACACCCTGTAGTCATTGACCAAGTCTGCAAAAGGGTAGCATAACTTTGTAATAGAAAATATATTTAATATCGTTGGTTTATCAATAAATCTCAATGAACAACTCAGGAATTCCTCGCTTAAATACCCTGCAAGGGGAATGCAGATCAGAGTATGCTCTAGCAAATACCCTTTTAAATTAGAAAGTCGGGGATGATTTTCAATTTCGGTATGTCGTTTTTAAAATAATTTTCAACTGTACTTGAGATTGATCAAGAATAGAAATAAATAAAATCAGGGGCATTTTCATATTTTTTTTTTTTCAATTTTCTTGACATTTTTCATATTATTTTAAAATATTTAGTGAAAAAAAGTGACTTTTAGTGTATCATTTTTTTTTTTAATATCATATTTTCTAAACAGGGGCTAAAACCGTAACCATAACCGTAACCGATAAGCGCACTTAACCGATTGATATTGGTAAACGTTACTGATACTGCAATCGATGCCGAAAATACCGAAATTATTCCAAGTGAAATAACAGTTGGGGCCGTTTTTTCAGTGTCTCAATAAAGGTAAAAACAGTATTAGTTCACATAGTTAAATTATATGTTCCGTAAGAAATTTGGATTTTTCAATCAATTTATAAATTTATATTTTACGTGAAATTGTGAATGGAAAAAGTTTTCAAATTGTGGCAATGCTGCGCTGTAAAGCAGTGAATTTTTTGGTCACATTGAAAAATTACACAATGAAAAGACAGAATTATGCAAATTCAACACCGAAAAAATAGAGGAAGTGGTTGCACTTGTTAAAGTCAATTTTAAAAAGCAGAATCTTCAAATAAATACGCTGTTATCCTAGTCGTTGAAAAAATTTTGTCTGGAATGGAAGATTCTTTTAATCTTGGTAACATTCATCTCTTCATCCGAATCTTCCAAAGAGTCAATTAAAAGCTATATTTGCAATTTTATTTTTATTTTTCGGAGCTACGGCTTTCAAACTGCTTTTTCAACTGCCTTCTCAACTGCTTCCTCAACTGCTTTTACTATCACACGTATTTGGCCAATATGTCAGATGAAGCACCTAATAGAGCTTATATAAATTTAATTTAATTCGGTTAATTTCGGTTCGGTCAAGCAAAAATTTTATTCCTGGTTTTCAAAAGAAAATTTTGATTGTTATTTCTAGTTTGATCTCAATAAAAAAGATTTAAATTTTGGAATATATCCGATTCGAATTGTATTCCTGGCTTAAATTATTTTAAAATTAAAAACAGGGTAACTGCAAGTTGAGCACACTTGTCTTGAGGCATTTTTACGTGCTTTTCACTGACTGTTGGGCGTTGACATTGAGCGTCGTCCGACGTCAAGCGACGTCCAGCCATGGCCACAAGCAGACTTATTGTCGTCCTCCATTGTCCATTGCTGTGGGAGAGGGAAAGGAAAGGGGGAGAAGAGATAGCGGAAGGGGGGGTGGGTGGTTTTAGGGGGTGGTAATCGTTAATATTTAATGAACAATCGCATTTCACTGAGTTGACGCGAGCCGCGTTTCATTTAAAAGGGGGGAAAAGAGGTTGAAAGGAAGGGAAAAAGGATAGTTAGGAAGTGGGGGAGGGGAAGGGTTGAAACGATGAAAATGCCGGCCGAGCATTTAGACATAGACATCAGGCCCACTGACACACTTGAAGCGAGGAACGCGAACGAAGGAACTGCGCGTGCTGCGACATTTTATGACCATTCAAGTCGCCACAACAACAACTACACTAAGAAAAAATATGTATACATACATTCATTTTAAAATTCTAGCTGAAAATTCTTAAGTTTGGCATATAATTTTAAAGCATGTGATCAGAATATTGTAGTTAAATTAACACAATATGCGAATAAAATGACAAAAAAAAGTCAAAGAAAATTTAAAGCATTTGATTTCACTAAAAAAATTTGTAAAGCCACGAAAATCAAAATATTTGCGGAGAAGGAATAAAAAAATGTTACTTGAATCATACCTATTAAACAATGATTAGTAATCATAATCATTAGTAATTAGATTTTTTTTGTTTAAAAGTCGAACTAATGATTAAATTACAATTATTTTCGGTTTTGCTCAATTATTTAATGACTACGATTACAAAAAATCAAAAATACTCTAAAATTATTACAATTATTCAAAAATAATCAGAAAAAATCAAAAATAATCTTTTTGAGCATTCGGATTATTGTTGATTTTTTTCTGATTATTTTGGCTACTTTGATTGTGAAAACTTTTTTCATCAGAAATAATCCAAAATAATCAAAAAAGAATCATAAATAATCCGAATACTCAAAAAGATTATTTTTGACTATTTCTGATTATTTTTGAAGAATTGTAATAATTTTAGATTAATTTTGATCTTTTGTAATCGTAATCATTAAACAATCACAAATTTTTCAACAGTGAATTATATAGTCACTACGATTATTTCCAAAAATAATCTAATTGATAAGTAATTCCAATCGAAATTTAACTGGTGTGACTTGAATCAAGTATTGCGTACTTTGTTTAAGAAAGTTTAAAATTTTGTAAATATTGAAGCTGTTTGGGACTACATTTTTTTTTTTAATAAATAATTTTTTTATTTTGGTTCATCGCTTTAGTTTTTATCTAAGAATCCCCGTTTTTTATTCTCTGTGTACAACAACAACTAAAACAACAACAACTAGAATAAGCTACCTGCCCGAGGGTTGCGGGTTTTCCATTTTTCACTCAAATGCCATGGAATAATTGCTTTTTCCTGTACGGCAATGCACGTGTGTGTGTTTCAGATGGGGGAATGGGAAAAGGGGCAGGTTCTGACAACTGTAAACAATGAAAAAATGTCACACACATACCACACACACTTACACACACACGAGTAAATCATCAGCTTTTGTTTTTGTGCCCTTCGTTTCATTATCCAAATTAGAGAGACAACTTTAAAAAAGAATTGAAAATGAAATATAGAAAAATTCGTAGTATCACAAATTTATACAGCTTTTTAAATATTCAGAAGCCTGTCTATTGACGACAGTTAAAATCAATAACTTGGAACTTAAGAACTCAATTGAACTATTTACTTTAAGCTTGTACTTTTAAAAATTGTCTTAAGTTTAGAGAATACTTTTGTAGAGAGTGTTATGATTCTGTCGCGCAACAGGTAACACATAAAAGCAGCTGGTTTCGACCTCTTAAAGTCTAATATTAATGATAAACAGAGTCTTGTCCATTTCAAAATCGGTTTCTATGCATATTTATCTATATCTGTCACTCTATATCCCCTCTCTTTATCTTAATTTTGCAGTACTGTGAATGAAATTTTGAAATTTTGGTGATTTGATGCATACATACAGCAATGGACAAAATAAAAGAAACAAGTCATTTTGAAATTTCAAACAAATATTTAAAAATTTTATATAAAGCTGCATCTGAATATAGAAACATGTTATTTTGTTAAATTTTTAAACTACGAAAGTAAAAACAAATATTTTTTCGAAGCAACTTAAAAATTACTTAAAAAAAGATCGCATCTATGATTATTTCCATCACCGTATATGCTTAAATCGGGCAGTTAAAATTGTGATATTTAAAAAAAGATGAAACATGAAATTTAAAAAATTATGAAAAATTTAAAAATCATATTACAAATGTCAGAAAAATTAACAAAATATAAAAATTAGCCTGATTTTATTGTTTTCTATTCTTGATCATTCAATAATACAGGATTAAATGATTTAAAATTAGAAATTTTTCCTTTCTTTTTCATTTAGGGAGTATTTGCTAGAGCAAACTCTGATCTGTATTCCACTTGCAGGGTATTTAAGCGAGGCATTCTTGAGTTGTTTATTGGGATTTATTGATAATCCGAAGATATTAAATATATTTTTATCATATTTTTCTTTGCTTTTTCACATTCAATCGATTTATAGGGTATTTAAAATTTCCTTTCTTTTTGTTATTTGTCTATCATACTCAACTAAAGCATACCCCTTTGCACATTCACGTATTGTACAGGGTATATTTAAGATTGTTTGGCTTTTAACACTCACTTTAATTGACTTTTTTACTGTTGCTGTTATTGCAGCGGGCAAAATGGACGCGGCCGCCATGGCCATTGCGGTGGGCAGCAGCAGCAGCAACGGCAGCGGCAGCAGCAGCAGCAGCGCCAGCAGCAGCGGCTACGGCAGCGCAACAACAACACCAACAACGCCAGGACAATACGAGGGAATAACAGCAACAACGGCAACAATTGCCACTGTGGCGCCCTTCTACAGTGAAGCCTTAACCAGCCTGGATGCCCAGCATCGACAGCAGCAACAGCAGCAGCAGCAGCAACATCAACAGCAGCAGCAACATCAACAGCAGCAGCAGCAACAATCGCATTTTTATCATCAAAATTATAATTACGGCATGGATGCGTATAACTACAGTGCCTACAATTATAATGTGCCCAGCGCACGCTACGAGAAGCTGGCCAAGTACAGCAACAACAGCAGCAGCATCAGCAGCAACAACAACAGCAACTCTCACAGCAACAACAGCAGCAGCAACTCTCTCAGCAGCAACATCAACAACAACATTCACAGCAACAACTCGAAACCGCAGGCAGCTGCCACGCCCTTTTACGCCCAACCGCCGCCACAGCCACAAACGATACCCTATGAGGCCTACAAATACAAGTTGCCGCAGCAACAGTTGCTGCCGGCACAGCATCAGCATCAGCCTCAAACACAACCACAGCAATATCCGCAACTGGGCATGGGATTAAGCATGGGAATGGGCATGAATATGAGCATGAATATGGGTATGAATATGGGCATGGGGCTGACAACAGCAGCCCAAAAGCAACAGCAGCAGCAGCAGCATCAACAACAACAGCAGCAACAACAACAACAGCAGCAGCAGCAACAGTTGTCGCCATTGGAGCCAAGTTATGCCGCAATTAAGCCAAATAGTCGCTATCCTAATATGTACGGCAGTCCAGGAGCAACAGTTGCAGCTGGCGCTGGAGCAACAGTTGCTGGTGCAGCTGCAACAGTTGCCGCTGGCGCTAGCAATGGCCACGCCTACTATGACAAATACGCCATGTCCCTTTATCCGCCCAATTTTGCGACAGCTGCGCCGCTTTACAGTCCGCCGGAGGAGACCGCTTACCGCAAATCATCTGGCAACGCTGGCAATTGTCATTGGACCGGACTGGACTACAGCAATGCGAGCAATTGTCATGGTGCTGGATCAGCAACTGCTGCTGCTGCTGCTGCTGCTGCTGTCTATCATCATCCGTCGACCGGCTCAAATTCGGTGCTACCACCGGCCAACAATGAGCTGTACTATAAATATGACAAGTATGCCACGCCCACAGCCGCCTATGGTGGCAATCCTACCTATCAGGCGAATCTCACACAGAGCTACGTTGGTCGCGGCATGTGGCCCACTGCGAATCCCGCAGAGAATTCACAGCCGAGTGCCCGACAAAGCTGCTGTACACAGGGCTTTCCGGCGCAACAGAATTGTTACTATCCCCGCAGCAATGGCTATGGCACCACATACACAGCGGGTAATACGAAGCTAAAACATCCAACTGATCTCTATACGAACTACGAGTTGCCGCCTGTACAGCGTGGAAGTTACGCCTACGGGCAGCCAGGAAGTGGTACCGGCTTAAGTGGTATCTCGTCAGCCACGCCCACGGCCAACAACAGCCAGCGTTATGTGCATCCACAGCTGGCCATGGGTCTGGAGGCAAGTGTCAGCACCGCTTATTACAATGATCTCAATAGCTTGGACAATTATGGAACGCATCGCACACAACCGTCGCATCCTAACCCAACCTATCCAATCAACCCTACCCTAACCCAACCCTATGCCAATCAACCCTATCCCAATCAACCCGCCGCCTCCTCGCTGGAATATCAATACCGAAAACGCGCCATGTCTTCTTCGACCTTGGCGCCCACAGTCTCTGCCAACAATTGTTATCTAGCACAGCAGCCGAATAATTTGGGCAGCTTGGAGGCACATGTGGGCAGCTATGTGGGCTACGATCTTCATGCCAGCGCAGCGCCACAAGCTCTAAAGTCGCAGTCGCAAGCGCCCAGTGCGCATAGCTCGAATATACGTGACTTTCTGTCCAGCTGGAATGATGATGAGGAAGAATTGCCCGCTATGTCGCAATCTGTTGCGATTGTGGCGCCCACGCCAGTTGCAACTCCTCCGCATCTGCATCCGCCTGTTCAGTCCAATTTCATGTATGAAACACTGGCACCAGCTGGTCCAGTGGCCACCGCTGTGTTGGATGCTCAGGTTAGCGATTTGAATCTGCCCGACATCATAATCGATCATCATGAAAAGTCTGGCGTCAGTTTGGGCAATTTGGCGCCCAACGTGGGCCATGTGGAGGATTCATTTGGCAGTTTCGATGTGGAAAAGGAGTTGGACGAGCTGCGTCTGAAGAAATCCAATCCGGCTGGCGAGAGTGTTGTACTGGAGGAGATACTACAAGAGCCGCTGGTGACAGAGGAGGAGGTTCTACCTCCATTATCGCTGCCTAGTCCCATACCCATTCCCATTGCGACTGAGCTGGTGACTGAAGCGGAGGCCAGCATTGAGTTTGATCAGGGCACAAGCAATTCAAATGAGTCTACATTTGAGAAGGAGTACGAGACATTTATCCACAAGATCGGCAGCGATACAGATACGGAGATGAATGCCCAAGATGACAGCGAGTATCTGGAGCGTGCCAAGCGCAGCAAGTTCTCGAAGCGCAAGCGAAAGTCGACAGAGGAGAGGGAAGTGGAAGCAACTACAGAGTCTCAGTTGCAATTTGAAGATCCAGTTACTCCGCTAACCACTCCGATTTCCACTCCGAAAGCCTCGGCCCGCGACAATCGCAAGTTGTTGGCGCGTCGACGTCGCAATCGCATCAAAATGCTAAAGATTCTCGAATTTGAGAGTCCCAAAATCAAGCATCGTTTCTATTTTCGCACTTTGAAGTTGCTGCGTCGCCGATTTGCGCAATTTCAGGTGCGTGAGCAGCGTTTGCAGCGACTGAGGCGACAATTGTCCCTCAAAAGGGAGCGTCATCTGCCCCTGATCAAGCGACGATCGGTTATGCAGTATGCAGCCCAAAAGGAAGAGCTCCAGCATATCCCAAGTCTCAAGGGTCTCAGTGATTCGGGACGCGAGACGGTCATCAAGAGCGTTCATTCCGTGCGAGAGAGTCTCGATTGTCCGCCCAGCAAGCAGTTGGAGGAGGAGGAGGAGGAGGAGCAGAAGGAATCGCAGGAGCCCAGAGATCTACCAGAGACTGAGCACAACTCGGACTCGAATCACACGCAGTCCATGCAGTCCGTGGAACTCCTGGGCAGCTTCAAGGGCTTCGATGATGTGGAAAACACAAATCTATCGCCCAAGGCCAAGCTGCGAGTGGAGGAGCCTGAGCCTAAAGTGGAAACGGAAGCGAAAGTGGAAGCGAAAGCCGAAGTCGAAGCCAAAGCAATGGCTCCCACTTGCCTGGAGCAGGTGAAGCAATCGAAGCAGCTGGAGATACAAAGATGGCTGAGCAACAGCATGGAGGATCACTCCTTGGAAAAGCCACAAACGCAAGGTACGAATATATTTTTAAAACATTTAAAAAAAAAAAAAAAAAAAAACTTTGTCTAAACTTATCCGATTTTATTAACGAATGTCAATTTTATCTTCCTTTGACCTCTTTTTTGCATCAGCATCAAAATTGTATTCATTTGACCACTATTGCATACTTAACCCTTGAAAGGTTTCTTAAAAACTCCCATAACTTTGTCAAAACTCAACCGATTTGCTTGCAAAATGTCAATTTTGTTACTGTTAACCTTTAATTATACCCGTTACTTAAAAAATAATTAAAAGGGGAAATTGTATTCGTTGCAATGCATGTAACAGGAAGCATCTTCGACCCTATAAAGTATATATATTCTTGATCAGCATCAACAGCTGAGTCGATATAGCTATGTCTTTATGTGTGAGGACTTAGAGCTTAGAGACTATAAGAGCTAGAGCGACCAAATTTGGCACACAGACTTCTATAAACCCCACGCAGATCAAGTTTGTTGTTTGTTTTGTTTTAAATCAAGAAATTCGGTTTTTTTTTACTTATTAACGCTAATTACTATTATTATCCATCATTCTACTAAATCGTAACAAGATTGGACAAATAGAAAGGTAGTAATGGCTTATTAAAGTTTTTGAGCAATGCGAGTGCCTAAAAGTATGCAATATTTTTTTTTTTAATAAGTAATGGGTATCCTATAGTCGGCAGCTCGACTATAGCCTTTCCCACTTGTTCATGCTCATTAAGTTTAATAATGGAATGCTTATATAAAATCCTCTAGGGAATCAAATGGAAACCGCCGCAAGTGTAATCTGTCTGTCCTCATCATCCGCCTCCTCGTCGTCGTCTGGAACCTCTTCGAGTTCCACGGGCAGCAGCTCCAGCGAAGACTCCGATTCGAGCAGCAGCGAGGAGATGCAGGACATGCAGGACAAGGACAACAAAAATGGAGCAAGTAGCTCGAGTAACAAGAGCACGTGCTCTGGCGAGGAAAGCGACTTCAATGAGTTGGCTGCCCTGCAAAAGGAGCTTTCGCAGCAGTCGGAAAATAAGCTGGAAGCGGTGGATGATTCACTCGCGAAGGAGAAGGAGAAGGAGAAAGTGTCCAACAATGACATTGAAAAGCTGAAGCAGATACTGGAAAGTGATGGCGATGGCGATGAGGAGTTGGAGGCGAAGTCAAAGCCAATTGTACCAAAGCTAAGTGACCTTAGTAAAATTGCCTTAAATAGTTCCTTAAACGTTAAATGTAGCGACTTAGACATAATCAGAACTCCAACCAACTCCAAGTTGGAGTCTCAGCCCAGAGAATTGAGCGTCGAAGAAGCTTTGGCTGAGATGTATCAACAAATTGGTGTCGCCTCCGATGCGGAGGAGACCGAGGCACGCAAACAGTTGGAGGAGGAATCAGCAGCAGCAGCAGCAGCTGGACAGGATGTGCTCATCAATCTGGCGGAGATCTTTGACAACAATAGCAGCGATCTTTATGTGGTGCAATGTGACTTGAATGAAAATATACTGGGCGTTGTGAATGGCGAGCAAAGCGAGCTAGAACAACAACAACAGCTAATTGAGTTGTTAACCGAACCAGAGGCAGTTGAAGTTGAAGATGAAGATGAAACGGAGCCACAATTTGATGGGACGACGCCGCTCATTCATCACGAGGAAATTGTGCCGCCCGAGAACAACTGCAAGATGTTGGAGACACATCGACAGCGAAAGTTGCTCAAATATCTGCACTCCAAGTACGTGCAAAGCAACATCAGTCGCTTCTATCACGCCCAGCGTGTGCTCAAGAAGTATCAGAGGTACCGGAACCGCCGGTTCAGTTCCCTTAGTCCCCACAGTCCAGAGTTCAGAGTTCAGATCAGAGCTGGCAAGAGTGTTTAAACACTTTTATTTAATTTAATTCTTCCAGCATTACACAATTAGTTGACTTAATAATTAGACACTTTTAAATTTATATCTTACAATTATAATTTGTGAAAGATGGGCAGATAGATAGATTTAAAAAGCTAGTTAGTGGCATTTCCAGGATCATGAAAAAAAAAATATATACACTCGCCAGAAAAACTATGCGTACACACTTTTTTTTTTAACTTTAACAGCTATTGTAAGACAAGCCATCATAGTCAAAATAAAATATATTTGGAAAGGTCGTTTAAATTTCGTTTGAATGATGCAAAAATTTCCTTTCCAAAAATTTCAAAAATATTTTTGTGAGTGTATTTTATGATTTTTAAAAAATCGCCAAAAATCTTTTTGTGTGAAAATTTGGAAAAAGGGGTTAAAATAGTTATTTTCAGGATTTTCAAAAAATTATAAAAAATACTAGCCAAAATATTTTTGAAAAATTTTTTGGAGTTACTCTTAGATTTGTTTCAAGAATTTTTTTGCATCTAAATATTTTTTTGAAAAAATCGAGGATAAAAGTTAAAAAAGTAGATGTTCACAAAAATTCGAATTTTTCAATGGTTTAAAATTTGCATCATTCAAACGAAATTTAAACGACATTTCCAAATCTATTTTTTACTATGATGACTTGACTTTAAATAACTGTTAAAGCTGAAAAAAAAGTGTGTACGCATAGTTTTTCTGGATAGTGTAGATAATTTGACCGGATTTACAAATTTTCGACTATATTTAGCTATCAATATACATTTATGCCTACTTGCATATCTGAAAGTTCAAAATAAGGCGTAATCATTTTAAAAGCAGTGGTGTCCAAAGTGCCAAAAGCCTATTCCATGGGATACGAACTCATAATTCTGCCGGAGTCGCAGCCGACACACGTATAGAGAGAGAGAGAATAAGTGTGTTCTATAAATAGCACGTTCGACGGCTTGCTCTCTTACGATGTGCATCTTCGGCTTTTTGTGCTCTCTCAAAGCATCTGATTGGCTGATCCTTTTTGATGTCGACGCTGAGCTGTGTTTAATGAGGAGAGACAGTACAGCACTAGACTTTTAGCATACACTGCAACCAATGCATTGCTCTCTTTACTTGGCCAAATGCAGAGATGCGACAGTTCGCATAGGCATTCAGTTCATTGTTTCAGTGTAAAGCAGTAAAACGTTTTGTGACTTAGCACACATGCGCAATGTTTGACTGTGTGAGTTTGGACACCGCTGTTTTAAAGTGAATTTGAAGTACATGGGCTTACTCTTAATTTAAATTGAAAATTTGTGCAGCAAATTTGAAATTTCAAAGGAATTTCCTCTTTTTTTTAAATGTTAAACTTACTAAATCAATTAATTGTGTAATGCTGAAAGACTCAACTAAAAGTTTGTACAAAAATTAAATAAAAAAACAACATATTTTTAAAAATATTATTGCCAGCTGTGGTTCAAGGCCTTCAGTCGGTATAGATCGTATAAATATCATAGCGATAAGGATGCAGCGTTTAGACCAGGCAATCAAGTGTTAAATGTATTTAGACCATTTAAAAGCTGGCGTGCCTAATGGATTTTAAATTTGAATTCAAATTATCCACACACACACACACACATTTCGAGAATCTCAAAAGACTTGTTTATGTAAATCAAATTTTTTGGCATTTGACATTAAAATTAAAATTATAAATAATATAATTATGATAATTTTGAGCAGATTAAATTGTAATTACGATAAAAGAGTTTATAGCTTCAAATTAGTCATAAAATCTATATATTTAGATATCAGTGCAATATTTACGAGTACATGCAAATATCGTGTTGAAACATTTTATTTTATTTTATTTTTAGTTTTTTTGTATGTTAAATTCGAATCTCGGTATTTAGATGCAGTAAGTGCAGTTTGTAGCGGGGCAGGGGGGGCGTATACGTGATTTGAACCATTACCATAGCTTTACCAGTGTCACTCTCTCACTCTCTCTCTCTCTCTGTCTGTCTGTGTTTTAGCCACAGTCGCGTGCAATTAGCTTTTAAAGCGAACGCATATGTCATTTTGAAACAAACATATAAATACTTATCTTAATACAAATTTTATATACTATAAAGAGTTATTTCATTCTGAATACTCTGTAACTAAATGAAAGTGGTTGAAACTGTTGATCAGCATGAGTCAAATGAAAGTAAAGCTAAAAAAAAGTATCTTAATTAGCCTGAAATCCAATGAAAATTGAAGTTTACTTGACTGCAGAATATTTGTCAGTCGAGCATTTTCAACTGGCAAAATTAATCAATAAAAAAGTTGTAAAAAAAATATATTTATATGTGTATAGTTCAGAATTTCATGCTGTTACTTCACTACAGGGTCTTTGCCAGTCGAGCAGACTCGATTAAATACAGAGATTACAGAGACCACTTAAAGAAAACAGTCTAAAGCGTTAGGCAGTAGAAGATATCAATAAATATGTCTTATGCCAACTTTGTTACTTCTCTACAGGGTATCTGGCAGTCGAACACACTCGAGAAAGTGCAGAAGATCTAACAAAAATCATTTGAAAGCGTAAGACAGCAGAATATTAGAGAGTATGTGTCTGGATTTCACTTTGTTACTTCTCTACAGGGTATCTAGCAGTCGAGCACACTCGATTGGAGCAATTTGAAGCCACTTGTCATCAGAGGTCAGACACAGAAATGAAAGGACAGATAAGTAGTTACAGATACAGATACAGATACACACACTGTTAGAGATACAGATAAAGCGATAAGTACAGTGAAGGAAAAAATATTAGAAACGAGTCATTGTGACATTTCAAACCAGCCTGCTGAGGTTTAATATTTATGAGATAAAAATTAAAAAATAAAAAAAAAATCATTTTTTCCAAAGCAATTTTAAAAAGACCCAAAATGATCGTTTCTATTATTTGTTCCACTACTGTTTTGTGTTGTTTGTGATTTTTGCGTGTTGCCAACGCGGTAAATTGCCAACCAACATCAACAACCGTAATTATGACGAGGGTCAGCCCTTTTTTTTATCAGACCGATTGATGGTCATGTGCCACGCCCCCCGCCCAGCCCCCCTGCACGCCTTACTTTTGGCTATCTGTTGAATATTCCAATCTATTTTTTGTTTTGTATTTAATATTTAAATAGTTAGTTTAAGTTTTGCATACGAATTTTTTCATTTGTAGCCAGCAAAATGCAGCCTAGACCAAAAAAACATAATAATAATAGTATATAGTATATAATAAAATAAAAGACGAGCTGTTATAAACTCTATCGCATATAATTGTATGTACATTTATAAACACTTGTATTCTTTAATTTAAATTTACAGCTGTTGGAAATTTTTAAATGTACATAAAATGTGTAGTGATAAGAGGATAATATCTAGATCTTATTGTTAGAGACCTGTTAGTTCTGTTCTTAGTTCAAGACTTGTTTGTTTTATAGTGCAATTTATGTTTAAAGTGGGAGCTGTTATATTTGTAGTATACAAAATTGATGGATAGATGTAGATCTATAATTGGTTGGGCCTTACATTCACATATTTACACTTGTAAAATTCACAATACTTATATTATAGACAATGTTTGGTATAATACGGAACAAAATCCGTAAAGAATTGGATTCGTTATGCTGATAACTGATCCGTTATGGCCATGGTTTATATAAGCAGACCAGGAAAATGTAATAATTGTCAAGGGCAGTGCCTAAACTACTAGTTGTTTAGTCTAAATTGGTTAGGTTAACTTTTTATTATTATTATTATTAGACTAATCATGTGAGACCACCTATAGCTAAATTTGAAAATAAATATATATACAATTGATATTTACCTACTTTTAAGTACAATAAATAAATAGATGTCATTTCTCTTGCAACACATTCCAAAGGACCAAAAACTTTATCAAATGTTATTTATAAATGTATAGATTTCTATATATAGACAACTTTCGGATTAATTCAACCACTTATGCAGCTAATTTTTGTGCAATGTTTTTTTTTCCAAATTAGTCTAAAGTAATACGCATAATTTTAGTACAAAAAAAAGCAAAATCAAATGCAAAATGCTAGCCCACTAAATGTAATTAAAAATATTTATTATGATAATCTGTAATATGTATGTATATAAACTATAAACAATCTATATCATCTGAATGTTCTCTTTACACACTATATATATTTAAACATTTATATTCCACCTTTATTTATATGCCGGAGTTATTCATTGTAATTTTTAGACCCTAAGCATTATACGATCTGTCCAGATTGTGACTATATAAATGTGAGTGTCTTTAACAGATAAATACAAAAAAAGAAACAGAAAACATACACAACACCAGCAACTATAATATTGATTAAAATAAATGTTTTATGTAAATGTTATATATGCAAATTGACTGCTGTTTTATTTATTTGTCTTTTGAATTTCCCGCTTCGCCTGTGACGTCACAAACTGTTGCATTTCAGCGAGCTGGCAACGCTGCGAGTGGAACGCGTGTTGTTTCGTTCAGCTGTTGAGTGGCAACGCTGTTTTGTCTGTGCTTTCGTTTACTTTGTGCAGTGGCAACGCTGTTAAACTCAAAAAAAAAAAAAAAGATAACAATTGATTAGTTTTCGTTTTTCTTTTATATTTTCGGCACGTGGCTGCTTAAATATTTATATACAGAAATGTGTATTGCATTTAATTCGAATAAAAAATAAAAGTATCAGCACAGTTCACAAATCTAAAATTTGCAGGCTAAAGTAAAAAACCAACTCGGGTTTCGTTTCACACGTTCGTTTCTCTCTCGCGCGCGCTCTCTGCTAAGAAAGAGAGAGTGTGCGCTGATTGGTCGCTGCAGGTGTTTTGTCATCATCATCATCATCATCATCATCCTTTACTCGTACTTGTCAAAGTAACGCTTTTTCAAATCCGGCGGATACGTGACATATATATAATGCTCGTTCTGTCCAGCAGCACCAGCTCCAGCTCCATCGCTCTGCACAATCTCGTGCGTGGAGGAGGAGGTGCGCAGCGATTGCTGTGAGGCGCCCACATGACGATGCCGCTGCTCCAGCGGCCGTGGATGCGTGTTGTAGTGATGACGATCACCACCGCCAATCACATTGCTCACATTGCTCACACTGGTTGTGGCTATGGGCCGACTATGATGGGAGGCACTGTTCGTGCTACTTGTATAGTCGCGTCGGTCTAAAATGTCCTGTGGGTCGGGATGGCAAAAAAAATGTATTAATCGATTATTGAATCATATGATTAATTTAAGCTGCGCGATTATTAATTGCAATTAATCGACGAAAAATATAAATAATCGATTTATCAAATGATTAATTTTTGTTATAGTTTTTTAAAGTATTGTGTAATGCAATGCCATTGTATAGCAAACAAAATTAAGAACAATAATAAATTGCCCAAAAAATATAAATACAGTGGCTCACAGCTTGAAGTATGCAGGTCAAATTTTGACATTTTAGGCTTATTTGAGCCGTTATCGTTAACATATTTTCATCAATGGAAAGGTCATTTAATTTCCGTTTGAATGACACACAACTTTCTTTAACCCATTAAGTACCCTTCGAAAATTTCAAATTTATGTAAAAGTCTACTTTTTCCACTTTTTTCCTCGATTTTTCACAAAAAATATTTTGATGCGGAAAATGTTGTTAAACAATTCTAAGAGTGACTGCAAAATTTTCAAATATACGAGGGTGCCACAGAAATCACTTTCGCTTGAATTTCACTTAAATTTCATACAAATTTAAGTGAAATTCAAGCGAAAGCGATTTTGTGGCACCCCAGATATTTTTGCTAGTATTTTTTTGGAATAAAATCTCCACGTGTGTTTCCCTGAAAAAATTTTGGCAACGACGCGATTATTTGATCGATTAATCGATTAGTGTTTCAATTAATCGCAACACATTTTACGATACAATTAAATCGCCAATGGAAGCAAAATAATCGATTCATGTGTATCATACGATTAATCGTGCCATCCCTACCTGTGGGTAGACCAGGCTCGTCGAGTGACGATGATGCAGCGGCGTGTTGGCGTTGGAGTGCGGGTGCGAGTGGGTGTTGGACGACGACGCTGCTGCTCCCGCTGCTGCCGCTCCCCCCACCACTTGCCGGCCGCCTGCTGCTGCCGCCGACGACGATGTTGGTGTTCCCCCCGTGCTCCCCGCCGCTGCTCGCTGATCGGCGATGTAATGTCGCGGACTGTGCCGATGATATTGCACTTGCTCGGGGTACAAATCTCTTGCTGTTGTTACTTGTTGTTGCTGCTGCTGTTGTTGTGGTTGCTGGTAATAAAACTGTTGCTGCTGCTGTAGTTGTTGCTGCTGTCCATGTGTCGCGACGTCTTCCAGTTGCTGCTGCTGCTGCTGCTGCAGTTCGTGCTGCGTCGCATAGTCGACATGGTAGAGATGCGGAGCAGGCATGTAAATGCTGCCGCCGGCCCCGGCGCCGACATAATGATTGGCATTGATTGTCGTTTCTTCGGAGCTGAAACAAATGACTTGGGTTTGCTCAATCTCAATCCAAACAACAACACAAAAGACACCAAAGCTAGGGATGTAAATCTGATTTTGAATACGGTATTTTACACAATTATTTGATTTAGTTCATTAAATGTTCATTTAAATAATTAACTAATTGAATTAAACATTCTTATTGTGCTGGATAAACTCTAAAAAAATATAAAGTTTCATTTTAAATGTGCTCGGAACTGATTAAAATAATAAAACCTTGTTTTGATTTAAGCAAAACAGTTGTTTTTTTAAAGCCAAACTTTTGTTTTGAATAGGTTATATAATAAATTTTATCTTAATTTATAAGATTTGACTTGTAGCGCTAGGAATCAAATAAATATATAAATAAATATCATTATTTAAATTTTATATCAGATATTTTGAGGTATGGAAATATTTTCTTAACTAGATTTTTAACCAAAGGGGTTTTTTGAGAGATTTTATATGTACATAGTATATTCCAGCACTATAGAATTATTTGATTTGGTTAATTAAATGTTCATTGAAATAATTAACTAATTCAATTAAAAATTCGTATAGAGCTGGAAAACTCTTAATCAACATAAAGTTGTAATTTAATTGAAATAATTTATGTATAAAATTTAGTATCGTTTGTCACAAAATTTTCTATCAGACTTTTTGAGGCATGGAATTATGTTCTTAACTAGATTTTTAACTCGCAAAGGGGTTTTTTTTTGAGAGATTTTATATGTTATTTAGTTGATTTAGTTAAATAAATATTTCAGTGTTGATTCATAAATTAACTAATTAAATCAAAAAGTCTGGCTGGAAAAAACTCTACTTACTATAAAATGTTGTTTGTTTCTTTTAATTATCGAAGAAAACTGGAAATTTCATTATTATAACATGTATTACTTTTATGTTAAATTAGATGAAAAATAGCAGTCAAAATTAATTTGTATGATAAAAATTTAAAAATAAAAGTTTATTCTGTTTCCTGAATACCTCAAAAAATATGTAATTTTTAATTTAGCTGTTTTTTTAAGAAAACATGTTAGAGAGCATAGATGTATTCCAAAATTTTAGACAACTGCACCGAATAATCGATTTTTATGAGGGAAAACTTCGATATACGGATGTTTGTAAATTCGAAATTGATGTTTTCACCCAGCAAAATTCAAAAATAGTTTACATCCCCAGCTGAAAGTGATGCCGCTGAAACACTTACTCAAAGAGTATCCAAATGATGTAGTAGCAGAAACAGATGCCAGTCGACAGCACAAAGATGAGGATGACGATGAGGCCCCAGGGAAAGGCGCGGGGCTCGAGGGGACCGTCCTCCCAGTAGCGGTCACAGGTGAGGTACCAGCACACGGCCTTGTTCATCTCCTCCTCCATCTCGCGGAACGCCTGATCCGACATGGACAACAGCAGGCCGCCAATGCAGCTCCTCAGCAGCAGCTCACAGCGCGTCTTCAGTTTGCTCAGCTCCTCCGGCTTGCAGTTGGCTCTGGGCACTTTGGCCTGTCCACCTGGCGATCCGTCTGGCTTTTGGCCTGCATCCGACTGATCTCCACTGCCCTCCGCATCGCCACTTTGCTCGCCCTCCTCCGTTTCGTTCTGTTTCAGCTCGGCATCGACATCGGAGTCGGAGTGGGAGTGGGAGTCGGAATGGGATTCACTTGCATCTGGTCGCTTCAAGTGCGCCTGTCCGAGCTCCTTTAGCTTCATCAGCAGCTTCTCGCCCGCCGACTTGGACTGCGACTTGGCTGCCGAACCATCCTCTCCAGCTCCAGTTCCAGTTCCAGCTCCAACTCCTTCTGATGACGACTGCTCACGACTTTGGCTTGGCTTCTCTTGGAGTAATTGACGATTTTGTACTTTGGCTGCACGCGTGGCACTCAATGTGGAAGTTCTGCAAATTATAGAGATGGATCTTTCAACTTAATTGATCTAGAAAAACTAAAATAAAATATTAACAAAAAACCAAATAATTACATACAAATTTTGCTCTTTTTTATCAGGTGTGCTACAGAATTCTTTTAAATTGTTATGAAATTTTGTCAAATTCAAGCGAAAGCAATTCCTGTGGCACCCCTGTATATTTTTTAATGAATTAAACATCATAATTATTTAAAAATATTCAGTTTGATATTTAGTTTAAAGGCAATACTTTAATAATAAAATTTTGACGGCTTTAAAAATCATAAAAAATATAAATAAAAAATTAATTTTAAATTAGTTAAATATTTCTTTGTATAAAACTATTAAAAAATGAAGTTAAAAAATCATGATTCAAAAGTCATATTAAGTTATAATCTTATAAAAATTAGCTATTTTTTTAAAATAATACTCTACAACTTTTGGAAAAATGTTTAAATTAATTAAATTTACAATAATTATTAAATTGAAGCAAGTTTCAATTAAATTTCAAAATTAGTTTCAATAGAAAAAAATAAATATATTCACAAATTTAAATAATTTTTTGACAAAGTAGGCAATATTTAAAAAAAAACAAGAAGGAAAAAAAATGAATGGCTTAAAAAAAATAAAGAAAAAACCGAAACTTTTTGAAGCCCTGTTTTTTACCTTGGTATTAAACTCAAGTATGCGGCATTCGCTTTGGCCAGTGCGGAGTTTTGGCCCAGAGAGTCGCCCCAGACTTCGATGTCGGTGACGATGTGCTGATCGCCGAACTTGAGGCTAGAAGCGTCCTCCGTTTCAAATACCTCACAACGCATTATGTCACAAAAGTCGGCCAGACAAACGGCGTCCTCCGCCTGTATACATAAATATATTAATGAAGATGTACACAAGAAGAAAAATTAGTAATTCAAATCAAGTTCGAATAAATTTTTTATAAGAGAAAAGAATCTTGAATCTTTACTTGAATTAAGTTGAAATAATCTATTTATCTCAATTTATTCCAAATAAAATTATTTCTCAATCTTCAATCAAGGTTTGAAAGTTGTTAAATAAAAAGTTTATATAAAGTTCTGTACTTTAAAAGATTTTGATGTAGAGTAAGTCTGAGTCTTGATTTACCAAAATAATTGAAATTTTTGGGATTTATGAAATTGTTGTTGAAAAGAATCTTGAAACAAATAAAACTCTGCATTTACTAGAAATTAGTAAAAATCATATTTTTATCTCTGTTTTATCTTAGAGAATACACAAATAAAAAATTTGTTCAGTTATATTATATGTCAAGTTTTGAAAATTCTTTTGATGAAAACTATCATTTTTTTTAAACTATAAAATCAAGTCTTTACTTTTAAATATTGTTTCTATTGCAATTAAAACTTACTTTTAAGTTAAAAAATACTAATTTACAAAAATATTCAAATTTTTTGATTTACGAAATCGTAGTTGGAATAAAATAGAAACTTCGAGCTGACAAATTTAAATTTTAGTAAGAAATTCAGCTGAAAATTTGGCGAAATTCATGATTTTTGAGCTGAGAATAGAAATGCAAGCGGTTTACCTCATTGATGATCGACTTGTGACGTGTGTCAAAGTGCAAGTCCAGATATTTCTCCTGGTAGAAACTCTTGCCGCAGCGCCTGCATGTCCATTGAGTGGGACGATCCCGCTGCTTCTCATCCTGCCGAGGAGCAAAGACATCTCGCAACGGATGCAGTGGACACTCCAAGGGCAGCTTCACCTGAAAGCGAAAGTAGAAATCAACTAAAGTTTATCCTTTTGTTGCCTCACGCTCTCACCTGATGCTTGTCCAATATGGGCGTCCACTTGGAGCGCACGATTTTGCGGACTAGGCGACTGTTATCTCGTGAGCAGAGGATCTTGAGGACGTTCGAGGGGGGCCATGGTATCAGCAGCAGAATGAAGATCACAAATTGCTTGCTGGATGTCATCAAGCAGTGCGTGGGCAAGTCCAATCTGCAAAAGATGCCAAACAAAATTGTTGCAACTTCAGTTTTAATTTTAAATTTAAATTATTTTAAATTTTTTTTAGATCTCAGAAAGTATAAGAGCTAGAGCAACTAAATTTGGCACACAGACTTCGATAAGCCCCAAGCAGATCAAGTTTGTTTCAAATCTTTTTAACAATATTAGGAATTATTTGGTAATTAACGTTATCTTTTTATTAGAGCTATCATCCTACTTAAACGCAACAAGATCGAACAAATATTAAGCTGGTAATGGCTGATTTGAGTTTCAAGCAATGTAAGTGCCTAAAAGCATTCAATAAATTATATTTTAAATTTTTTCCCGCTTATTTTGTAATACATACATTTTGAATAATATTTTTGTGACGATAAAAAATTTTTGAATCCTTTTTTTCCTTCAGCTTTTAATTTTTTTAAGTTTATTAATTTTAAATTTAAATTATTTTTAATTGTTTTTATTTCTATTTTTTGATACATTTTAAATAATTTATTGCTGACGCTAAAATATTTTTTAAATTCCTTTTTTCCTTCAGTTTTGAATTTGATATTTTCAATATTATTTAGGCCTTTAGTAAATTATTATTTTCTAATTTTATTCTACATTTTAAATCATTTTTTGCTGACGTTAAAGAATTTTTTTTATTTAAAATTTAATTTTCCTATTTTATACAAACTTTAAATAATTTGCTGTCGACATAAAGTAAAAAAAATATATATATATAAATTGTGACACAGTTCGAAAGGAGTAAGTGGAAAAGAAGAAAAAGAATGTGAAGAAGAAGAAGAAGAAGCAGAAGAAGGACCTACTGACCAACTGGCCAATTAATTAAGGACTCTGCCCACTTCCAAGGCCCTTGGCACGACTCACAGACACGCAATTGATGCCGGTTGATTTCTCTTTCTCCCTCTCCCCCTCTCTCTCACTCTCTCCCCTCTCTCTCCTTCCTTTTTTTGGGTCACTTTATGTAAAAAATCGATAAGAGAGTGCGGCCCTGGGGGGGTTAATATTAACCGTTACTTGACTTGCATTTACTCAATTTACAGATTTGACATAGATTTGTATTGTAATTATTATCGAACTCACCTCGAATGAATGTACAATCAGGCGACATTCATTATCTGTTTGCAATTTACTGTTGTTGCTTCACAAGTTTTTTTGCTGTTGAATTTTTAATGTGGTGTATTTTTTTAGGTTATGTGCGCTGCTAACGGTTCTCCCCAACTTTGTTTTAATATTTACAAGAGTTAAATAAAAATAGTTTTGAGTTTCGTTTAATTTTTTTTAGATTTTTTCGGTTGTTTTTTTATAAATAAAAGCTGCGTTTCGTTTGCCTCACGTTCGCACTGCTGAAAATTTCAACGCTTTTTAACCCGCAACGTCACTCGCTTTGCCTGACAGGCTCTCTCTTCTTGCTCTCTCTCCTTGCGCTCTCTCTCTCTCTTCTGTTTGCTCTTTCGTATTATTGTCCTGCGCCACGGTTGTCAGCTGTTACCAGGGTTGCATCTTATGCTTATTGGGGGTTAAAGCGGGCACATTGTGTTAATTAATACCATGGAAAGTTAAACCGTATTTGTTTTTGAAATAAAATTTATTTAATAAATAATATATGTATTATGATTTGTGTTAGTAAATTGAAAAATAAATAAATCTTTAAAAATTATATATTAATTTATCTCATTTTATTTGTACTATACATATTTTTAAAAAGTATGAATATTTTTTTTTATTTTATTATTCAGATGATTTTAAAATTGTTATTCATTTTTAGACCCCGTACTTTAAAAAAGTAAAGGGGTCTATTAACTTTGTCACAAAAAAAAATGTGCGTAACAGGCAGAAGGAGGCGTGGCAGACCCCATAAAGTATATATTCTTAATCAGCATCAACAGCCGAGTCGATATAGCCATGTCTGTCTGTCCGTCTGTCCGTCCGTCCGTCTGTCCGTCTGTAAGAGCGCCTAGATCTCAGAGACTATAAGAGCTAGAGACTCCAAACTTGGTATGTAGGTTCGTCTATATTGGGAGCAGATCGAGTTTGTTTTAGATTTTGGATCGGACCACTATATCATATAGCTGCCATAGGAACAATCAGTCGAAAATCAAGTCTTAGTATACATACTGAAAAAATTTGATTGAAATCGGATTACTATATCATATAGCTGCCATAGGAACGATCAGTCAAAAATCAAGTCTTAGTATGAAAATCTTTTTGTTGTTTGAGATATCTTTATAATACGTACGAGGTCTCCGACAGTCGAGTACCGCTCGACTGTAGCACCGCCGACTAGTTAAGAATTATATATTAATTTATCTCATTTTATTTTTAGTATACATATTTTTAAAAAGCATGAATATTTCTTCTTTTTTTTTATTATTCAGATGATTTTAAAATTGTTATTCATTTTTTTATTTTGATTTATTGGTCTTTATTATACCCGTTGCTTTAAAAATAAGTAAAAGGGTATATTGAAAACGTATGTAACAGGGAAATGGAAGCATCTTCGACCCTATCAAAAATATATATTCTTGATCAATATCAACAGCCGAGTCGATATAGCCATGACCGTTTGATTAAAATACATAGTCTGCATAATCAGCACAAATGTCTTGAAAACATTCGGTAACTGTGGAGTTTTAAACTAAATGATCTAGAATACACAATAATGTATTTGCTCCACAATTTTAGACAAACTTTACATTAGCAAATTCTTTTTAAATGTCGATAGCAACTGCTGTTGAATTAATCAGCCAATTTAGTATTATATATATGTATGTATGAATGCACTTTCTTGGATTGCTTTAATCCCGGATATGAGCTCAACATTTTATCAAAGAGGAAGTCGCGGGAACTGTGGATTTTAAATTCAAAGTGTTTGTGGTTTCAGATATGACTTTGTATATAAATATATGTATTACTTACGTTGTTACGATTATCGCATTTTAAAATTCACTTCTTCGCTACTATTCAAATTATGATTCAGTCAGTCTTCTTTGGAATCCAGTAAAGAAAAGTTGCAAAATGTTGCTGAACATAATTTATTTAATATTTATACTAAGTACATTTACTTTGTGCTCTTATGGAATTCACATTTCCGAATATAATGAAACGAACGTAATTCTTACAATAAATTCTAAATTGTCCGAGTTGAGGTAAGGATCGTAAATACTGAAGTTTTCTTAAACTAATCAACTTATTAGGGCGGGACAGGAAAAGTTGACAAATGCTTTTGTTAAGGATTTGGATATTCAACTCCTCAGAGCGGACATACAGTTTATTAGAGGCGAGCAGGAACGACAGAAAAATGCTATACTTGATGTGGAATCAGAGATCAAACGACAGAATAAATCTGTACTTCAGGATATTCAAGTCTTTAAAACAGATATCCAGAGTCTTAGAGCGGAGTTGGACAGCCTGAAAAACGAAAAGGAATCAGCGATCCAATCTCTCAGGGCTGATATTCAAGTTTTAAAAGCGGACTTGGAACAACAAAAGAAGTGCGTTATGGACAAGGAAGCGGATAGCCAAGTGTTTAGAGCGGATATCCAGAGTTTGAGAGATGAGCTGGAATACCAGAAAAAATATGTACTCGAAAAGGAAGCAGCTATCCAATCTCTGAGGGCTGATAATCAAGTGTTTAGAACATATATCCAGGGTCTTAGAGCAGAGTTGGAACAACAGAAGAAACTTGATAAGGAAGGGGATATCCAATCCTTAAGAGCGGACCTGGAAAAGCAGAATAAGGATGTCCTTCAGAAGGAATCGCATATCCAATCTCTAGGAGAGGAGGTGGAACGACAGGGAAAGTTGGTAGAGGGACTTGTTAAGGAAACGGATAAGCACAGATCGTGGTTTAACCCACAAAATTGTACTAAGGCCAAGTTCAGTGGAACCTATGACATAGTTATCCCCAAGTTTAGTAACCAAACTTTTAAAGTGGCCTGTGATGCGGAAACTCAGGGAGGAGGTTGGACGATTATCCTGAGAAGGATGGATGGAAGCGTCAACTTTACTCGAAACTGGACGGAATACCAAGAGGGATTTGGAAATCTAGATGGCGAATATTTCTTAGGCTTAGATAAAATCCACGCGATGACTGCAGAGAGGCGTCAGGAATTGTTGGTACTTCTTGAGGACTTTGAGGGAGACGAAAGATTCGAGACTTATGATGAATTTGCAATTGGCAATGAGAGTCAACAATATGAATTGCACACTCTGGGCAAAGCCAATGGAACAGCTTTGGATTCACTTTCAGATCATCGAGGCATGAAGTTTAGTACATTTGATAAGGATAATGACAATTATAAAGAAGGAAATTGCGCCATTCGCGGCACTGGTGCCTGGTGGTATCGAAGGTGTCAGGCCAGGTAAGATGTTATATTAATTATTTCTCAGAGCTTCGTTAATTAACTTGAATTCTTACAGCCAATTGACGGGAACGTATAAAGACCATGGCTTCGACAAAGGCGTCACTTGGGATTCCTTTAGGGGATCCAGATACTCCCTTAAAACAGCAATTATAATGATTCGCCCTAAAAAGTGAATTCTCAGTCTGCACTACATTTAATCCTTTCGATCCCAACTTTGCTTGAGAGCAGCTTCAGTTATTAAAGAAAATAATTTAAGCGATTCCATTGTTATTATTCAGATGAGATAAACAAAAGCACATTTACAGTTTACTTATCAAAGTTATATTCAATAGAATGCAGCTGCCTCGTGAAATTCAGAAGACATTTTAAAATGAGTAATTAAACCAGTTACTAAAAAAGTAAGTACAAGGGTAAATTGTATTCGTTGAAATATACCAGTAAAGTATATATATTCTTGATCAGCATCAACAGCCACGTCGATATAGCCATGTCCGTCTGTCTGTCTGTCTTTCCGACCGTTTGAGATCCTAGATCTCAGAGACTATAAAACTAGAGCAACCAACTTTGGCACACGGTTTTCTATAAGCCCCACGCAGATCAAGTTTATTTTTAACTTGTGCCACGCCCCTTTCCGACTCCGTAAATAGCGAAAAACAATTATCCGCACAGCTTTTAAGATATTCGAATTTTTACTATTTTTTTGCTAAATAACGTTAACTACTATCATCCTATTAAATCGTAACAAGTTTGTACAAATACAAAGGTGTTCATGGCTGATTTAAGCATATAACCGCCTTAAAGTATGCAATAAAAATATTGTATATATATTTTAATAAGTAAGGGGTATCCTTTGGTCGGGAGCACGACCTTAGTCTTTCCCGCTTGTTCAATTTCATTTTAATTTAAATTTGTATTTAGAAATATTGATAAGTGTTTTGAAATTTTTTAAAATAAATGATTAAATTTAAAATAAGAGTTTCATTAAATTGACCAAATTAAAATTTGTTTTTTAATTAGTTAACGTTTTAAATAGTTTTAACAAAATTAACTTATGCAATAAAATTAGTCCGGGATTTTAAATATTTTAACGTTTTCAATTGTTTAAAAATGTTAACTGTGCAATAAAATTAATTTTGGATGTTGAATACATTGAAGCTTTAAAATTTAAATTAGGAATGTTTATAAATAAATAAATAAAACTTAATTGTTTAACAAATTATGCTATGAATTGAATTTAATCTGGAATTTTAAATTATTTTACGTTTTAAATTGATTTTAAAAAAAGACTATTCAACGTTTTTAATTGTTTCAAAAATGATCCTATTATTTAAATTTAATCTGGGATGATACCACTTAAAAAATACAATATTTTCAGCAATTCCCCGCTTAAGACTAGAAGTGAAACTAGTGTTTAAAATGTACTTTCTATAATTTGTTTTTATTTTGTTTGTGTTTTTTGTTGATGCATCTTTTTTGTTTGTATCCTGTTCATGTTGCTGCTGCCGCCGTTGTTGGCGTTGGAACGACTCCGAATTGATTTATGTGTAATTTCACAGTTCCTAGACTATAATAGTTAGTTAATTTAGCGCACAAGTCTTGACATCTACTACAAATAAATACTACTTAAAGTATATTCGCCCTGAACCGAACCGAACTGAACTCGAGTACGCCCCTCAAATTCACAGTCCGTTGTAGACGCGATTTATGGACGCCTGTTCAAGTAATTTCTTGAGAGCTGGAACAGAGAATTAGAGTTTAGAATCATAAGTAATTGAGAAGAATTTAAATACTTACCCTCCTTGTCCTCCTCGGTCAGGTCCTTCTTGGGGAACTCCACGTCGAAGGTGATGTAGAGATTGCCCGTCAGATTGTTGTTCTCAAAGTTGGGCATGCCCTCGCCCTTCTTGCGGATGCGTGCCCCCGGCCAGGTAATCTTCTCCCGCGTCACGCCCACACTGTGCCCGTCCAGATGCTTAATCTCCATTGTAAAACCAATGAGTGCATCCTGCAGACTGATCGTTACATTCGTATACAAATCATCGGCTTTTCTGAGGAATCGTGCATGCGGCATCTGCTGCACGCGTATGATGAGATCTCCCGGCTCGCCGTCAATGTGCGGCTCCCCCTCGGCCACGAAGCGCGTCTCCTGGCCATCGACCATGCCCTGTTCCACCTCAATTTCCAGCGTGCGCTCCTCGTTCACCAGCTTGACATTGGGACACTCGTCGCACACCGTTTGCTGGATCATCTGAAAGCGTCCCGGGCCCAGATTGCGGGTAACCATCTCCTGGCGGCAGTTGCATTTGCGTGTGCCCGAAGCCGGCTTCATCACCGGCTTGTTCCGCACAATCTCCACAAAGTTGCCCGAATAGAGTTCCTCGAGGGAAACGTACATGTTCATCACAATGTCCGCGCCCCGGGGCGTGTCATGCTGATGGGGATCGCCGCCGTTGCCGAAGGGGAAGCCAAAGTCGCCGAAGAAGGAGGCGAACGGATCGCCGCCGTGGTCCATCATGCCCTCCTTCTTGAGACACTCCTCGCCGCACCTGTCGTACGTCTTGCGCTTGTCCGCATTCGAGAGCACCTCGTAGGCAGCGCCCAGATCCTGGAACTTGGTTGATGCCTCCGGATCGTCCTTGTTCTTGTCCGGATGCAGTTCCTTGGCCAATCGCCTGTACGCCTTCTTTATCTCATTCGTATTCGCATTGCGCTTCACATTCAGAATCTTGTAGAAATCTCGCCCCGCCAGCGCCTCGTCCACCAGAAATAGCGCCAATTGCACAATTAGCACACACTTGATTAGCTGCATTTTTACTTAATTATTTGCTACGTCTTTTACTCTATATCTATTCATTTATTTGCGCTTATCTTTGACGTTGAAATAATTCGGAGCTGGCAAAAATCAAAAGCAGAATCTAGCTACGTTTGTGTGTGTGCATCGTGGTTGCTGTTGATTGGTCAAAGCCGGCGTGCCAGTGCTGCCACTTGACGGCACTTTACAGCTGTTTGTATTTTTGGTATATTTTGGTATTTATCAACGGTCACATTGCAAATAAGTTGAAAGTTTGTGAAGTCGTGGTGAAAAATATTAGGAAATGAAAATTTAAAAAAATTAATAAAAAAATCGACAAAAATGGAAAAAAAAAAACCTTGTGAGTTTCAAAATTAAATCTAGCTGCAAAATTAATCAAATTCCATGTTAAACTCATTTTTTAAAAAAGTGTTAAATATGGAATTGAGATCCGTGTGGCCACTTTTTTTTGCCAAGGCTGCCAGACGATTTGTATTTTAATGCATTATTAGAGGTGTGTGTTGTTCCCGATGTTTCGATGTTTGCGGAGCACACTAAATTTTTTTTGCATGGTTTTTAATCTGTAAATCTCATCTATAAAAGAGATTGTATTGAACATATTTCTCATAATATTTTAAAATGCTTATTTTTTCAATATTTTGGAGGGTCGTAATTATCAGGATTGTTTGTTTTTTTTGTTGCATATAAAAACGTTCGATAGTGGTCTACGAAACACCGATGTTTCCGATGTTTCACTGTATGTTTCTCCACCTCTAGTTGGTTGTGTTCAATAAATAAAAAAAAAACAAAAGTTCGTCGCATTCCAATTCAACATTTTGCGAGTCGTTGGCAAAAGTTGCCGTTTCTGTCTGTTCTATCTGTTCAGTGAGTGTCCCACGCAGTCCACAAAGTGCCTTGTTATTGGAGTTTTGGCTTGATTGCTGGTTGTAATATCCAAAACAAAAGCAAACGCATACAAACAATCATCTAAGGTCATTGCAATTAATAAACAGCCTGCAATTAAGTGTTAAATTAGCAGCAAGGAGTGCGACAGAGATAGCAGGCAGTTATCATAGTCTCTCTCTATACTTAGTTAACAAAGAGGTGAGTAATAAGTTAAAGTGTTATTTACATACCTTGTTTATCTGAGCTAAGCTGAGAATACTCAAAGTGCGCAAATTGAATGATTCACCGGCTAAGCTTGATCTTAATTGCAGCCCTTATTGCAGTAAAGGGAGAAGGCAATACATATTTACAAATATAGCCGACACTCTCTTATCGCCTTACGATGACATATGTACATACATAGTTCTTAACTCGGAGAGTGTTTTGTTATCACTGCATTACTCTTAGTATAGTTGGAAATTAAAGAACAAAGAAATATTTATTTATTTTTATTTAACATCACTTGAAAAGGAAAGTTAATTAATACCTTCAAGCTAAATAGTATCAAATTCTGAAAATTAAGGAACTTTTTTTTTTAGTTCATTTTAAAAGTTATTTTAAGTATTTAATGAAAAATGATTTTAGATCAAAGAAAGTATTTATTATAGTCTGACACTAAAGAAAATAATTTGATTGAAAAATTATAAAGTCAAAAGCTTAAAAGTTTTAAAATTTCAAACAGTTTCTTTCAGTACATTGTATTGTATATTTTAACAATTAAACAATTTGATATATAAAATTTTTCAGAAATATTTAATGTCAACCAAAGGCAAAATTAACCATAGAACAGCGTAGAAATTATTTTAACAGGCGAAAAAAAATAAAATTGGACAAGGGTTTGAAATGTACAAAAGTTACATATAGTATACAATTTTAAGCTTCAAAATTTGATGAAATTTATTTGTTTTATATGTTTTGAATTTAATGAAATTTAAAAGTAAAACATCAAGAGACTGGGGCTATCAAAAATATCAAAAAATTCTCCATCAGTAGCAGTCAAATTGTGAACAATAAAATGCAATATTTAACATATTAAACTATTTCCTATTGATTGCCTACGATTGCCATTTCGGACTTTAGTTATTACAATAGGTATTACAATTATGGATTAGGCCTTAACTAATCTGTTGGCAAGTCTATTTATACATAATACTTAACGCTCTGATATACAACCGTTAATCAGTGAATGCCTGATTATCTTATCACGGCTATAAATACATACTATATATGTACATATGTAGTACATACATAAAACCCTTGCTCAGTATGTACATATGTCCGCCCGCACTCTACAATCCCAAATGCCGTTGATAGCCATGTAAACATTATTAATGGGAAACACACCCATTTCAGTAAAATTGTAAGATAGCTATAGTATGTACATTGTACATACATATATTTTAATAGGCTGCCAGCATATTATTTTGAGGTAGTCCCTATTTTTTCTTACAGACAAAGCAGATTAATATTTATAATAACAAAATAATATGTAAACTCTGCTCTGTTGAGTCTTTTGAGTCCAGTACTTAAAGTGTACACAGACTTATCAATTTGTGGGAACTCCGATTTCATAAGAGACTATTTATTGTTTATTTGTTTAATTTCAACTATGATCACTTGATTAAGAGTTTTTTTTTTAAATTAAAATAAAATTAAGTAACTTAATATAATATTTAATTAATATGCATTATATACAAATTTAAATTTAAACTGATAGGATTAACAAAAAATGTAAAGTCAAAAGCGAAACAATTTTGGGTGTGCTTTAAAAATTATTAAATGATTCAAAATTTGTGTCAGGGATTGGAAAAACCCTGAAAAACCCAATCAGATCAAAAAGTAAGGTCATGAATTTCGCTAAAGGAAAAGGAATCGAAAGGATTTTAAGGAGGGGAGAGGAAGTTCTGCAGAGAAAGCGTGATAAAGTCTATTAGAAATAAGTGCACACAACTTTACAGATTAACATTGTTTTGGGACTCTGAAAATAAATCGAATAGCTAGAGAAATCTTAAAGCTGCTTTCTTAAAGTTTGGCACACAAAATATGAGTTTTTTTCAAAGATTTGTGGCTAATTTCAACTCGATTGGTTGATGAACAGATTTTTGTTTGCAGTAATTTTAATAAATTTATTTATTTGAGATTATTGAGATATGGTTATTACCATTTTTTTTTTAAATTTAATATTTCTTTATTATATTGATTCACTAATTTTTATTTATTTTTTAAATTGGAACTAAATTTGTTGAGATTAAAGAAGATGCGCTTACTGGGCAACTGTCAGTCGAGCAGCTCGCTTGCCGCATTTTCTTGTGCTGTCTTATTATTGTAGTTGGTTATGGGGACAATATCAACTGCAATGTAGAAAGAAGCAAATGCACTTGAGATTAGCATTAGTTGCTGATTAGCCATAGAATTCCGATTCAAATACACAAGTCGAAGCAACTCGATACACAGTTGTTGCTTGGCTTTGGCAGCGTTCACTGTAGTCGGACTGATTTAGGCCAAAAGCACGCGTTCAAGAAGACCAACAAGTGCGTCAACAACAACAACGACTAACTAGTTAGTAAGTACTAAGAGCCAAGTTTATGGGCACTCAACACACGCTATCAAAACTGTACCGAATTGTTTTCTTGGCTAATCGCGAGTGTGTGACGGATGTGTCCATTTGGAAGATATGATAAATATACACAAATAGTGCTATTTAAATTCGATGCTAATCGAAAACTTAAGTGCTCAAGCTCGATAAGAAAAGGCACCTGCACCCGTACAGGGGGCAATTTTGGATTTGCCCAAAATAGGTGTATTAAAATTCCGCGATTATCGTTCACAAGATTAGATTTACGACACTCGCTTAATAACATTGTATAACTTTCAACTTCGTTTCTTTCTTCTGCCTGCAGATGCAACAAATTCTGTAGGGAATTCAAGCCAAGTTCATTAAATTGCATAATGTGTTGCAAGTGCTGTGGGGAAACCCAGAGGAAATCATGGGTCTTTGGCATCGGATCCGTCTTCACCCTGCTCGGCATTCTGCTCGTCGTCCTCTGGCCCAATTTGGCGGATAAACTTGTGGAGAATGTAAGTATCACTATGCATGGCAGTCAATCTTTATTTTAGGAATATTATCTGTATAAGTTTTAAGTTTTACATAGAAATTATTTAAAACACTGTTTTGCGCAGTGCCGAATGCAAAAATTTTGTGTAAAATAATTTATAAGTTTAAAGATATGCTTCAGAGCCCTTTAAAATACCTTTCCAAAGACATATAGATCATATCTGTAGCTTCTTTAGTTTGGATACTATGGGGCATTTAATTTTAGCGGATTTTAGCGATTTCCCGCTAAACCAGCGATTTTTCGAAAAAGTCGTAGAACAAACGTTTCTAGATTTTTGAGCAGGAACAACTCCTCATTCAAACTTTTAAGCTAAATCAACGCTTTGATACAAACAAACAAACAGACAGACAGACTGACTTTTCATCTCATTTTCGGAAGGCCCCTGAAAATATCAAAATAAATTATCTTTTGAGCCATTGGTCGGATTTTATCGATTGAGGTGTCATTCGACGCGTATTTTTGATTAGAATAGCAAAAAAATTAAAAAAATGCAGAAAGGCTCCAACGGCCCCATTAGCTCCAATCATTAAAATTTTGCCCCTCCCACTTACACCTGTTTATCTCACGAGCCAGGTGAGTTTCCAAAAATTTGTAAGTTAAATTAATACCTTTCGATCGGTATATAACTTGACCTGATCGGACAGTCATAGCAAATTCCAAAGAAATGGTTCGAGTTACGAAGATATTCGACTTATAGAGTTATTTTTCTTAAGTTTATTATTTTTATTATTTTAACGATTATAGAAAAAAAATTACTAAAATTCACGATGCAGGTTTTGAAAGAAACTTTGATAAATAAACTTGAACTGTGCATTTATTTAGTTAAAAACAAAACAATTGCTCACAGGTTTCTCTTTGAATGCAGAAGTTGCTCTCAGTAAACGTTGGGATCGAAAGTGTTAACATAAATACAGTACAGGCTGAGAATTCACTTTTTAGGTCGAATCATCATTATGGCTGTTTTAAGGGAGTATCTCCGAAAGTGGACCCAAATGACGTCCCCATACGTCCCCGTCAATTGGCTGTAAGAATTCAAGTTAATTAAATAAGCTCCAAGAAATAATTAACATTACATCTTACCTCATCTGACAATATGGCCTGTCTTGATACCACCAGGCACCAGTACCGCCAATGAAGCAGCGTTGATACACAAAGTTATTATCCTTATCAGGGGTGGAAAATTTCTTGCCTCGATGAAATGAGAGTGAATCCCCAGCTGTTCCACTGGCTTTGCCCAGAGTGTGTAATTCATACTGTTGATCTTCGTCTCCAATTGCAAATTCGTCATAAGTCTCGAATCTTTGATCTCCCTCAAAGTCTTCGAGAACAACAAGTAATTCCTGAGGCCTTTCTGCAGTAATCGCATGAATTATATCCAAACCTATAAATTGCTCGCCATCTGGATTTCCAAATCCATTTTTATATTCCTTCCAGTTTCGTTGAAAGTTCACGCTTCCGTCCATCCTCCTCAGGATAATTGTCCAGCCTCCACCCCGAGTTTGAGCATCGCAGAACACTAAAAAAGGTTGACTTCTGAAGCTGGGAACAAGTATGTCGTAGATTCCTGTAGGTTTGGTCGCGTCGCAGCTCGATTTTTTAACGCTTTGCGCTTGAGCAAGATTCATCCTCGACTCCTTATAAACTCCATCTTTCTTCAGTCTTCCTACCTCCGTTTGAAGAAGTTGTATCCTCGTTTCCCTTTCAACTCCATCTTTCTTCTGTCTCCCTACCTCCGTTTGAAGAAGTTGTATCCTCGTTTCCTTTTCACCTCCATCCTTCTTCAGTCTTCCTACTTCCGTTTGAAGACTTTGTATCCTCGACAAATAATCAACTCCATCTTTCTTCTGTTGTCCTACCTCCGTTTGAAGAAGTTGTATCCTCGACTCCTTATCAACTCCATCTTTCTTCTGTCTTTCTACCTCCGTTTGAAGAAGTTGTATCCTCGTTTCCTTTTCAACTCCATCTTTCTTCTGTTGTCCTATCTCCTTTCGAAGACTTTGTATTTCGAATGCCTTATCAACTCCATCCTTCTTCTGTCTTTCTACCTCCGTTTGAAGACGTTGTATCTTCGATTCCTTTTCAACTCCATCTTTCTTCTGTCTTCCTACCTCCGTTTGAAGAAGTTGTATCTTCGATTCCTTTTCAACTCCATCTTTCTTCAGTCTTCCTACCTCCGTTTGAAGAACTTGTATCCTCGACTCCTTATCAACTCCATCCTTCTTCTGTCTTTCTACCTCCGTTTGAAGACGTTGTATCTTCGATTCCTTTTCAACTCCATCTTTCTTCTGTCTTCCTACCTCCGTTTGAAGAAGTTGTATCCTCGTTTCCTTTTCAACTCCATCTTTCTTCTGTTGTCCTATCTCCTTTCGAAGACTTTGTATTTCGAATGCCTTATCAACTCCATCCTTCTTCTGTCTTTCTACCTCCGTTTGAAGACGTTGTATCTTCGATTCCTTTTCAACTCCATCTTTCTTCTGTCTTTCTACCTCCGTTTGAAGACGTTGTATCTTCGATTCCTTTTCAACTCCATCTTTCTTCTGTCTTCCTACCTCCGTTTGAAGAAGTTGTATCCTCGTTTCCTTTTCAACTCCATCTTTCTTCTGTTGTCCTATCTCCTTTCGAAGACTTTGTATTTCGAATGCCTTATCAACTCCATCCTTCTTCTGTCTTTCTACCTCCGTTTGAAGACGTTGTATCTTCGATTCCTTTTCAACTCCATCTTTCTTCTGTCTTTCTACCTCCGTTTGAAGACGTTGTATCTTCGATTCCTTTTCAACTCCATCTTTCTTCTGTCTTCCTACCTCCGTTTGAAGAAGTTGTATCTTCGATTCCTTATCAACTCCATCCTTCTTCTGTCTTTCTACCTCCGTTTGAAGACGTTGTATCTTCGATTCCTTTTCAACTCCATCTTTCTTCTGTCTTCCTACCTCCGTTTGAAGAAGTTGTATCTTCGATTCCTTTTCAACTCCATCTTTCTTCAGTCTTCCTACCTCCGTTTGAAGAACTTGTATCCTCGACTCCTTATCAACTCCATCCTTCTTCTGTCTTTCTACCTCCGTTTGAAGACGTTGTATCTTCGATTCCTTTTCAACTCCATCTTTCTTCTGTCTTCCTACCTCCGTTTGAAGAAGTTGTATCTTCGATTCCTTTTCAACTCCATCTTTCTTCAGTCTTCCTACCTCCGTTTGAAGAACTTGTATCCTCGACTCCTTATCAACTCCATCTTTCTTCAGTCTTCCTACCTCCGTTTGAAGACGTTGTATCTTCGATTCCTTTTCAACTCCATCCTTCTTCTGTCTTTCTACCTCCGTTTGAAGAAGTTGTATCCTCGTTTCCTTTTCAACTCCATCCTTCTTCTGTTGTCCTATCTCCTCTCTGAGCAGTCGAATGTCTCGAAGAATTTCTATATAGGATTCCCTGAGAAGATTTAACTCACTACGCTCGGGAATTTGATTTGCTTTGGAAATTGATGATAACGAATTCATCAGGAAAATGAAACAAATTATTTTTGGCAACATTTATGAAATGAATTAGAAGACCGACTGACGAATTAAATTCTGAATTGATTATCGTTCAAACAACTGATTTTATACTTCTCTGCGTGCCTCATATTTTTGGGTTTGCCACAAGATTTTGTGTTTTTTCCTTGTTTGTGAGTCAAAACTAAAAGTTTATTTTTTCGTGTGGTTTTTTTCACATCTAGTTCAGTGATGGTCAAGGCAATCTGTAGCTCGAAACTGTCAATATACACGCAAAAACAACACGAACCGAGTGATAACAGTCGCGAACAGAAAGTCGAGCAGTTGGAATTTTTAAATTACGCATAGTGGGAAATCGTTGAGCAACTTTTGTTTGGGGAAAGTTCAGACAAAAGTCGAACTGATAGATGAGCTGGCAATTGTATAATTATTGCAGATACTTTGGCAAGACTTGTTTGTTTTCCAAGATTATTTTAATGGCAAATACATATTTTAGAATCGCACAGATTCTTATCAATCCTAAATGTGTATTTTCCTTGTTTCAAAATTTCTATACCTAACTTAAGCCAAATAATTTTTTTTATGAATAATTTATGTATAAAATTTAGTATCGTTCGTCACAATATTGGATATAAGAAATTTTGCGGCATGACAATGTTTTCGTCACTAGATTTTTACCTCGTAAAAAGGTTTTTTTTCTTAGAAGCTTTAATTAGACGCGATATTAGTGAAGTAAAAGAGTATATTTATTCGTTGTAATGTATATGACAGACAGTTTTGAGATACATGTATCATACCCTATAAACTATATATTCTCAATTTAATTCAATTCAATTTAGTTCTCCGTTTTGATGAGCTTAAAGCTTTATAGCTATTAAATTTGTCATATTCTCTTCAAATTTGATTTAAAATTATATCGAAACTCGTTGAGTTGATTCACTATAAGAGCTAGATGCTCTTAAATATGAGAGATGTTTTCAGAAACGAGAAAAACTACAACACAACAATTGTTTTTGATTTTAAGATAGAACGATCTTTTTGATTGTGAAGACTTTATTTGTTTTGAAATAGTGATTTTTGGTAAGTCTATTTTTATTCAGTCTCCCGAAATGACTCACGTTTCTAGTATGTTTGCAATTACTGTATTTATCAACTTTTCGAAAATGTCTTTAATTTTAAATTATGAATTTAAGATTCTTAAAAAAAGTCACTTTTATTTGTTATTTTCGAGGGTTATAGTAAAAAATATCAGTAAGAAAATTTATTTTATTTCTTAAAATAAATTTTTATTTTCAAAATTTTATAATAAAAATTGAAAAAAAGTTTTATTTTTAATTGATATTTGAAAAATTGCAAATAAGAGCTATGGTATAACTTTAAAATACAATTTTTAAAGCATGTTTTATTATTAATTTTTGTTATAAAAATATAAAAAACAAGTTAGAAATAATTTTAAACGAACAATTTTGAACTGTTTGATATTTTCCGACTCATAAGTCTTGTTTGCGATTTTTGATATTTTGTATTTTATTTTCTTTTTGCCTATTTAATTATTATTATTATATTATTAATATAATTATGTTTTTACAAAGAAGTTTTTTTTTTTGTGAACCGAAACCATACCGGTATTTTAAAACCGAAACATACGAAAACCGGTTCACCGTTACGAAACCTTTATTTAAAGATTTTGCGTAACAGATAACCGAAAACCTAAATCCGAAGATAATCCCTGACATTTAGTAATAAAAATGTTTTACTACAAGACTTTAAATTTAATTTATTTATTTTAATTCAATATTTTCTATGATTCAAATAAAAATCAGTAAGAATATTTACATTATTTGTAAATAGTTTTTTGAAAACACAGAGAATTCTTAAATCTGATTGATACTTAAGTGATTTTTAATTTCCAACTCCATCTTTAAGGGCTTAAAACTGGAACCCGGCACGGATACCTACGACAGTTGGCTGGAGGCACCAATTCCGATTTATCTGAGTTTTTACATGTTCAACTGGACGAATCCGGAGGAGATACGCAATCCGAACGTGAAGCCGCACTTCAATGAGATGGGACCGTATGTGTTTCTGGAGAAGCACAAGAAGGAGAACTTTACATTCTACGACAATGCGACTGTGGCGTACTACGAGCGTCGCACTTGGTTCTTCGACGAGGAGAAATCGAATGGCAAATTGACGGACATGATCACGGCAGCGCACGCGATCACAGCCACCGTGGCCGATGAGATGCGACACCAGCCCAAGTTCGTCAAGAAGATTATCAACTTTATGCTGAACCACGAGGGCGGCACTTTGTACACGACCAAACCACTGCACGAATGGATCTTTGATGGCTATCAGGATGATCTGACCGACTTTTTGAATCTGTTCAATACATCGGCAATAGATATTCCCTATACGAGATTCGGTTGGCTGGCAGATCGCAATGGTTCGCTGGAGTATGATGGTCTCTTCACCATTCACACGGGCACCGATCACATCTCGAATGTGGGTCGATTGACGCACTGGAACGAGAAAAACGAGACGGGCTTCTATAAGATGCCCTGCGGCATTGTCAATGGCACCACGGGCGACTTGTTTCCACCCAGAATGAACACGGAGCAGGAGATTACCATCTTTGCCACGGATGCGTGTCGTTTCATGAATCTGCGTCCCCAGGGCAACTTGGAGGTGCATGGCCTGACCGCCACGCGTTGGGTGGGCACCGAGGAGACTCTCGACTCGGGCGAGAACTACCCGAATCAGCAGTGCTTCTGCGATCCCCGCCTGGAGGAGTGCCCCAAGACGGGCGTCGTCGAGTGCAAGGCGTGTCGCGACAAGGCGCCCATTTACTCCTCCTTCCCGCACTTTTACCTCGCCGACAAATACTATTTGAATGCGGTGAGCGGCCTGAAGCCGGACAAGGCGCAGCATGAGTTTGTCATGGCCGTGGAGCCCACGATCGGAGTGCCCCTCCAGGTCCACGGACGCATCCAAATCAACATGATGATCGAGCCCGACGATGACTACGAGTGAGTAATTTCTAATTTTATTTCAATTTAAGATTAAAATCAAATTTAAGATTACAATTGATATAAATTTTTTATGAAAACTGAAAGGATAACAAAAAAATTAAATATTAAAAATTTTAGAATAGCCCTAGCAATTTCGAAAGTTGATATTCTTAAATTTCGAAACAACTAAAAACTATTTAATTTAAAAAACCAAATTAGAAATAAGAAATTGGTTAGGAAAAGATTAGGAAATAACAAGTTTCAATTTTGTTTATTAAAAACCACGCAAAAATACTTTAAATTTCATAACGCAAACAAATCACTTGGAAGTTAAAAAAAGGCAATTACAAATTTTGATTATATGTTATCATTAATCGAGTGCCAAAATTTAAAAAAAAAGATAAGATCAAAAAAAAAAAAAAATTTGAAAATATTTTTGATATCGGCTTTTTTTTTGTTTTACGAAAAATATCAAAAACCAAAGCGCACTTGAATTAATTTGGGATCTTGCTCATCTTGCTCCTTCATAATACTATAATCTAGAAATTTAAATATATAACTGGACGATTGTACACGACGAAAGGAAATAACATAATTAAAGATGAAGGTATTCTACTTAGTATAAGAAAAAGAAACAATGCATTGAAAGGCAGAAAAATCGAAACTACTTTTATTTTTTATTTCTCTGAATGCGATAGAAAATTTAAAACTATTTTAATTTATTTATTTTTTTTTTAATCTGTCTAATTTTTTATTTCTTAATTCCTAATCTTGGGGTACCACAGACATCGCTTTCGCTTGAATTTCATTTAAATTTGTATGAAATTTAAGACAAATTCAAGCGAAAGCGTTTTCTTTGGCAGCCCCGTATGTTCCCTTTTTCATCTCTATTTTAGTTGCTTTGAATTTTGTCCTTAGTTTGCTTAAAAAAAGTACATTAATCAATTAACTTTTTATTAATTTTTTGTTTTATTTTTGAAGCTCTTTAACAATTACTGACTTTTTAAAACTCTCTTCTTAGCATTTATCGTGGAGTGCCGAAGGTGTTGATGCCCATGTTCTGGTTTGATCAATATGCCGAGCTGAGCTCCGAGCTGGCATCCACCGCCAAGGTGAATATCTTTTCAAATAATATCCTATTTAAAGTGACTTAACAATTATCTTTTCTTTATCCACAGTTGGCCATTAATCTGTCGGATTATGGCACCTACTTTGGCATTGCCTGCATCGTTTTCGGTGGCCTCTTCCTGGTCACGGGCATTGCGTTGAGCATCACCAAGCGCTGGGTGCGTCGTCCCGTCGAGGATGAGGACATGCTGACCAATTAAATGTGGCCAAAAAACTTGTGCCATTTAACTCCCAAACATCATAGCCAAAGTGCCAGAACAAGTTAATTAACAAAATAACTTGTTCATTCGTTGTTTTGTTAACAAAATAATATGCTTAATATATGTATGTTTATTAACTGAGGAGTTCTAAAACGTACTCCGTCTTGTGATACACACACTTTAATTGTTAATTTAAGTGCAATATCTACAGTCAAGCAGCGCTTTAACGAACGTTGTACATCTTTAAACAGTGTGTCATTTTGTGTGAATGTAAAGCACATTTGTGCTGTTGACTTTATCATAGCTCTACTGTACACAAAAACAGCATTATGTTATTTGTAAAAAGCATTCCACTTTTGGAGTTTTCATTTGTAAATTTCTCACTTGAAATATTGTTAATAATAATAATATTAATAATAATAAAAATAATAATAACAACAATTATGTCTTTTACATCCTGACCATATTTGGCTCGAATTAATTAATTATATCATATCCTTTCAAATGCTCAGGATCCTGCCGAATTATGAGTTTTCATAGAATGTTCTTTGTAGTCAATTAGCTTCAGCCTAAGAGTATGCTATTGTAATACATAAAATTTTTGTTTTATTCAGCCCATGCCTAAAAGTATACAGCGATTTTATACAAATTCAAATCCTGCCGAGAATATTAGCTCAACTCAGCCACATCCTAGCGCTTTTCGACAGGACTCGGTGCTTTAGTTTCACAAGGACGAACTCTATCGATCGGCATTTAAAAATTATATGGTCATCTAAAAATCCAACACTTAAAACATCTCAGTCTCAGGTCTTCAAAAAACAGGCCTAAAACCGAAAATCCTTGATATCTCTGAAACTATAAGGACGATCTGCAAGTCCTTTGGTCAGTTGGTAGCCCTAACAAAAAGGATTTGTTTGACTCAACTTTGAACCATATCCTTCGAAGGACTCCGGAGTAATAGCTTGTTTTGTGTATAGCAAAAAGTCCTTGAAACTCGATTGTTTAAAGGACGATCAAGGATATTAAATTGGTTTCTGAATCCTTATAATGATATCCATCGTTGTGGTAAAGGACATAAATATCGTCCTTAAAATGGCTGAGATATAACGTATTTTATGTTTTTAAGCCACTTTTTGCATGCCTCCCCCTTGAAAAATTGAAGGAAAATTTATTGATGAAATCCAGAAATTCCTGAAAGTCCTGCCAACTCTGAACTCAATAATAATAAGAATGATGATATTTTTTTTATTAATCATGGTTTTTATTGTTCATTTTTATATATATAGTACACATACACAAATACATAGTAGTTATATATAATTCTATATTGGAACTGGTTGCAGTTGCCAGTATATCGTTTGCTATAGCTCTATATACTATATATGGCCGATTTTGATATCATATAGCTGTGTGCATGTATATGTGTTGTGTGTGTGTGTGTTGTTGTTGTTGTTGCCACAACCTGTCACTTATCGCTTAGTCATAGGCTTTTAATCGAGAAAAACCTATGCAAACATTTGTCACAGCAGCTGTGACAACAACACACAGATACACACATACATACATATATACAGCATACTCATACACACTGCAGAAAGGGGGGGTTAATGTAAAATATATATAAACATAATATGATTACAGTTAGTCAATTAATTGTTTAAACTTAACACAAAATTCACATATTTGTTTTTGTCTTAGTTTTTAAAAATATAATTAATTTTTAGTTATTCTTTTATATAGTCAATTAAAATATATGTGAATTTTTGCATGTCAAAACAATTACTTGACTTTCTGTATGAATGCATCAAAATCATCAACTTAAAAACGAAACTCAAAATCATTGATACAAATTTAAAATCAAAATCAAAGTCAAATAATAAAAAATAAACTCGCTAAATTCCAATAAAGTATGTATATAAAAAATCGAAAAATAATTAAACAAACGGTGGGGCAAGGCCTAGGCAATTACAAATACATATACATACATTGTTACATACAGTTGGGGTCAAGAAAATAGTATGCGTGCAATGAATTTACAAAAACTCAAAATTTAAAGACTTTTAATTTATCCAAATTTTTTAGATAATTTTACAATTATAAATATCAAATCAAGTGAATTTCCTGCTTAATATCCTTTTTTTCCACTTTTAATGCATTCACTACTATTATTTTGACCGGAGCTGTATGTATATATGTTACATAAACATACATATACATAAAATGGCATTACGAGTATCGCGCGCTCTCTATCTCTCTCTCTCTCTCTATATAAGATTCATTAGTTCCATTATGCGTGCAGTTGAGCTTTTGACTAGTTCACACTAGTTCGCAGTTCACCTGCAAGCCAACATGCGCTTGCAATTCCAGCCAATGAGCGCGTGCGCAGCAGACGCAAAGAGAGAGCACGCTCAGTGCATGCTCTCTTTGCACTTTCTCTCTTGCGCTGCAGCCATTGAGTGGAATGTAAGCGATGTGTGTGTGTGTGTGTGTGTGTGTGTGTGAGTGTATGTGTTGTGGAATATGGGTGCTCTCTCTTAATCAATCAGTGTTGCCAGAATTTGACCGTTAAAACAGTGCAGAAAAATGCTAGAAATAAAAAAAATATGCTTGTGTTTTTTAGCATACTTTTATTTTATTTCCATTTGGCAACACTTCTGCTCTACATACTAAAAATTTGCATAGTTATTGGTTGTTCATTTTCATCGACTTGTTGTTGTTGTTGACTATTCATAAGTTGTAAAATAAGTTTTAGTTGTTAAATAAAAAATCAATCACAGTTGTTTTGGGCGGAAGTAGTTAGTTCTCAGTTTTAGTTTTAGTTTACGTTTGTCTTTTGTTTTTCACTGGTTTTCTATTAAATCTAAGTTTTCCCTTTTTTTGTTTTTAGTTAGTTTAATTTAAATAAGCTTGCTTTTTTGTTTGTATTTTATACTTGAGTATTGTTGCTTCCCATTGTCATTCTCTCTTTTCTCTTAATATGTCTTTTGTCCTCTAATGTCTTTTTCTAGCTGTTGCCTTTTTTTGTCATTTCTATCTCTCTCTTTCTCTTCAACTCTGACTCTCTCTTAGCATTCGAATTCCTTTAGTGACTAGACTGGGTTCTCTCTGTTTCCGTTTTCCGTTTGAGGTTCGTTGTCGTTTCGTCTGGTCTCTGCTCTTTAATTAAAATTTTGTGCTCTCTCTCTCTCTAACGCTTGGAAGCGTCACCCCTACAATTCCTGCCGATAAACACACTGTGATCGACTTTGTTATCGATAACGTTGTCGCACTATGCAAATTCTCAATTGCACACCATTTACCACCAACACCACCACCACACTGGAAACTGGAACTTATTAGAGCGATGATAGCTTGCTCTCTTTCTCGCTCTCTGCCAACTGTGTGTGTGCTTAGGACTGCGACTGCGATTGTGTTTGTGTTTGTGACTGCGACTGGGACTGGGAATTGTAGCTCTTGTGATGATGCTTCAGTATCAACGCTGGATCCATCACATAGTTGTTGGCCTCTGCCAGCTGCTGCACTGGAAGTGGCGGCAGCTTATCCTGCGGATGACGATGACTAATCGCTGGCGCGCTCTTTCCATTGCGTCCCTTGCTCAATGTGCAAGTATTTCCATTTCCAGTTGCTGTACTTCCCCCATTGGCTGGGGATTTGCTGGAACTGGAACTAGTTGTTACTGTTGTTGTTGTTGTTGTTGTTGCTAGTGTTGTTGTTGTTGTTGCTGCTTGTTTTGGATTCACTATAACCTTGGTTTGCTTCAACAGCGATCGATCATTGCACAGGGCCGAAATTAACGGCAAATCCAAATGTTTGCTCTTCTCCCGCAACGATGCAATGTCCAAAGGATTCGCCGCCGCCGCTGAATTCGCCGCTGCTGCCGCTGCTGCTGCCGCCGCCGCTTGACTGGCAGCGACAGAGGCCTGCAATTGGGCCAAAATGCTGTTGCTGCTGTTGCCACGATTGAGGCCCAGACCCAAGTCCGGCTTGGGACGCTCCCCCGCCCACTGTGCGCCGCTGGAAGTCTTGATCAGCGGACTGTTGGCGCTGTGCGGATTCAACGTCAGCGGCTTCCGCGGCGGCAACATGCTCACTGGCAGCACTGTGGCATTCGAGCTCGAAATCGAACTCGAACTTGGCTTCGAGGGAACTGCAAGAGAGAAGAGAACAAGTTAACAAGAGATTTTAACAAATTGGTATCTCAAAAACAAAGACAAGAATTAAAAAAAGGTGAATTTAAAAGACACCAAATAAGCATGGAAAAAAAAAAGTTTAAAATAAGTAGGGTTGTCGAATATTTTTAAAATATCGTATCGATGATATTTTCTGTTTTAAAAAAATATCAAAATGATATTTAATATATCATTTTAAAATATCGATGTATTGATATATTTTGATATTTTTTTTTTTACTTAAAAAAAAAAAAAAGTAATTCGCCCCACAGTAAAAAGAGATAGTCTTATTTATCAAACATAACAATATATTTCATCAAAATACAGTTCATTTCAGTATATATTTCCATACATATTTTTCATAATATATTTTTTTCATATACACTACTGGCCAAATTAATAAGTACACTCTTTCTTTTACTGTAACAGCTATTATAAGCCAAGTCTTAAAATTTAAAAAATATATTTGGAAAGGTCATCTAAATTCCGTTTGAATGACGCATAACTTTCCTTAACCCAATAAGTACCCATTGAAATATTCGAATTTTAAAAAAAGTCAACTTTCAAAACTTTTTTCCTCGATTTTATAAAAAAAATGTTGGGACGCAAAAACATTCTTCAAACAATTCTAGGAGTGACTGCCAAACAAAATTTTCAAAAATCTTATCGCTTATATTTTTTATAATTTTTTGAAAATTGCTTAAAAGGCACTTATTGTATGAAAATTACGAAAACTGCACTTTCGCAAAATATCAACAAAAAAAATCGTATATTTGATATATCGCCAAATCTAATATCGCGATATAAATATATCATTTTTTATAAAAAAATATCGATATATTGATATTTTGTTATATTTTCAACAACCCTAAAAATAAGAAATTAGAATAAAATAACAATTCGGGAAAAGTCAAGTACTCTAATATTAAGAAAATTGTCCATTAATTTTTCTTAGTATTATTATACCCGTTACTTAAAAAGTATTCGTTGAAATGTGTGTAACACGCAGAAGGAGGCGTGGCAGACCCCATATGGTAAATATATACTTGATCAGCATCAAGAGCCGAGTCGATATAGCCATTTCCGTCTGTCTGTTTTATTTTAAATGTCTTATTTAACAAATATTTGCTTACAGTCGAGCTTGAAATTGAATGATCTAGATTCTAGAACACACATACATATGTAAATGTTTTTTGTTCCACAGTTTTTGGCAAGTCTTCTTTGGAATCCATTGGGTTCCATTTTCAATGGGTATAAAATTAAAATTATTTAATTCAAATCTTGTAGTCATTAAAAAAGATCAGTCGAAAATTAAAAACTTTTTTCTTCTTTTACTTGATTTATTTCCTTGTTTGTCAAATCATAATGCTGATAATTTCGCGTCTTATGCTCTACATAAAATCAAAATTCGGACGATTCCACGAATCTCGAGTCAAGTCGGGTCAAATCTAATAATCTTATATACTCTGGGGTGCCACAGAAATCTCTTTCACCTGAAAAATGACGTAAATTTCATACAAATGTACGTCAAATTCAGGTGAAAGAGATTTCTGTGGCACCCCAGACTGTGTATAAATGCGGAAGTGTATATTATTATTAATTTGTTTATTAATTTAGAGTATGTCAATCGCATCGCTATCAGTAAACCAAATTTTAAAATTCACTTCATCGCTTCTGCTCAAATTTTGATTCAGTCAGTGTTCTTTGGTGTTCAGTTAAGAAAAGTTGCAAAATGTTGCTGAATACATTTTATATAATATTCATATTAAGTTCATTTACTTTGTCCTCTTATGGAGACAACATTTCCGAATATAATGAAAATAAGTTACTTCTTTCAATGAATTCTCAATTATCCGAGTTGAAAGAAAAGCTGACAAAGGAAGTTGCTAAGGATTCGGATACTCAGATTCTCAGAACGGATATACAGTTTATAAGAGCAGAGATCGAACGACAGAAGAATTGTGTAGTTGTCAAGGAAGCGGATAATGAACCTACAAGAGCGGATATCCAAGTGCTCAGAACGGATATCCAGAGTCTTAGAGCGGAGTTGGACAACCTGAAAAACGAAAAGGAATCAGCTATCCAATCTCTCAGGACTGATATTCAAGTTTTAAGAGCGGATTTGGAGCAACAAAAGAAGTGCGTAAGTGATAAGGAAGGGGATAATCAATCTTTAAGAGCGGATATCCAAGTGTTTAACATAGATATCCAGAATCTTAAGGCGGAGTTGGAGCAGCAGAAGAAGTATATACTTGACAGGGAAGCGGATAATCAAGAACAGGAAAAACAGGAAAAGTTAAAACGACAGGAATCGGATAGACACCACAATTGTACTGAGGCCAAGTTCAGTGGGATCCATGACATACTTGTCCCGGAGTTTAGTATTCAACCTTTTAAAGCGGCCTGTGATGTGGAAACTCGAGGAGGAGGTTGGACGATTATTCTGAGGAGGATGGATGGAAGCGTCAACTTTACTAGGAACTGGACGGAATACCAAGAGGGATTTGGAAATCTAGATGGCGAATATTTCTTAGGCTTAGACAAAATTCATGCGATGACTGCAGAAAGGCGTCAGGAACTATTGGTAGTTCTGGAGGACTTTGAGGGAGAAAAAAGATTCGAGACTTATGATGGATTTGCAATTGGCAATGAGGATCAACAATATGAATTGCACACTCTGGGCGAAGCCAGTGGAACAGCTGGGGATTCACTCTCAGATCATCGAGGCATGAAATTTACTACATTTGATAAGGATAATGACGATTGGGACGAAGGAAACTGCGCAATTCGCTGCACTGGTGGCTGGTGGTATACAAATTGTCAGATGAGGTAGGATGTAATGTTAATTATTTCTTAGAGCTTTGTTGATTAACTTGAATACTTGCAGCCAATTGACGGGAACGTATAAAGACAATAGCAATAAAACAGCAATTATGATGATTCGACCTAAAAAGTGAATTCTCAGTATGTGCTACATTAAACCCCTTCGATTCCAACGTTGCCTGAGAGCAACTTTGGCTGTTTGAATAATAACTGTAAGCGATTTCTATGTTATTATTCATATACATAATTCATTATAACATCGGACAATATATATATTCAAGAAAATATGAGAAAATAAATGGATCTTTAAGTTATTTATCAAAGTTAAAATGAGTAATTAAACCAGTTACTAAAAAAGTAAGTAAAAGGGTATATTGTATTCGTTGAAATGCACCTGTAATGTATATACTACATATATTCTTGATCAGCATCATCATCAGTCTGTCCGTCCGTGTTAGCGCCTAGATCTCAGGGACTATAAGAGCTAGAAAGACCAAATTTGGCACACTGACTTTTAAAAACCTCACGAAAATCAAGTATACGTCATATTTTCCGCCCCTTTTTCGTCTTCGCAGTTTTTCAGATGTTACGTTAATTAAATTATTTATTTTTTGGTTATTAACGTTATCTATTATTATTCGAAACAAGATCAAAACAGAACGCCAGTAAAGCCTGATTTAAGACTTTTAGAAATGTAAGTGCCTAAAAGTATGCAATAAAATATTTAATGCATATTTAAATAAGCACGACTATAGCCTGTCAGCATGTTTTACTTTCAAATGTTGTCCTCCTAATTTGAATTGCGTATGTAAATTTTCTAATTTTTACTTGCTAATCACAAATTGCCTTATTTTGTATACCTGTTAAATTTCGATTAGAAATACTTATTAATTAGATTATTTTTTAAAATGATCGGAGTGACTATATAATTCACTGTTGAAGAATTTGTGATTGTTTAATGATAACAACAAAAAATAGAAATAATCTAAAATTATTACAATTTAAAAAAAAAGAATCTAAAATTATTACAATTTAAAAAAAAAATAATCTAAAATTATTACAATTAAAAAAAAAAAGCAGAAAAAATCAAAAATAATCTTTCTGATTATTTCGGATTATTTCTGATTATTTTGGCTACTTTGATTGTGAACATTTAATTTTTTTTTTTTTTTTTTTTAAAGACGGAAAATTATCAGAAATAATCAGCAAAAAATCAAAAATAATCCGACTACTCAATAAGATTATATCTGATTTTTTCTGATTATTTTTGAATTATTGTAATAATTTTAGATTATTTTTGATTCTTTGTAATCGTAATCATTAAATAATTGAACAAAACCGAAAATAATCGTAATTTAATCATTAAACAAAAATAATTGAATTACTAATGATTATGATCACTAATCCTTATTTAACAGGTATGATTTTTAGTATTATTTGTGATAATTTTGTACTAGAAATTGGGTTAGTTGAACTCACTTGGCGGCGGTTGTTCACTGGGTGTTGGAATGGGCATTGGCATTGAAGTTGGCATTGACATTGGTATTGATGTTGGCATTGATGTTGGCGTTGGCATCGGCGGCTTCTTGAGGCGATTGACATAGGGCGGTGGCGGCGGCGGCGGCAGACGCTTCATCGGCATCGGCATCGGCATCGCCTTGGGCATCCTGGGCAGCGAGTCGAGCGAGTTCAGAATGTTATCGTCTGATCGCGATCGTGCAAAGAGGCTCGAGGCGGCGGATGCGGATGCGGAGGAAGCCGCCGCAGCAGCAGCGTGGGCGTGGGCGAGGGCCGACGCCGGATGAAGTGGAGGCGGCGGCGGTGGCTCAAAGGAGCTGCACAAGCTGGCCATCGAGGGGGAGTAAAGGGGCGACAGCTGGACATAGGTATCCGATAGATTCTGCGTGGAGGCGTAGCGCGAGAAGGCGGGCAAATAGGGCGTGCTCCTGTAGATGGCGTGTCCCTTGCAATGATCCCAGCCAGGATATGCCAGATAGCCATGGGAATTCGAAGGATTCGCCGCTTGTGCCTGTGCTGCCATTGCTGCCAGCAGCGAACTCTGCTTGGCATCCAGATACTCCTGCTGACTGACGGCCGGATCCTGCAGCGGATAGATCACGTAATCCACATCGCTGTACAGCTGCTGCTGATACAGCTCCAACTGATGATTCCTGTGATTGTGATTGTGACCGAGATTGTGACCGTGACTGTAGACGGCGGGCGGCGGCGGCGGCGGCGGTTGACGCGGCAAACTTGGCGGCGGTGGCGGCAGAAACTGACGTGGCTTGATCACCGGCAACAGGACGCAGGACGAGGACGCGCTGCTCTTGTGGTGCAGCCCATAAGGAACTAACGGTATGCCAATGGCCGCCGAGCCCGAATGACGATGATGAACGCCATGATGATGCTGATGGGCGCCTCCATGATGGCCATGAGGATGTCCATGTCCATGGCCGTGACCAAGTCCATGTCCATGTCCATGTCCAGGATGATGATGATGCAGTGAAGCCTGGAATTACAATTGCATTAGTTTCTTTCGCTCAGTTAATGTCTATAAAGTCTATTCTAGGAGACTTGTAAGTATAAGACATATGGACAGTGTTGGAAAACATTTAAATTTTTTTAAAAGCATAGGTAAATTTGTAATTTAAAATTAAATTACAGTGCAATCAATGATACAAATAAAGAGTTCAAACAAATATAAGATTGGAAAAATCAAATTATAGTTCAAACAATGATTAAAATCACAGTCAAAGTTATGGGAGTTGAAAGTTTTCGAAAAAGTGTCTAGGGTTTACTATGGAAAAAATGTAATATTTTCGAAAAAAAAAATAAAGGCTTAAATGTGTACAATTTTGATGTACAATGTACATAGAGGCCAAGCAATAAAAAAACTGTCATTCCGTCATTTGTCATTCATTCAGTCAAATCGGTTAAGTTTTAACAAAATTAGGAGCGCTTGAACTTTTTTAAAAAGTTACAAGGGGTAAGTTATGAAAAAGACGGAAATTCTGGAAAAATAATTTCATTTTTAAACAAATAAAATGAACTACGAAGAGCAAACTCTAGTAAATTGTCGTTTTTTCAAGTAAAAGAGCTCCAGAAAATTGTTGATTTCTTAAGAAAATCGATAAATTTAACTCGATAAATCGTTAAAAAAACAATAGAATTAATGTTTTTGAAGATAAACTTTAATTTCATTTTTCTTATTGTCTTATTGTCGATTTTCCAAGAAAATCGATAAATTTAACTCGATAAATCGTTAAAAAAGCAATAGAATTCAAGTTCTTGAAGATAAGCTTCAATTTATTTTTTCGTATTGTCTTATTGTCGATTTTCTAAGAAAATCGATAAATTTAGCTCGATAAATCGTTAAAAAAAAGAATAGAATTAAAGTTCTTAAAAAAAAACTTCTATCACCTTCTTCTTATTGTCGATTTTTCAAGGAAATCGATAAATTTAGCTCGATAAATCGAAAATAAAAGGAGCAATAGAATTGAAGTTCTTGAAGATAAACTTCCGTCTAGTTTTCTGCTCATTCAACAAATTGAACTAGAGATTCGAGTCTTACCTGTGAACCCCCATGATGACCCAGTCCATGATGATGCAGTGAAGCCTGCGAGCCGCCAGCGTAGTTGGAGTTGTGCAGCGACTGCTGGGACAACTGGTGACTGCACACGGATCCGCTCGAGGAGGAGTAGTGCGTGGGCGCGGCATAGCTGGGCTTGGCGCCGTCCGGGATGAGACTGGTGTGCGCCTTCAGGATGCTGATCTGTGGACGCGTCGTGATGAAGCGCGCCGGCACCTCCTCCGACCGGAGGGAGCTCGTGGAGGAGCCGGCGACGGGCAGCGAGATGAGGGACGTGGGACGCGGCTTGTGGGCGCTGGGATAAGGCGGCGGATCCCGTCGACGACGCAGCGAAGTTGGCGGCGGTGGCGGCGGAGGCGTGACCAGCACTGGAGGAGCAGCTACAGTTGGCGCTGGTGGTGGTGGAGGAGCAGCAGCTCCAGTCGTTGGCGGCGGAGCAGTTGGCAGAGCTGGTGGCAACTCTGGCTTGGATTTGGGCGGTGCCGGTGGCGGTGGCACCACAGGAGGACCACACAGACCCGTCTTCTCGTGCCGCGCACTGTACGGAGGCGGAGCTGGCGGCAACTCTGGCTGCAGTTGCTCCTCGGACTCCGCCGACTCCAGGGGAAGTTCCACATAGTCACACGTTGTGTGCAAAGAGTTGGAAATGGTTTTCCGGCTGGGATAAGTGCCGCGGCCCACGATGAGATTGGTCAGCTCGTCGGCGGAGAGCAGGGAATGCTTGTTGTCCGTGGGATCGCTGCCATCGCCGCGAAAGGAGCTGCTCGTGCTCAGATTGGAATCGGAGCGCAAACGGAAGTCATTACTCTTGCCATTATCCACCTGACCACCGTCCACTGCATCTTTCTCCACGTTCTGCTTGCTGGGCTTGAAGCTGCCGTAATGCGAACTCTTCTCGGACTCGGCCAGCTCCGAGGATTGGCCCGTTAGCTCGCTGCTGTGCATGGTATACACGCCCGAGGTTTCCGTGGGCGGTGCCAAGTTGTAGACACCCGAAACGCCGGAGACACTGGTCAAGTCATCCGGCTGGGATTCACTCAGCGTGGAATTCTGTGCGGTGTGACTAAAGCCCAGCTCCAGGCTGGATGAGGTGGAGTGCAGCGCAGCAGTTGGAGCTGGAGCTGGCGGTGGTGGTGGTGGCGTGGTGACCACCACAGTGCTGCACGTGGACGAGCACTGGGAGCCAATGTGATGCTGCGAACTGGGCGAATCCGTGGCCGTCGATGAATCATTGGTCAACTTGGTGGCGTTGTTGTTGTTATTACTTCCACTTCCACTGGGACGCAATGCCGCCAGCTGCTCCTCCAGATCCTTGAGCGACAACTGGCCCACCGAGGACGTCTGTCGACTCACGCTCGGCCGATTGTCCAGCAGATGCGCCAGGGCCAAGCTCTCGGTGGATGGAGCAGCCAAACCTGCAGCAGCCGGCGGCGTGTTGATCATAATCTCCAGCTCATCCTCGGAGTGCACGCGATCGCTGACAATGCCCGATGTGGTGTTGGAACTGGTGCTCGAGATGACCGAAATCCGTTGCTCATTCTTTGATTTGTAGGGCAACAGGAGACTGCGGGAGTAAAAGACTTCGGCATGGGAGGATTCCGTTTCCTGTTCCTGCTCCTGTTGCTCCTGCTGTTCCCGCTTGTTAATCTCCTTGAGACGCGCCGCCAGCTTCATGCTCCACTGATGCGTGTCCTTGCACAGCGACAACAACAGCTTGTTCTTCTCATCCGATCCCGCATAGAGTGTTATCCGATTCTCGCCCGAGCGTATCTCGAATTTCTTACGCTCAAACGACAATTTGGTGATGTTGGGCCACAGGAAATTGGCGGTTTCGGTTGCGCCGGAACCGAGAATCTTAATGCCCTTGGCATAGATGACAAACCAGGCGCTGCCCACGCCCACCTCGCTCTTGGCCAATCGCATGCGATAGGTGTGCGCATTGAGCGTCTCATTCAGATTGCAGGCCTGCTCAATGTACGCCAGTTCCGCCGCCGTTGCGTCCAATCCTTGATGCTCCTGGTGACACGCGCGCAAGGCGCTTTTGGTCCACGGTGTTGACTGCAATGTGGCGGGCAGATAGTCCTCCAGGCGAAAGTAATCTGTGCTGGAACTGCAACTAGCCGAAGGGGCAGCTGCACGTTTGGAAGCGGAGGCGGAGGCAGAGGATGATCCCACATAGGTGGACAGACGCAGCATGCGTTCGTTGTAGCTGCTCAAACGTTTCCTAATCTTCGGCAGCGTTGTCAACGATCTCTTGTGTCCCGTTGCCGTCTGCACTTCCTGTTCATGTTCCTCCTCCTCCTCCGTTGGCTTGGCTCCCGTTTTGGCCGCTTTGGGTGCATCGCCCAGATCCGCTTGCAGCGCGAGTCCAGCCAGCAGGACCAGCGCCTGATCCGCATGCTCCCGCGGCAGCTCGCGCTGCAGGACATTGTGCCGCAGCTGCAGATAGTAATTGTGCCGCGACGTCTCATCTTTCAGCATGAACGGACTCTCGATGTAGAACTGCACGCGGAAGTGCAGCTCCAGCAGAGGACGTCCATTGGCATCCAGGCCCTGGACACAAACAAAATACAGTCCACAATTAACCAAAGAATCCTTTTATTCAATAAGAAATCTTCAACTTACGTGCGTGTGCGAGGAACGCCAACTTTTGGGGCCGTATTTGGAGAGCTTGCTCTCGGGATCTGCAAACATGTACTCGCCATCTGGAAGCGCAAAGAGAAGGAGTGGGTAAGATTAATAAAGATTAAACCGTAATGTTATCAGAATTTTTTTAAATATAAATTAAAAAATTAACATCAAAAAAAACGTCTAAGAATCAAATTTAAAACGTTTTTCTTCAATGTGGACGGCAGTCCACGCTAGTGACGAAAGCATGACAAAAATTGGGAAACCCGATTAACAATATATACAGAAAGAATGGCAAATAAATAAATAATTTATTTTAACATAAAATTCTGTATCGTTCGTCACAAAATTGGATATTAGAAATTTTGGGGCGTGGAAACGTTTTAGTGACTAAATTCTTAGCCCGCTAAGAGGTTAATTTTTCCAAATACTACTTATGACATAAGGAGTTAGTTAAAAATTAAAACTTTAGATTAAAAACTTAAAACTTTCGAATAAGTCACAATCGTATATTCAGGCCTGTTTCGAAAACGAAAAGAAAACGGACGTTTTACTATTTGCTGTTCCCAATTCCAATCGAAATTGGCTTGTTTTTACTTCTCGAACTTGTTTTCGAAAATTCATTGTACATATTTCAGGTTGAATATAGCAGATAGTAGGTAAATTAGACTCAAACTTCGTTGTTCGAATTTTGTTATTCAATTGAAGCAACTCTAGCAGCTTTCGATTGCAAGAGTTGGTATCGATAACAAAAATTAAAGTGGAGTTCAGAACAGCTCGGTTTTGTTTTTTATAAAATATTTTAAAGATGCTTTCAAAAAAATTCTTTTAAAAATTCTTTAGCTTAACTGTTTAAAATTGAAGTAGTGATGCTAATCGATTCTGAAAATGTTCAACATTATTATAATTTTCAGTCAATAATTTTAGGTATTAATTTTAAAGCTTTAAATGGCATTAACTTTTAAGTCCAAAACAGCAATCAACTCGTTTTGTGGAAAATCGACTCGTTTTCGAAATTCGGATAACGCCCGATTAAGTCAAAAATATCTAAACGAAATTTGTTAAGTTTGGAAGCAATGTTATTCGATATGCTTGTTTGGATACTAAACTAATCAAATGTTTGCTTTACAACTAGCGAGTTTATCAGTTAAATCACAAGGATTATCAGGACTCAAGAAAGAATAATATATTTGTTAGAGTTTTGTCTGGTTGACAGATCTCAAGGTCGCCCTAATCAACATTTTAAATGAAATTTCGGCAATTCCTGCTTGAACTTCTCTCTTTTATCTCTCGCTCTCAGTCTATCTCTCTCTCTCTCCCTCTCTCTCTCTCTCTCTCTCTCTCCTTCTCTGTCTCTTGGCTCAGAACGAGCCCAAGAAAGAGCGCATGGGGAACCGGGCAACTGTCAGGTTGTCAGGCAGCAAACAAGCGGCCCACTGACGACACGTTCATGTCAGTTTGAATCGTTGTCAGTAGTGTTGCCAGTTTGGCTACTTTATAGCTAAAACTATTTTATGCTGTGCTTTACAAAATTTTTAAGAAATTATATCAACTATCAGATATGTTTTTATTATAAATTTCACAAAAAATATATAGGATTTAAATCTGACTATTTCAAAAAATGATTTGACTATTTATATATAATATAATATATATTGATATATTTACTGGCAAGAATGTAAATACAAACTATTTGATTGTAACGTAAAAAAGTGTTTTTATAAAGCTACTATTAATCTACTTTTTTGGTAGAATTCGCTATTTCAGACCCTGAAATTCTATCAACATTTAAAAGACAAAAATTAAATGTTATAAATTTACATCAGCTATAAATCTGGCTATTTTATAATATTATTTGACTACTTTTTAATTTATCAGATAAGTTTATTATGCTTTGAAACTCAATATATTCTCTAGAATAAAAAAATGTACTGACAAAAATGTCGATATATTATTAAGCTATTTTTTTTTAGCTATTTAAACTATTTTGTTAAGCTTTTTTTTGTGTACAATTTTCTATTTCAGACCATGAAATTCTGGCAATGAAATATTTGATTGCAGCATATTAAATCTGTTCTTATAGCGATTTTTGGCTACATTTGGGCGAAATTCGTTATCTCAGCCACTGAAACTCTGGCAACACTGGCTGTCAGCCTGTTGTCGTCCAGGTTTCCAGCCCGATCGCAGCTTCAGTAACAGCTTCAGCTTTAACTGCGACTTTGAGTTGGAGTTGGAGTCGAGTCTTAGCCCAAGGGCATGCCGCGTGCTCGAGTAACCGAATGGGTCCACAAGATGTTGTTGTTGTTGTTGAATGTCGGTTGCATGCTTGAAAAACAAAATCAACACACACTTCATCATCGAAACGAAAAATTGGAATTCCTGCATACGAAATGAAGCACCAGCAGCAGCAGCAGCAGACGAAGATGAAAAATAATAATTATGAGCAGCAGCAGAAAAATAAGCTGGCGGGTAAGACTACAGTCGAGCATGCTCGACTTTGAAGCACCCTGTACTTATTCTATAAAATTCAAGTAATGCAAAATATCAAGAATATACAGTCAAGTAAAGAAAAAGAAGGGCAAAAATATCGTTACTTGAGTTTTAGTATTATTTTCTTAATTTATTAAGGTTATAGTAAAAGAAGAAAATTTAAATTCTAGATTTCAAAATTTAAAAATCTACAGTGATGGATAAAATTATAGAAACGACAGTCATATCGACATTTCAAAACGAATGAATATAAAATAAATTTCATCTTGCGACAGATTTAAAAGACTATTTGCGCTATTTTATACAGGGTCTAAAAAGATGAAATGGAAATATAAGAGTGTGTGAGCGTTTGTGTGTGTATGTGTGTGTGTATGCAACGGCAGCAGCAACAATATCATAATAATCATCAGCGTCCGAATAAGTGCCTATTAATGACGACGACGACGACGACGACGATGGAGTTGGAGATGAAGATGAAGATGAAGAAGACGAAGAGTAGAGCAAGATGGAACAGATGAGGGAGACGAAGTAGGCTCCAAACGGAGTCCAAGCTAAAGTCGAAGTCAAAGTCGAAGGCAATGCATACCAAAGAGGCCCAAAACGCAGCTCAACAACAACCACAACAAAACAGGTAGAAAACGCCGAGAAAGAGAAAGACAGAGAGAGAGAGAGAGGGAGAGAAAGACATCCGAAAGACAAAGACAGTGATTTCTTTTTGTGGCATGAACACAAGTCCACAAAAAAAACTCAAAGAAAAACAAAAACTAAACCGAATCCCAAATCGAGCCTTAAAGAACGTTAGCTGATGGCCGAATCTTCCCTTCAAAATATAAATTATAAAATAAATATTATTTGTTGGTTGTGTTTTAAATCGAACAAAAATCAATTCTTATTTTTTAATCTGAATAAAATAAGTTTAAGGCAATAATTCAATTTTTTATATTTATTTTTTGAATTTTAATAATAATTTAACTTGTCAACATTTTTAAAATCAAAACCCGAGTTCAGTTTTTTTTGTGCAATTTTTGTTAACTTGTATTTTATATTTTACTTTTCATATTTTTTTTTAGTAAAAATGAAAAAAAATTAAATTAAATTTGTATTTAACATTTTTTTATTACGATTTTTACGACAAAAAGTGTATGTAAAACTTCGCATCTTATAGTTATAGTATATTTTTGTTGTTTTTAATAAAAATAAAAGTTTAAAAAATTTTGACTATGATTAAAATTAAACAAATATTTTTTTTTTTAATTCTTTCATTTTCATTTTGTAGGAATATTGTTATTTTTTTATTGTTTTTGATTATTGTTTTCAAATTCAATGTTTAATTTTAATGATTTTAAATTATAGTAAGAGTTAAACTATGATTTAAAGTAAAAAAAGGAAGATTTTTTTATGATAAATTTCTTTTGATTTAGTTTTTTTTGGAGTACCCCAAAATGTTGCCATTTATCCAGATCAATGTTTTCAGTTTAAATATTTTAAATTCATAATTTTTTTTATTTTTTTTTTTGCGTTGCCTTGTTTTAAGAGCAGCAGCAGGTGTGAGGCAGCAATATTGGCAACGTCCTTTGCCAACACGCAACGTGCAACAGAATTACGACAACAGCAACAAAAAGAACCACATAATAATTAACATATTTTCCAACGCATTCCACAGCGCTTACAATTAACACGCACACACACACAGACACCAAGGAGAAGAAGGGGGAGAGAGGGAAAGGGAAAAAGGGTTGCAGGGGGCTAAATAAATCTTCAATTTGAAACACATGCAACACAAATTACAGACTCGAATGCGTTCGGGATTCCGGCAGCAGGCAAACAAACAACAAACAGGCGGAGGCTCATCAAGTGGCTCAAAGAGCGAGAGAGAGAGACAGAGACAGAGAATGAGAGGAATGTGGCAAGAACAAGAACAAGTGGGCCCAGGTGAAGCAGTTGCACAGACAGCTGCAAACAAAGACAGACAGACAGACGGACGGACGGATGGACGGACACAGGTTGCCATGGCATTCTTCAGATTTCTTTTTTCAAAAGTTTTTCATTTTTTAGCCCAGTAGCCAAAAGGGAACACAGACTTATAAGTTTGAATGTTTGTGTGGATATTTTTTCAAAAAATATCATCAGTATTGTTATGACAGTGATTGAAAGCAAACTAGAAACCAGAGTCATAAGTAAGAATTATGAAACTAAAAAATAAGTATTTTCTTTCTTTACATTATTTTTGCCATCGCTGTGTTTTTGAACGTTATTTTTCAGATGAATAATAAATTGTTTAAGATAAATATTGGTATTATTTATGTAATATTTTGTGGTCATTGAATTGACCAAAGATACGGTTACTGGGTATCTGATAGTCGAGCACATCAACTGTAGTATTCTAAGTTGTTTTTCTGTATTTTTTGAGTCAAAGTCAGAGGCATAATAATCAAGCAACAACTAAAAAACAACCCAAAAAACAACAAGTTGAGACTGACTCAAAGCGAGAGAGAGAGAGAGAGAGGGAGAAAAGCAGATGAAAAGAGAGAACATAAAACCAAAAGAATTTTAATTTCTGATGTTATCAGATGCACGCAGCGTTCGTCGTTCGTTCGTTCGCTTGGAGGCAGGCAGCATGTGGCAGTTGCAAGGCCGGAGAAGGTACAAAAAGCAGGGGGGCGTGGCAAGAGGGATGCTGACCAAGAGGAAGACCAAAGACGAAAGACGAAGATGAACAAGTCAACGCCATATAATAATGATTATGAGCCATTAACATTAAATGGAAAAGAAAATGCTGGTCTACAGATTACAACAACAGCAACAACAACAGCAGCAACAACAACAACAGAGGAATGCAGCAATGGAATCCAAGCAATGCGACAGCTAAAAATAACACCAAGAGCTGAAAAGTGGCAACAGAAACTCTGGAATAGGGATGGAGGCAGTTGCAGATGGAAGCTGAAACAAGCCACAAAAAACTACAACTACAACCACAACAACAACAACAACAGACAGTAAGATAGAACATTTGATACCCTTGCAGCATAGTAGAAGTTATAGTTTTCAAAATATTATGAAACTGTTTGTTAATAATTATTACCTAATTTTATTATTTATAAATTATACAAAATAAATTATGCATACAGAAATTATTCAAAATTTGTTTGAAATGTCAAAATGACTATCGTTTCTATTATTTTCCCATGACTGTTTGTATACTATATTTATCTGAGATATTCTACAGCTCTATCAATTTTTTATTTATTTGTTTAATAAAATAATTATGAAATATTTTTAAAATTTACATATATTTCTTAAGTATGATTTTTAAATGAAATAGCAAAATTTTCATTATTTTTATTTGTGAACAAACAAGTCCGAAACAAGCTGCAAGTGTATAAAACAGAGAGAGAGAGAGAGTTGAAGATTCTGCTTCTTGCGCTTCCTCTTCTTCTCTTGATTGTGTGTGGCAAGTTGCTGTGGCTGCGGCTGTGACAATGTTGCCAAATTGCCGGGCACCAAGTGGAAGCAGTCGACGCAGCAGAAGTGAGGGAAATTTGCATAAAGATGAAATTTATTGACGTGGCGTGGCCATAAAATTGAAATTCATTTGCGACACAAAAGGCACAAAAAGAGACAGAGACAGACAGAGGACAGAGGCCGAGTGTCCAAAAAAAAAAAAAAAGGACAGCTTCAGCATCCGCTGTTTGTCTGCCTGGACCAACTCAAGCCCCCCTTTCCACGCTCCTTAAATGCAGCCAGCTAAAACGAAAGACTCAAGCGACGAACTTGCAAATCGAAAGACTCAAGCGACGAACTTGAAAACTGAAAACTCTCTTGGTGTTTGAACTTTTTCCGGGTGATTGTGTGTATGTGTGTGTGTGTGTGTGTGTGTGTTGCAGTTGCAGTTGCAACTTGGCATTGCTATCTATAAAACAACAACAACAACAACAATTGCCACTAAAGGCAATTTTTGGGCTGCAGTGAAAAGAGCGCGGCGTGAAAATACTCGAAAGTATTCAACAACAACAACAACAACAACAACGAGAACAACAACTTTAGCTGCATGCCAGTCATGCACACATACACTAACACACACACTCTTGAAAATCCTGAGCAAAATGCAAACAGCCAATTTCATAGCTGAGACTGAAGAAGAAGAATCCTCCTTAAACTCAACGTCCAACTTGCAGCTCGAAGACGTTGAGGACGTTGGCATGCCTCCAACTGCATACCAAATTCTTTCTTAGCATTCAAGATGTTGTGCCAACTTCCCTCTATCTCCCCTCTCTCTCGCTCTCTCTCACTCCATCATTCTACCTCTCCTTCTCTCTCTTTTGCTTTTCTACTCATCGAAATTGATGCCAAACTGCAACCTGGCGACCAGATTCGAAATTTACGTGTTGTGCTCTTCTCTTCTCTTCTCTGCTTCTCGCTGTATATATATACCCTATAAACTTGCGATAACGAGCATATGCAGCTTCTATAGCTAGCATATTACTTTAAAAAGTTGTCTGTTAAATTTAGCCTTCTAGCTCTTACCGTTTGGTCTTGAATCGTTCAGTCAGTCAGTTAATCAGGCAAAAGAATTTTAGACGTTTAAATGGAAAATATAATAGAAACTTAACATTTTTTATGTGTTTTTAGTTTACTAACTTGTACTAAATACTTATTCAACAATGTTTCTAAATAAAACAATACAACGGGTTTATTTTTATCATATTTTTAAAAATTTCTTTGAAATGTCAAAATTGCTGTCGTTTCTATTATTTTTACCATTCTTTTAAATATATTGTATTATTTTATTTTATTTATATTTATTTTATTTTTATTTTATTTACGCAAAAAAAAGAATGAATTTATTATAAATAGTATTTCTTTCAGCTTTCATAAATTGCTTCCATATTTAAAGCTGTGTTTAGTTTAGAGTATTTAAAATTTGTGCTTTATTTTTCGTAAGCCGACGAGAGTGTGTATGTTTTTTATGGAGGACGCATGCAGCTAAGGCCAAAGCCAAAGCCAAAACCAAAGAAGTCTCCTCTGCTAGAGCCTCATCATCAACAACAACAACAACAGCAACAGCACGGGATGTTGCCAGTTTTTCCTCCTCTTCCTCCTCCTTTTCCTCCTTCTTCTGTCGTTGTTGTTCCCTGTTGGCTTCGTTCTTCGTCGTCGTCGTCGTCGTCGTCGTCTTCGTCTTCGTTGTCGTTTCGTTTGTGTTAATGCAACGCGCGACGGCTACCTGAATTACTGAACACGCGTCTTGTGTCTGTTGTGTCTGTTGCCCGTTGCCTGCAATTGTTTGTTCGCCGTTTCTTTGCTGCCGTTGTTGTTGTTACTGCTGTTGTTGTTTTTCTCAATACCCTATACCCTACCATTGCCTTTAAAAGTGGCACATGGACTATTCCAGCGTTGCGAACGTTACATTTGCACGCATAATTATGTAATTTTCTAATTTGAAGCCTAAAAATTTATTCTATTATTCCAAAAAGCAACTATTATTAAAAACATGCAGTTTTTTGAAAACTTTATTTCGCCCTTGGTTTCGAAATTTTCGGAATTTTCTCAACAAGAATTCATAGGTTTTCAACATTAATATGAACTTTACACTTGTTTCCTACAAAGCGAAGGTGTGTTAAAATAGAATAACACATTAAATTCTTAAAAATAAAAAAAACATTTTAAGTGTATTTATTCAATATAAAATTCGTTCGGAGTTTTTATAGATTAAAGAATGGAATTAAAGGTATCTGACAGTCAATCACATTCTGCTAGTTTCATTTAAAGTGAATATTTTATACCCTTCCAAAAATTTGTTAAAGTTTCCATATAGTAAACCTATGTGTAGATCAATTATAAGTGATCTTCAAGGGTATTTAAATTTCGGCATTATTGTTATGTAGTTTTTTTAAAGGTTAGGAGAGGAGGAGAAGTCGCTGAAGTTGCTGCCACTGATGATGATGATGAGCAGCCTTTAAAAAGACTGGTTTATGTTTAGTAGCTGTATTTTTCATGCCTTATCGCAAGTCTATCCAGCTGGCCATCTGTCCAACAGTCCAACTGTCCCAAAGTCCACAAACCCATATATATATCGACATATCTTCAAGTTAATTGTATGACAAAATCTACATTTCCATGCATTTCAGATTTTTAAATCGTTAACCAAATTCTAATCAAATTGCATAATTTATAATTCACTTATTTTTTTTTTTTAAATTTAGCTATATTTAGACAGCAACCCTATTTGAGTCTACCTAAGTTGGGAGCAGCTGCTGCTCCCGGAGCCACTGCGTGCCCATCGCTGATATAAATTATTATAATTATGATGCATTCATTGTTCTTCACGAAGCATCGATACAATTTGAACTGTATCATTACTGAAATACCAATGGGGATGCCAGATCAATTCACACTTGGCTTAAAGTTACCAGATTGTTGCTTTGTAAACAAATCGAAATACATTAATTTCAAGCACTCACCTATGAGCACAGCCAGACCAAATAGCTCGGTGTCTTGCATGCCCTGCGTGGCAAAGTGCAGACATGTCTGCGTGTAAACCTCTCGAACTCGACTCTTTGCATCGACTAGGAAGTACAGCGTTTTCGGCTGCTGTTGGCCCAAAAGTCTGCAATAAATCAATTGACATGAATTAGATGTGATAGACATATAAGAAAAGCATAAATTTATAAAGATTAAAAAATAATAGTAATTACAGTTGAGCTTCCATAACTCGAACGTCTATAACACGAAATCTCTCTATCTCGAACTCAATTGAATAAAACTAAAGATAAATACTTCCATAAGTTGAAGTCACCATAACTCGACCTTTTTTCTTGGATAATGGCGATTCGAGTTAGAGAATTCCGACAGTATTTAAATTATTAATTAATAATACAAATCTTAAATTTTTAATCTTCTCTATATACAAAAAAATAAACTTTTAACGCTCGAAAAAATCCAAATTAATCAAAAAAATTAAAAACAAAAAGATTTCATCTCAATTCTAAAATTATTGATTTTAGCATATATTTTTTAAGGTATATATGGGCTAATCCTGAGTTGCGGACGTTACATTTGCACGCAAATTTTCATGTTTAAACTGATACAGCTCGCGTTCAGATTGGTGAATTTAAATGAAATCTTCTGAAAAATGCATTTCATTGAAAGTACTCTTAAACCTATTTTAAGATAAAAGCCTTACTGTTTTAGAAAAAAAATTAGGCTTGCTTAAAGTTCCGTTGCGGCCGTTACAAAGAATGGAAGTCGATTTGAGGTTAACGTACACTTGCACATATATTAGCGAATTTTGCATAGTAAACAAAAAATATCCTAATACAAAAAATTAAGTGGAATATACTATATGAGCATATCAATCCATCATCAAAAATAAAGATAAGTAGTCTCCTTAATTAAAAATTTTAGTTTTTGTCTGTTGCGGACGTTACGTTGCGGACGTTACACTTTTTACACACACACTTCTTTTCAAATTATTAATATATATTAAATATTTTTTCGATACAGTTTTTATCTTAAATAAAGAAAATTAAACAAAGTTTAAGACGAGCTAAGCTCTAAACACTCAGACGACCGATTTGCCCACTTTTTTGGCCATTGAAAACACCCCTTTTTTTACAAGATTTATTGAAATTTAGAGGCAAAAAGAGGAATTAATTGATTAAGCTCGGCCATGAACAACCAAACCACCGTTAAATCATTTTGATTTTGTAATTTGAAGCCTGAAATATATTCTATTACAACAAAAAACAACTATTATTAAAAAACATGCAAATTATTGACAATTTAAGGTTTTTGCCCTTGGTTTAAAAATTTTCGGATTAGCCCATATGTATATGTATGTCAGGATATTAAAAATGGCAACTAACTAAATAGTAGAATACGTTCTAGAATCAAGTATTTGGGATTGTTTTTATACTCGGAATCTCGGATATTGTTTTTTTTTGTGAGTGTATCTTACCTCAGTGCCAGGAACCGGGAGCCGGGTGACAGTTGCTCGGCTGAGGACGCGCATACTTCCAGGGGCGCGCTGACGGTGCAAAATGCTCGCATGCTGCATCATTTTCCGTATACAGCGCGCGCGTTCGAAATACGTTCCTGCTGTTGAGAGTGAGGGAGAAAAAAAGGAGGACAAATTGAAATTTAGTAAACATATTTTATTACTGAATTACATATATTATTTTAACATAATAATTGTTTTCAAAATAAAAAATTAAGAATAAAATCAAAAATTAAGTTTCCTAATTCTTTTTTTTTTAATCAACAAATTTCACTGATTTTTAAATGATGAAATTTTTAGTTTTTAGACGAAAATCTTATTTAATAAAACTCCTGATCTAAATAAAAATAGTAAAAACTAATAAAGAAATTTTAATTAGAATTCATTCTATATATGTATATCCAAATTTTCTTTTTACTGTTGGGAAATGCGTGAAAAATTCAGACAATGTCGCTGGTATTTTTGGTTTTATTTTTAGCTTTTTTTTTTAAGAGGGGAGGGTGGGGGTTGGAGAGGCAACAATTTCACCAATCAATAACGAAAGACTTAGGCGACAAACTTGATTAGGCGGCTGTGCGTGCGTGCGTTGCGCATAAAATTATTAAAATTCAGTTAAAGAAAGTTTCATACACACTCACACACACACACACACACACACAGAAAGACTGTCGTGATGAAAGAAAAGCATTTTATGCATAAATTAAAATCAAATCGAATCAAATCAACTTATGGACTTGCCTCAAATGTATGGAATACTATAGCTATGAATACTTTGGGTTTTAAGTTTGAGTTTCGAGTTGTTAACTTGGTCGATTGGTTTCTATCCAGCGGCCGCATAAATTTCAATATTGGCGAATTTTTTGTCTCATAAATTTTGAACGTCTAATAAAATTTATTCAGAGTCAAGTCGAAAGAGAGACGCAAGTTGAGAGAGTCGAGAGTCCAGTCAGTTCTATATACATATAGAACTGAAAAGCTAGCTCCCAGCCCTGACCACACATTCATTTGGAACCGCCCTGACTTATTAATATAAACATATAATTTAATTCCCATACGAATTCACTCCAAAAATGGAGACAACGCTGATCATCAATCAAAGCGCGCATTTGACATAAATTAGAAACCAAGAATATGCATATGATTCCACACTCCAGACTCCCAATTATATTTAAGCCGCGTTTCAACATGATACAGAAACCGAACGAGACACAGAATTAGAAATAGAAACAAAAACAAAACCGGACCAAACACTGACAACAGAAACAGAAAGCTGAAATTGGAATTGAATGGAATAAAATGAAATGATTTACCAAAAGCAGCAAATGGAACTCCATAAGATAATTATTTAAATGTGCAGCCTTTAAGAATTTGTTCGATTAAAACTAGATTTTTTTAGTTATATTACTAATTGATCTTGCCACCTCACATTTTTTTATATGATTTAATATAATTTAATATAATCTAATAAGCGTAGAGTTTTACCATTCAATATGGTTCTAGATTTCTATTCCACATAAAATTACCTGAGCCTTGAACATACAGTGATGGAAATAATAATAGAAACAAGAGTCATTTTTACATTTACAAAAAATTTTTTTTAATAATATGAAAAAAATAAAATGAAAAGTCCCGTTGTGTTGTTAAATTTTGAAACACTGCACAATGGTCCCAAAGCCGTTTTTTTTACGTAAATTAAAAAAATCATAATCGTGAATTATGCAAGAAAGACATTTTATTCCAATAGCAAATATTCCAATGAACTATATTCCAGTGCACTGCTAAAAATATGAAGTGAACTAATTTTTTCCATAGCAATTTTAAATACAGAAAAAAATTGTATTAGATTTAAAAAGAATTTCAGTACTGATTTCTAAAAAATCTAAGAAATTAAGAATTCTCAGTTTCAGTAATTGTTACTAATATCAAATATAAGTACACTTTAAATATTTCAAATATTCAACTATACAAATTCAATTCAATTCGAACTTTATTTTGTTACGTCGTTTTTCTCTCTGTGTATAGTGTCAAGTCATTATAATCAAGTTCTTAGGAGAACAGATCACTTGGCTTAATCTCTTTCTCATTTTCATTCTCAAACTGTCGCTCTCTCTCTCTCTCATATTATCTATGGAAATCTGTGTTATCTGATGAGAGGTCAGTTCTATCGTAACTGGACATTATATAATCGCCAATTGACAGCATTAATTAAGACAGAAGACAGAGAGGGGGAGCGAGAAAGAGAGAGGGGGAGCGAGAGAGAGGGGGGAAACATGACCATGTTTTGTTTTCTTTCATTTTTTTTTTATGTTTTTTTAATTTGCAATGCAAACAAATAAATGTAAGGCATTTAACAATTTCAATCTTGGCTAATTATCCACATTCCATTGGCTAATGAGAGCGGGCGACAACAACAAATGGAACGTTAATTATCAGAGTCAACAGAACAGCAAAGAGTTCTGGGGTGGGGTGGGGAGGGGGGATAGAGGGAAAAGGAGGGGCAATTAAATGAGCAGAGACACGCTAATCAGCAATGAAAAAAAAAAAAAAAAAAACAATAAGTAAATAATTTGTTTATGCGAATAGAGGAGTCGAATGAGTTTTGATAATGAAAGTGTATCCAAATATTTTAAAGTTCTCTTTATGTTAAGTATTATATTTTGCGCTTTTCAAATATTTATAAATATTTAACGATATTTTTTAGATTTTAATTAGAGTTTTGAATATACAGTCAATAATCGACTTATATTTTCTCAAGTTTATTAATTTTACTGCCACTCATTTAGCTCGAGTTAGAGAGAAATTCGAGTTATGGAAGTTCAACTTTATTCCAACTGTTCCAATTTATTGGGAATCTACTTCATAATATCATTTTTACACGGACAATCTGCATTTAGTTGATGATTTTTTTGAGCTTGTTTAATGTTTACAAAACTATATGCAATGACTTTTATGCTTTTAATTTAAAAGTACAGGATTTCGATTTAACTGCTAGTAAAGAATATGTAATGACGAAAGAAGTTGAATTTGAGATATCAAACTTAAAATTTTTGAAAAAGACAAGGCTGAACCATTTTTTACTTGTGGCAAACAAGAAATACTTAACGAAATTAATTGATTATTTTCAACAAACTGGCCTAGATTACATTTCATAATTTAATTGGCATTGAATGCTGAATGAATTAAAAAGCTGAACCATGATCAAAATGACATTCTGTGCGGAAATCGCAACAGTTTTGGCAAAGTTATGAAAGTATAATAAATTTTCAAAAGCAATTTATTATTTTATAAAACAAATAATAACTTATTGAGTGGGAACTTAAGGGTCTCACGGGTTGTTCTCTTTTCTTTTTTTTTTGAGGGGTATTTACCAATTAAATGGCGCAAGCGCCAGCGCGAAAATTGTTGCTGTCTGAGCGGAAAATGAAATAAAAAAATTGCGCATACGCCACGTTGAGCAGTGACAGCAGTTCTTTAGCCCCCCTCCACCCTTCCCCACACTCCACCACAGCACACCAGAGTGTCCCCCTTCCCCCTCCAGTATTGGCACCCAGTTTCAGTTTCAATCGCTGCTCTGGGGCTGTGTCAACTGCATGCCATTGCAGTGAGCTCATTCAGGCCGTGTGTGTGTGTGAGTGTGTGTGTGTGTGTTTGAGTTCGCGACTTTGTCGCCAATGTTGTTGTTGTTGCTGGTGGAGAGGGGAGTACGTTTCGAGGGGTTAAAGGGAGCTCTGATAAATGCTTTAGCCACAAAACGTTTATCGAATCAGAAAATTTAAAATATCTATGGATAAATTTCAAATTGCAATTGCAATTGGTATGTGTCGATTGCTCGATCAACGTTTGCTCAGTAAACATTGGAAATATCATATATCATATCATATCATATCAATATCAATATCAAATTGAAAAATCTTTTTATAGATTTAAAGCTGAAAAGTAATGAAATTTTAATTTTTTAACTGGTTTCAGGCTTAAGCAATTCAAATTGCAACAATTAAAAACATTGCCAAAAATTGTAAACAAACAAAAATAAATAAATGAAATATTGGAAATTCTAAATCCCACAAAAAAACCTCTTTACGAGGTAAAAGTCTAGTGACGAAAACATTTTCATGCCCCAAAATTTCTGATATCCAATTTTGTGACGAATAATATTAAGTTTTACACATAAATTATTTTAAACAAAATTTTTGCACCCGGCACACTGCGCTAAAATGTTTCAATTCTAATACTAAATAAAACTCACTGTTTTGCGCAGTGCCGAATGCAAAAATTTTGTTTAAATTAATTTATGTGTAAAACTTAATATTATTCGTCACAAAATTGGATATCAGAAATTTTGGGGCATGAAAATGTTTTCGTCACTAGACTTTTACCTCGTAAAGAGGTTTTTTTGTGGGATATCAGAAATTTTTGAATAAGACATCAGAAATTTTAAAATTGCAATATTTGATGTGATTTGTTGTGTAGATTTTTCTTAAATTGTCAAAATGTGGGAAAAAATACCTTATTTAACCTGTAACTGTTTACCCTTATAATTAAAAAAAAAACTTTTAAGGTATGTCTAAGAGCTCTTCGAAATACCTTTTCAACGACATATAGATCGCATCTGTAGCTTCTATCATTTGGATGCTATGGGGGCTTAAATTTTAGCGGTTTTTAGCGATTTCCCGCTAAACTAGCGATTTTTCGAAAAAGTAGAACAAACGATTTTATATTTTTGATTATAAAATGATTTATCTGCCGCAAAAAGAATTCCCCACTTGCAAGCAGTTTACTTCCGCAGTGCAAGCAGTGTATATACTGCATATGTACATGCAGTAGTGTAAAGGTAAAAGGTATATTCAGTTAATAGGTAATATCTTGTCCAAACGAATTTTGACAGATACGTGTTATATGTCAAAAAACGCGGAATCAAATTGCCTATAACATATAACATATTTTAAAGTGATCTCATGTGTAGATTTTTCTTAAATCGCCAAAATGTGGAAAAAAATACCTTATTTCACCTGTAGAAATTTACCTGTGTACTTTAGAAAAAAAGTTAAAAGGTATACATAACAGCCCTTCGAAATACCTTTTCAACGATATATAGATCGCATCTGTAGCTTTTATCGTTTGACTGCTATAAGGGTTTTAATTTTAGCGGTTTTTAGCGATTTCCCGCTAAACTAGCTTTTTTTCGAAAAAGTCGTAGAACAAACGTTTCTAGATTTTTGATCGGGAACAAGTCCTCATTCAAACTTTTAAGCTAAATCATCGCTTTGATACAAACAAACAAACAAACAGACAAACATACTTTTCATCTCATTTTCGGAAGGCCCCTAAAAATTTCAAAATTAATTATTTTTTGAACCAGTGGTCCGATTTTGATGATCGAGGTGTCATTCGACGCGTATTTTTGATTAGAATAGTTAAAAATTAAAAAAAAATTCAGAAAGGCTCCAACGGCCCCATTAGCTCCAATCATTTAAATTTTGCCCCTCCCACTTACACCTGTTTATCTCACTAACCAGGTGAGTTTCCAAAAGTCTTAGTATGCACATTTGTAAGTTAAGTTAATACCTTTCGATCGGTATATAACTCGACCTGATCGGACAGTCATAGCAAATTTTCCATTCTTCCTGTGTATATATGCTAGTCGCCTTCGCACCCTTCGTGCTGCTTTCGTCACTAGCGCGGACTGCCGTCCGCAGTGATAAACTCAAAATTATTTAGAATTCTTTAAATGCTTTTAAACAGATAGTCTCCATTGTATTTCTTAGTATATCATCGGATTAGATTGAAAGATCATCTTTTCTTTAGGAGATTAAAGTCGAAAGAATTTCAGCAGCAAATTCAAACTAATTATTTTTTAATATACATATTATTAGTATTATATTTTTTCATCACGAAAAAATAAAAAAAAATAAAAGAATCGTATATTTCATGTTTTTATTTTAAAAATGGCTATGGAAATATAATTCTTTTTTTAGTTTCATAATTTAAACTTAATACCAATTAAGCAATGTTTTAAAACTTAACACAACAAAGGGATTTTATATTAATGCGCAGCTTTTTATCATAGTATTATACAATTGATTCGACTCTAGTTTCTCGTTTCTATGATTTTGTCCATCTCTGTAAAGGGGAAGGCACCTAAGAGTGGTCCTTTGACTCTGACTTTAAACTGGAATCGAGTTCTATGGAAAGTGTTGCTCAGTTCGTACTCAATCTCGATCTCCATCTCAATCTCGATCTGAAGTTGTAATTGTGATGTGAGGGGAGGGAAACAGAGGGAACTGGGGAGATTGCTCCAGCTAATGAATGACGACGACGTTTGACGTGGAATTTGTAACTCATGAGTTGAATTGGTAGCTGGAAATCTTGACGCGTTTCAATGTGTGTCTGGGTTTTTTAATTACGACGACAAACGGCAAATTGGTATTCGCCGATCGCAGTTGACGTCGATGTCGACGTCGACGTCGCAGTCAGTTAGTTAGTTGGCGTCAATGGGGAAAATAGTTTAGTGCGATGGCATTTTCACACGCTGTTATACTTTTATATATACTGTTTCTATATATTTGTATCTGTATCCAGCGGATGCGCGTCACAGAGCTTAACAAGTGCGCTTCAATGGGGCAAATGGGGCGTGGCCTTTTATGCCGTTACCAAATTCGCAATCAAATCAAACATTTAATTACAATTTTAGGTCTGACTATTTACATTTGATTTGATATAAAAAATTTGGTGAGTTTTTTAAATGAATATAATTTAACGTTAAACATTATTTATTATATTATTACTATTTATATATACACAAATATTTAATCATAAAATTCATCGTTATTTTTTAAACAGATTTTTTTGCAGATTTCTTAAAATTAAATTCAATAAATTAATTTAAAACTCTCACTACATTAGACGAGACATATTTCTAAAATTGTTATGCGAATTATGAAGTTTCCTTAGTGTTGTTATTATTATGATTGTTGTTGTTATTATTATTGTTGTTGTCTGCAGTCAAATAAATAACTTGACGTTTTGTTGGCAAATACAAATCGAACACAAATGTGAAGAAAATCAAACAAAACAAAAGCGGCAAATTGATGGCTTGTTGTTTTTACCCTCGTTGTTGTTGTTGTTGTTTTTGTTGTTGTGCCAGTTATGCCAAACAATTTTAATGTCTTTGCATATGCGCAAAAATGTCCCTGCCAGCAGAAGAAGAAGAAGCAAAAGCTTAAACATAAATATAATGAATATCACGTATTTAGCTTTAAAACGTCAAAATCAGTAATATTTTTTTAAGAAGACACACCCAGGCGTTGTCACATATTTGCCTCTTTCTAGAAGCATTTGACAGTTTATTTATATTTTTTTTTTTAATATTTTCAATAATTTAAATAATTTTTTAGATTAATCTAAGTACGTTAATTCAACTTCCAACTCAATGCTCATCACTGACTGAAAACAGCTAATTATGCGCTGCTCAACACTGATGCACAAGCAACTTCCAGTCAACACTTCCAGCGTCATTTGGCAGCACTAACGAGGAACTACACTTGGAATTGCTTATTTAACAAAGTTTTTAAGGCAAGTTATTCATAAAAATCAATAATTACTAATATTTAATAAAGCTAAAACAATTTACAACAGCTGAAAATAATGGAGTTGAAGCAATTTCCATTTCTAGTGGAGTCACACTTTCCAGACAGCTGGACATTGAATCTGTTGCAGCAGCCGCAACAATGTGCCACATGTGATGGTTTGTGGTTATGGCCGACAGTGACATGCCAATATTCGGGAATACTGTTCGACTCAAAAACAACAACAACAGTTATGCCAAGAGGAGATCAATACCTCCACAAACTGTTAGAACAGCAATTGCAGTTGTCTTCCAGACAATGTCAAGTGCAAGCACTTTCAGCAGGACATGTAAATAGTAAGAGCTTTCACAGGCGCTTTCGCTTGCTACTCTTATTAATGGATACTCTCTTTGTATTTGCATAGAGAGAGCACATAAGCCGTCATATCAAAGGCGACAACAAAAACGTACGCTTAAAAGAGAGCAAGAGCAGCAGCAGCAGCAGGCGGCGCAGGAGCAAGCCAAGGAGAGGGAGATGGATACACACACCTAGGCGAGGCAACAGCGTAATGAGAGCAAGCGCTCTGTCGACATCGACGGCGACGTTGACGTCGACGAAGAGCGACGTGCGGTGCATGCTCAAATAAAAGGCGTGCGAAACAATTTTTGTTTTGCTTTTTTCCGTTTTTGTTGTGCATAGGCATAAATTATGCTGCCAGCAGCGCAGTCGCAGCGCAGTTAAGGCTTCATAACTTTAGCCTCAGCTTCTTCTTCTCTGTCAAGTTTGTCATTGAGCATTTAATTCGCTGAGCATTTTAATTGCTTAAAGCATTTTTTTTTCACAATGTTTAGGCGTGCAGGAATTTGGTTGTTGTTTTGTTGTTGTTGTTGGCTAAGGTCAAGTGTGTGCCCCCTTCCACTGATTGATACGCTCGTTCAGTGGGCGTCTGTCAATTGTGTCGCAACCACAAAAATAAATAAAGAAAACAAACATAAACAGATAAACCGATACAACAACTGTTTGTATCGATATCGCATCTCTGCGGTGGCAATCGTTTAACGTTTACCGTTTTTAGCGTTTAACGTGTGTTTCTGCTCATTTGTTTATCAGCTTTCAACTTGTTGTTGTTGTGCTGCAACACAAAACCAAGAGTATCAGATACGCCACCCATCCATCCACCCCCTTCTCTTCACTCCTCTCTCTCACACTTCAACAATAATTATGGCACACACACAAACACACTCAATTAGTCGCCTGCTTCCTCCAGCTCCCATTTCCATTTAATTGTTGTGGCAAATCAGCTGCTCAATTTCCAGTGGTCGCCATTTTTTTGTTTGCCTCTCTCCTGATGCTGTTGCTGTTCCTGGTACTCACACACATAAGGACAGACAGACATAATCATATGTAATACGTTCGTATGTATGTATGTATTTATTGAGTATTGCTATTTACGACACCTGCTATTTAAACAGTATTGTACGACCCCCTTTTCCCCATGCCGGCACGCCCACCTATTTGGTGTGGTGATTAATTGCACAATGGACTTTAAAATGGTTTTTTTTGCGAGCCATTGGTGAGTTTTATGGCCGCTTCTTGAGGTTCAATTCAGATAAGACATTTAACATTGTGGTTGTGGCTGAGGCAATTAAAATTCCAAAGAAATGCCCCGATCACAATTTCTCCCACTCTCTCTCTCTTTCATTCTGTCGCTCTCTTCATTATGGACTTACCTTATGCACTGCCGACGAAGGTCGCTGCAGTTGTCGGCATTATTCTCGTTTTTGTTGTTCAAGCCAGAAGAGGGCGCTTTAAGCGCGTAATCCAAAAACTGAGACGCTTACAATTTACTTTTTTTCTATGCACACAAATCTCTTTAGTTTTAAGAGAGAGAGAACTGCAAACTTTCTTTTGTTTTTGTTTTTTTTTTGCACTGACAATCGATTACCCGCAGATAACAGTAAATTGTATTGTTGTTGCTCTTTTTTTTTTTTTGAATTGTCGTCGTTTTGTTGTAACTGCGGCGTCGGCGGCCAGAAAGCTATTGCTGACCTCTTCTTCGTCAAACACTAACAACGCGCTGCAACTGCGCAGTCGACGGCAACAACGACGACGACGGCGAGCCACATTCCAGCGGACGACGGCTCTCACTGGGCGATTGTGTGGGCGCTCTGGCGATGTTTTGTTGTTGCTGCGCGTCGCGAGAGTGAACAAGAAGGAGCTGGGGGCAGTGAGCGCGGCACAAATACGATTTAATCAAAATGTGTAGTTGTTGTTGTTGTTGTTTTGGGTTGCAGCTCCACACATTCACACACACAGACACACACGGGAGAGCGTAAGCAATCAAACGGAGCGAGCGAGCGCAAGGCAGAGAGAGAGAGAGAGCTGCCGTTTATGCTGGTGTTTGTGCTGTGCTCTCTTTGGCAAATGCTTTTTGTTGTTGCGCGAAAGAATGCCGTTTGCTTGGTTGTATTTGTAGTTGTTGTTTCTGCTGCTGGCGATGTTGTTGTTGCTTTTGCTGCTGCTGTTGCTGGGTCGCAACTTTCTGTGGCGCTATTTGTTTTGACCAGCAGCAACTTGTCGGAGTTGCAGAATTTTTTTTGTTGTTTTTAAATAAAACACTCACACACACGGCACACACACAAAAAACACAGTGGAAATATGGGCAATACAATAAACGCTGGGCACTTGTGCGTTTTGTTTTTTATTTTTCTTTGTAACTCAACGACACACTTTGAATCTGAATCTAAATTCGAATTCGAATGCGATTCCAAAATCCAAATCGAAACGAAACGAGACCGAAGCAAAACGCGCACACTGCGACTACGACTCTCTGACTGTGACTGCGACGGCGACAATCTCCAGAGCTCCAATGGGGCCGCTGTCGCTGTCGTCGTTTCTGTTGCGATCGCGACGCCGCGTCGTTTGCCTCTGAGCTGACACTGTGGCGAATCTGTGAATGTGTATGTGTGTGTGAACGTCTGCGAGAGAATTCAGTGCTTTGTTTGAGTGTATGCGCGCGCGTGTGAGTTATGTACGTATGTGAGTGTGACTGCGTGGCTGTGTTGAACACGACGCGCAACCTGCTGTCAGTTCAACTGCTTCGTCCAGCTACAAAAATCAAACTGAAGTCCGAGTCGAGAGAGTTTCTGTATGAGAGCAACTGTATTTCTGAGTGCTATGCATGGGCATGTGTTCGTGTGTGTTTGTATGTGTGTGTGAGTATCTCCCACTGAGATTTAAGATTGGAATGCGCCGTGTTCATGATAGCACTCTGCTTTTGTTATGCATGTGTGTGTGTGTGTGTGTAAAAGAGAGATCGAGAGAGGGAGAGAGAGGCAGAGCAAGGGAAAGAGCGGCCGATCGTTTTGTATCTTGTAGTTGTAGTTGAAGCAGCGGCGTCGGCTCAGCGGCCAGGTTGAAATTGCTGGCAAAGAATTTGGCTGCGACGCTGTCGCCGTCGCCGTCGTCGTCGTTGCTGGTATGCTGGTTGGGCTTATAAGCAGAATAGAATACAGAATACAATAGAACAGCACAATTCTCTGTCCACACACAGATATACACACACATACCAGCACCCGCCCCCGTTACCCGCTCACCCTACAATTTTTCTCTTTTTCTATATATTTTTTTGTTTTTTCAACTAAAGCATTTGCAAATCTAAATCTCAACTTAAGATGCAACAAGTAAAACAAAAACCAACACCGAAAACAACAACAGCACGAGAAAGGTAAATACTGAACAAAATAAATAAAAACTTCAAAGGAGAATCCCAGTAGCTAACTGAAATGTCAGTGTGTAAGTGAAATTCCAATGTTTTATCTTGGCAGCAGCAGCGACAACAACAACAAGAAAAACAACAACAGCAACAACTATTTGGAGCCCAACACGAAAGCAACGAATAAGAACATTTCCGAGTGTCCGATAAGCAACGATCTTCAGATACCCTTTGTAAAAGGGCTTTTTAGGAAATCAAAGAATTGTTTGCCCAGAGTTGCATAACTTTTTATTTTATTTACCCATTCACCAAGATAACAATTCAGATTTGACATATCCGATTTTTAATGATCAAATATTGTTAAGCTTAACATCTTGTTACTTTCTAGCTTTGACCTTCGCACATATCGTTTGTCGTAGCTGATATGCCCGCTTTACTGAGAAGCGCATCGTGCGCAAAGCAAAGGAGAAAAGCGCGACGCAAGGCCGCGGCAGAGACACCAGGCAGAATCAGAATCAGAAGCAGTGGCTGAGACTGAGACTGAGACTGCGACTGTAGCAGCGAAGAACGCGCAAAAGAAATACCAACACACATTCACACGTACACACACACACACACATAGAGCGGTCAAGGCATGGTTACTTTACTCCATGGAGGAGCACAGGCAAGAGCGAGACGGAGACGGGGTGGAAGCTTCGCTGCCCGCTGGCCATTTGTAAGAGCTGCCTGCGCCATCGTCGTTGCCGTTCTCTGCTGCTACGATATCGTCACTTGGGCGCATTCCTCAGCATAATGTGAGCTTGATTTGCTGGATTCTTTTTGCTCTTGTGCCTCCCCTTCACCTCACTCGCACTCCCGCCGCTCACTATTCCAGCCCCTTCGTCTCGCTTGCTCGCTCGCTCGCACACACGCACACTCGAAATTATTTTGTTGCCGTTTTTTCCTACCTCCCGATTTTTTTTTGTAAATTTTCTCAAATATGCGGCACACACACACAAAGAGATATTGAGGCACCCAGACGCAAAGCTGGAGCCATGTTCTTGACGGGTCGGGGGTCGCCATGGCCATAACTTGTGGGCCGCGAGATGGGTGTGAAAGGGGGAGGGAGAAGGCAGCGATGCACAGTGGTACTGTTGGGCAATCTCAGCTTCGTATTTATTCAGCTTAAAAGCTTAACTTTTTTAATATTTTAATTTTTTTTTATAAACTTTTTAAATATCTTTTTTCTTTATAAACTGGATTAAAATATATTTACAATACAAATTTCAAAATTATACAATACAAAAATTTCAAACAGCCATTACTCCTTTTTGTATTTGTCCGATCTTGTTGCGATTAAGTAGGATGATAGCTTATAATAATAGTTAACGTTAATTACGTTAATACATTATAGGTATAATTCAACGAATACACCTTTTACCTACCCTTTTACACATTTTTTAAGTAACTGATTTAATTACTAATTTTTAAACGTCTTCTGAATTTCACGAAGCAGGTAAATTCTATTGAAAATATATATTGTCCGATATTATAATGAAGCATCTGAATAAAAACCACGAAATCGCTTAAAGTTTTCTTTCAATATTTACGATCGGATCATTTATATTTATGTCGGATCATCGAGAACTTATTGTAAGAATTAACTTCGTTTCATTATATTCGAAAATATGAATTCCATAAGTGGAAAAGTAATTTTACTTAATATAAATATAATATAAATTATATTTAGCAACATTTTGCGACCTTTTCTTTAGTGCATTCAAAAGAAGATGCTGATCAAAAATAAATATTTTTTGTGGGGTCGGAAATGTTACATACATTTTAATGAATACAATATACCCTTTTACTAATTTTTGAAGCAACGGATATACAAATAATTATGATTTTTGTTCTTCACAAATAAATTTGTCGCATTAAAATCAGAAAACGTTTTTAATAAAGTTTGCAATTATTTGGAGCAGGCGCGGGCAGTATAGGCTCTGGGAGCTATGCGGCAGCTCCTAACTTTTTTCGGCGCCGTGAAGTCGCACACAGGCAACCCGTCATAAAAGCAATTAGACACGCTCAACTCGCGAGCAAGCTAGCAACAACAATGCACACAGGCAGCTCGAGTCGAGGCATTAGCAACAACAACGCACACAGGCAGCTCGAGTCGAGGCATTCGACGCTTCTTTTTGTACACTGAATGAAAAAATATATTAGGTGTAATTTTTACTAGTTGTTTTTTTTTCTTATAATTGTATTTTGTATTATTGCCTACTCAATAATTTTGTTTAGTGTATTTTTTGCTCACACATTTGGGTAGGTCGTAAAAGTAGGTAGAAACGAAAAGGGTTGTTGTTGTAGTTTTTGTTGTAGTTTTTGTTGTGGTTGTTGTTGCAGAGCTCCCGAGGTCAAATTTTGCGCCCACCGCTGATTTGGAGCTAAAAATGACGAATGGTGAATCACTGTGCGATGGGAACCTGGCGCGCGCTCTTCGATTTCTTCAAGTGTATTTGCTATGCGCATTGCTGTTGTTGTTGTTGCTGTTCTTCAGTTCTAAGACCGGTTGTTGTTGTTGTTGTTGTCGATCAACAGTATGTGTGCTTGTGCGTGTGTATGTGTGTGTGTGGATGCTGGAAGCCTGTGCCTGTCGAGGCCGAGTCTTCAAAACAAAAATATTTTATGCAATTCCTTGAAGGCGATTTTTCGATGTCGTTGTTGGCTTTTTTTTTTATTATTTTGAATTTCTTTTTGGTTGCTTTGTGGTTTTTGTTTGTGAATCTTGGCCGAATTGGCGCGCACAGGTCTTGACCATATTTCCAGTGGATCATTACTCCAATCTGTCTGTCGTCTGGAATTCTATTCGAAATTCCAATCGGGATGCTGATGAAGCTGACAATTTTAGTTAATTCATAAGTTTTCAGTTGTCCATTTTTTTGCATAAAAAAATAGTTTTAGAATTTTCAATTGTTTTTTTTTTCAATATAAAGGATTTTTTAATATTTTGCCTGGAATTTAATTGTCATGCGTGTGTTGCTCTTTTTGCATATGTGTTTGTGTCTGCATGCGTTTAACTTTGTGTGTGTGTGTGTGTGTGTGTGTGTACGCTGCTCCGTTTTCGTTACGCTTCATTGCCGACGTCGACGTTGTCGCATATTTTGTTTTTATTATGACCGAATATTGTTGACCCCCCTCCTCCACGTCCCCCCAACCATGGACATGCACAATTCTCTCACTCTCTTCTTTTGCACGTCTGTCTCTCTTTTGGAGTTATTACTTTTGTTACACTAACTTACTTCCTATTCGACGTTAACGACGGCACTCAAAGATTTTTTTTATTTCTGTTGTTGTTGTTCCTGTTCTTTTATTTTCTAGTCAGAGAATTGAATGTATGTACATACATACATACATATGTGCATACTTACATATGTAAATAAGAGAACGCATGTGTCGGCTGCTGAATACTCCAATCTCCATCTCCCTCTCGCTCTGCCTCTGTCCGCATTCTTTGCTTGAATGAGCGAAGTAGCTGTTGATTATTGGCTCATTGGATTTGGATGCTCTCTCAACCCTGACCGCCTAGAAGCAATTGATATCCAAATTTCCAGTTCCAAATTATTTTACATTTCCAAGTACACTTGTAATAATAATAATGGGTGGTATTGCTAATGTTGGCAAATATTTAAAATATTTAATTAATTTGATTTTAATTAAATGAAATTTAATTACATAGCATAATTTGAAATTCTCAAGTTTTGGTTTAATTAAATTAAATTTTAAATTCAATTTTGTCTTGTCCTTTTTTTTGTGAAGATGCATAAAAAATTCTCTGATTTGGAATGTGGACTCTGTGTGTGTGTGTGTGTATGCAATGTCCAGTAGAGTTGCCAGAGTGTTGGTGTCTAATCTGCCTACCCTACTTTCACTCCAATTCCAATTCCAGTCATCGGCATCTCGCTCAATTCAATTTATTCGAGCGCCGAACTTTTCTCTAGTCGCATGACAGTAGCAACAACAACAGCAACAACAACAGCGAAACTGGCGCCGTTGTAGTTGTAGTTGTAGCTGCAAGTGGAGGCTGGAAAGGGGAAGCTGCAATGAAATTTCGACTGAATTTGCCGTTTGTTGTTTTTGTTTTTGCTGCTGCTGCTGTGTGTTGGGGGATTTGCCATTTTCGGCATTGGAATGCAGCGTGTCTGTTGTGCTTGTTGTTGTTGGTATTGTTGATGTTATTGTTGTTGTTGTTCCTGCTGCTGCTTAGCCCATAACAACAACAACAAGAAAAAAACGTTGGCTCTGAAATGTGTTCTAAATAAATTCCAATGAAATGAAAGAATCAGAGTTGCACTTAGAGATGGTCGCGTATTCGATATCTGAAAAAGTTTAATTGGAATTTTAGTTATGTATGTATGTACATATGTATGTATGTATGTATATTGATTGTAAAGATGGCTTTGAACCATTACCGTTAACCGCTATTAACCGATTGAAATTGATAACCGTAACCGTTAACCGGTATTCACCGATCGTAATCGAAACAAACCGAAATTATTCAAGCCTCAATAACCGTTTAATAACCAATTCATGTAACCCGGTTTGAATTGGTTGAATCAATTATTAAATTAAATTTTATTGGACGGAGAAGGAAATCAAGTGTAACGATATTTTTCAGTTTCTTAATAAACCGTTTTTAAGCTAACTTTACTTTATATATGTACAGTTTGTCAAGAAATTCATCACACTCCCTTAAAAATGTAATATTTTGACTTTAAATAAGAAAATAATAGCTTATTATATCTATTAGGAAGGGTCATTTAATTTTCGTTCGAATGATGCAAAAATTTCCTTAACCCATTAAGTACCCATGGAATATTTTGAATTTTTTCAAAAGTATACTTTTTCAACTTTTTTCCTCGATTTTTTACAAAAAATATTTTGTCGCAAAAAAAATCTTGGAATAATTCTAAGAGTAACTACAAAAAAAAATGTTCTAAAATATTTTGGCTAGTATTTTTTATAATTTTTTTAAAACTGCAAAAAATGCACTTTTTGCATGAAAATGAGGAAAAATGGGTTAAAATGGTAATTTTTAGGATTTTCGAAATATTATCAAAAATACTAGCAAAAATATTTTTGAAAATTTTTTTTTGCAGTTACTCTTAGAATTGTTCCAAGAATTTTTTTGCATCAAAATATTTTTTGCTAAAAATCGAGGAAAAAGTTTTGAAAAGTGAAAAGTAAATGGGTTAAGGAAAGTTTTGTTTCATTCAATCGGAATTTAAACGACCTTTCCAAATATATATAATAAGCTATTTTTTTCTTATTTAAAGTCAAAATATTACATTTTTAAGGGAGTGTAAAGAGTTTCTTGACAAACTGTATGTATGTATGTGTGTATCTTATGAAGGAATACACTTTAAAATATTTAAAAATGTAAAATGTGAAGTTCGTGTCACGCGCTCATCTCGAATGTGGGATGGGGGCGCAGATGTACTGTAAGTAACTCACTCGCCGATACAAATTTAGCGCAGAGCGCAAAGCGATTGCAATCTTTAGCATCGTCATCAGTGGAAGCAGCAGCAGCAACAACAGCAACAACAACAGCAATGAACATGCGGCACGGGACTCGCGTCTCAGTCGCAGAGCCCCCAAAGACTGCGGACAGCGACGTCGGCGACGTCAGCGTCGCGCGTGCGCAGTCTCAACGGATGTCTGGCCAGTGTAGTTGTTGTTGTTGTCAATTTACCTGTTTGCAGGCTGCAGGCTGCAGCTTTCTTGCACATACATACATACATACATACATACATACATACATACATACATACATATACATTTTTTCTTACTCTCCTTCCAGTTCCAGCTTCAGCTTTAGTTCCAACTCCAGCTTCCTGGCTTGCTCTCTCTGACTCTCTCTCTCTCTCCCTCTCTCTCAGTGCCAACTGTCTGTTTGTCTGCCCGTCTTTCTGTCTGTCTGTCTGTCCCGCTCTAACTCGCTGAATTCGCAGCGCACAAAAACAAAAAATCGAGAAAATCAACCAATTCCCGTACAGTAGCTGCCGCATTTTTTTTATGCATTTAATGAGCGTTTATATTGCACATGGGGCCACATGGCCAAAACGGAGGCAGCAGAGCCTCGGGATTGGGATTGGAATCCAAGTGAATTCTTTTTATTGTTGTTGTTGTTGTTGATTTTGCGGCTTAAGCTTAAGCAAAAATTTACACTATGTATTCATAACTCTTTAATTTTTTCAAATTCCTTTTTTTTTTATGTTTTTGTTCTATTTTTTATTCTCTTATCAAAACAAAGCAGCTCCCCAAATAATCCGCAAAACACTTGAGTAAATAATCTATGTATATTTGTATATGAAAATAAGAGGCATAAATAGTAAAAACTATTAAAATTTGTTTTGGCCTATTTGATTAACACCTGGTCAGAAAGTGAATTATTGTGAATTGACAAAATTTTTAAAGTATTCCATTTTCAATTTAGAGAATATATATTAATTATTGTTTTTGAAATATTTGTTATAAACGATGTTTTGAAACTTTTTACTTAAATTGGAAGCTCAGTTTTTAAGAAACCTGCGTAAAATATTGAAGACTCTAAAAAAAAGCTTTGTTGACTTTTTTTTCAAAAAAATGCTGTTCTAAAATTTGTTTGTTGTAAACCTTTCTAAATTCTGTACTATCGTAAATTTAATACATTTTTAATTTAATTTTCAATTTAGAAAGATAATAAATTGTAATGCTCCTTTCTTTAATTCTTAAGTTTTTAATTAAATTATATATCAGGCGTGCCACAGAAATCGCAAGCGAATTAGAATTCCGCAGAAAGCATTTTCGCACGGAAATTTCCGAGGTGCGACAGAACCTCGAGAGATTTAATTTTTTTTTTTAGCATTTTCACCAACCTTTTCGAAGTATGCTGCAAAGGGTTGACACCTTCTCAGATTAAATTAGCCAAGGGTTTGTTTAGTAACTTTTTTAGGTTTTTCGTTGCAGAACAATAAGTTTTTCATTATTTTAATTATATAATATAATTTAATTTTTATAATTTAATTCATGTATATAATATTTGACTTTGTTTAGCTACAAACATTTTAAAAGCAATTGGCGCGAAAAAATAAAAGTTACTCGACAACTCTAGCGACTGTCTGCCATTAGTCTGGCAACTTTTCGCGACAAATGTTTTCACAAATTGCACAATAAGATAAATGTTTTTTTCGGTAAAACTTGATTTACCTCAAAAGAGCTAATTTTTGAATGCCTTATTTAAAGAAAACAGAAGTGGTTTCATATTAAAATTTTAAATACCTTACTTCGAATTCTGACCCTGACATCAAAAATCTAAATCGGACTAAGTGGCAGCATCGGACGCCAGCGGATTAAGCGCTAGTTTATTTCGCGTAAAATTATTCTGCGAATTGACCTGTGGCACAGCGAAATGAAATTGAGGTTGAAGCGAAAGCGATTTCTGTGGCATCCCTGTATATTTTTTATATTAAAAAAATATGTAATTTTTTTTTTGGAGAAATTGGAAAAGTTTTGGAAAAGTTAGAAAAAAAAGTCGTACAAAATGTTTTTCTAAATATCATATTTTAACAGCCAGAAGGAAGTATCTCCGACCCCACAAAGTATATATATCCTTGATCAGCATCAACAAACGAGTCGATTTAGTCATTTCCGACTCTCTGTCTGATTAAAATAGTCTGCATAATGAGCACAAAAGTCGGGAAAATATTCGGTTACAGTCGAGCTTTAAACTCAATGATTTTGAATACACATTAATGTTTATAGTTTCACAGTTTTGACTAATCTAGCACTGGAAAATTCCTTTTTAACGTCGATAGCAACTGCTCTTATAACTCTTATACATATATGTATGTGTTATATGATAAATTTAAAACTTAATTACCGGATGTGTGCCAAACTTTTTATCAAAGAGGAAGTCGAGGGAACTGTGGTTGTCAAGTTCTGAATGTTTGTGGATTCAGATACGACTATGTATATAAGTATACATATGTATATATTACTTATGTAGTTACAATAATCGCATTTTAAAATTCACTTCATCGCTTCTACTCAAATTTTGATTCAGTCAGTCTTCTTTTGAATCCAGTAAAGAAAAGTTGCAAAATGTTGCTGAATATAATTTATATAATATTCATGTTAAGTACATTTACTTTGTACTCTTATGGAATTCATATTTCCGAACTTAATGAAACGAAGTTACTTCTTTCAATGAATTCTCAATTATCCGAGTTGAGGTAAGGATCATAAATATTGAAATTTTCCTAAACTAATCAATTTATTAGGGCGGGACAGGAAAAGTTGACAAAGGAAGTTGCTAAGGATTCGGATACTCAGATTCTCAGAACGGATATACAGTTTATAAGAGCAGAGATCGAACGACAGAAGAATTGTGTAGATGTCAAGGAAGCGGAAAATGAATCTTCAAGAGCGGATATCCAAGTGCTCAGAACGGATATCCAGAGTCTTAGAGCGGAGTTGGACAACCTGAAAAACGAAAAGGAATCAGCTATCCAATCTCTCAAATCTGATATTCAAGTTTTAAGAGCGGATTTGGAACAACAAAAGAAGTGCGTAGTTGATAAGGAAGGGGATAATCAATCTTTAAGAGCGGATATCCAAGTGTTTAACATAGATATCCAGAATCTTAAGGCGGAGTTGGAGCAGCAGAAGAAGTATCTACTTGACAGGGAAGCGGATAATCAAGAACAGGAAAAACAGGAAAAGTTAAAACGACAGGAATCGGATAGACACCACAATTGTACTGAGGCCAAGTTCAGTGGGATCCATGACATACTTGTCCCGGAGTTTAGTATTCAACCTTTTAAAGCGGCCTGTGATGTGGAAACTCGAGGAGGAGGTTGGACGATTATTCTGAGGAGGATGGATGGAAGCGTCAACTTTACTAGGAACTGGACGGAATACCAAGAGGGATTTGGAAATCTAGATGGCGAATATTTCTTAGGCTTAGACAAAATTCATGCGATGACTGCAGAAAGGCGTCAGGAACTATTGGTAGTTCTGGAGGACTTTGAGGGAGAAAAAAGATTCGAGACTTATGATGGATTTGCAATTGGCAATGAGGATCAACAATATGAATTGCACACTCTGGGCGAAGCCAGTGGAACAGCTGGGGATTCACTCTCAGATCATCGAGGCATGAAATTTACTACATTTGATAAGGATAATGACGATTGGGACGAAGGAAACTGCGCAATTCGCGGCACTGGTGCCTGGTGGTATACAAGTTGTCAGAACAGGTAAGATGTTATGTTAATTATTTCTCAGAGCTTTGTTAATTAACTTGAATTCTTGCAGCCAATTGACGGGAACGTATAAGGACAATGGCTCCGACAAAGGCGTCACTTGGGACACCTTTAGGGGATATGATTACTCCCTTACAACAGCCATTATGATGATTCGACCTAAAAAGTGAATTCTCAGTCTGCACCACATTTAATCCTTTCGATCCTAACATTGCCCGAGGGCAATTTCTGCTGTCTGAGATAACTGTAAGCGATTCCTTTGTTTTTATTCGGTTGATTCATCATAGTATCGGAAAATATATATGTTTACTCCAAATGCGAGAAACTCACAGCGCGTTTCAACTTTATTTATCCAAGAAATATTCAATAGAATGCACTTGCTCTGTGAAATTCGAAAAACGTTTTAAAATGAGCAATTTAATTAAATTTGAATATAATTCATATAAATTTTATATCGTCTTATGTAAGTTTATCTTATATTAATTTTTAAAGTGCACTTATTTCACATTTAATAAATAAGAAATAATAAATAATTGAAAAAATAAGTAAATAGATTAATTAATAAAGAAAAAAAAGAATTATAAAATATACATTAATAAATAAATATAAAAATCAATAAAGAAAAATGAAATAAATATATTATTAATTAAATAAAATAAATGGCTTTTAGAATTGATTTATAAATAAACAGGTTAAAAAATAAGTAATAAGTAAATAGATAAATTATTAAAGAAAAAAGAATTAATGAATATAAAAATAATTGAATAAATAAATAATTGAAAAAATAAGTAATAAGTAAAAAGATTAATTAATAAAGAAAAAAAGAATTAATAAAAATATACATAAATAAATCAATAAAGAAAAATGAAATAAATATATTATTAATTGAATAAAATAAATTGCTTTTAGAGTTGATTAATAAATACAAAATTTAAAAAATAAGTAATGAGTAAATAGATAAATTATTAAAGAAAAAAGAATAAATATATAAATCAATAAAGAAATATTAAATAAATATATTACTAATTGAATAAAATAAATAGCTTTAATAATTGATTTATAGTTAGCTTTGTTTGATTACAACTGTTCTCAGTGTTGTTTGCAATACTGAAAGCCTTTTTATTGGTGCCCAGTACCAGGAAAAGTTCCCATGTTTATTATGATCACATTTCTCGCATGTTTCAAGTGGAATTTGTTAATACTATTTGGCATTTGGGCTGGATTTGGATTTGTTTATTGGCTAGACTTAAGCGCCAGTTGCAGCTTCCCCTTCAAAATTGAAAGCTAGAACTAGCAGCTGACAGCTGCTGATGATGATGATGATGATGATGATTATGATGATGATGATGACTGATGGAAATGGGAGTCGAGTTACGAGTTGACGAATCACAAGAATGTAGCCCGAGATTTTTTGACTCGTTTACGGGGCGTATGATTAACACGACGTCAAACGAAGGTGTGTGTGTGTTTGTGTGTCACTGTCACCATCATCGTCATCGTCATCGTCAGCCAAGCTGAGTTGGCTCACTGATAATGGCCGAAATGGCTGCGAATGCTGACGCATTTTGGCCCAGCTGATAAGCAAAGCAAAAAATGTAATACATCATTTAATCATGATTAATGTCAACTAAGTGCAGTTGAGTTAAAGTTTAATTAAGTCAATAAATATGATTTTAAATTAATTTGACTTAAGGGGGGGTTCTCATTGAGCAACTTTTTGTTTCCGACTTTTTTTTTTTGCATTTATTTATAGCTTGGGTAGTTGTGAATGTGCCCCTAAAAGGATATTTAGAAATTCGAAATACTTTAGGAGTTATGGCCTTTTTTGTCCAGCAATGTTAATGTCAATGCAAGTGGAGTCAAAACTTTAAACGCGTTTATCTCGAAACCACGTTTTTCGAACTGGCGGCAATGATATCTCCAGTTCAACTGAACCGATTTTCATGAAACAAAGTGGAATCGACGCAGAATTGTCACCATTCTCGGGTGATAGAAGAGATTAATTTTAAAATTTTTTTTTACTATTTTTTTTTACACTAAACTACAAAAAAAAGCCCGAAATTGAAATTTTTTTTTTAAATGGCCGCCATTTTGTCAAAAAAAATCACAAAATTATTGTCTACTATCACCCAAGAATTACATCTATACTGATTATAACCCCGTTTTTTTTTTCATTTCCGACGCTCCGGAGACCCGGAATCGTGGCCGCCGTGACGACACCTTTTTTTTTGCACCACCAACTTTGAAGTCTCATTACTTTTTGAACAGCCCTCGTATCGAGGCAAAAAAAATTTTTTTATTTACTTTGAACCTTTTGTAATACAATAAATAAAAAAAGTTTTCAATTATTCTTTGCGTTTTCAAATAAAAAAAAACGGGTTTTGAATGAGAAGACCCCCTTAAACATAAATTGAAATTGAAACTGAAAGGAAAAGAAATAAATTAAATATTAAAAGTGTAAAATAAAAGCTCATTTAAATGTAAAATTTGATCGACTCTCATAATACCATAAGAAAGTTGATAAATTCAAGTTTTAAATGCTTGATTTTAGCATGCATTTTTTAAGTATGTTTTCAGGATATTATTGTTAAATGAATACAATATGCGGATAATATGACAATTACTTAGCATTAAAATAGTCAGAAAATCCTAAAGCACTTGATTTCACTAAAAAAAATTCTTAAAAAATGGCTTTATTATAAAAATATTGTGAAGAAAGACTATACTTTAATCAATTTTTTTGTACTTGGTTTTAGAAAACGGGAAATAACCAAACTTTGGATTGATTTTATACCCAAATTCCCGAATTTTTTTCAAACACAAATGGGCACAAATACAAAGTTTGTTTATAAACGATATCTGATAGTCGGGCATACTCAATATTAACATCTTTTAATTGTTCAGGGCTATTGAATTTAAATCATAAATACACAGAAAAAAAAGCCGTTCTAAAATCAAGCCTAAAATACTTAATTTAAGCCGGCATTTTTTAAGTATGTTTTCAGGATTAAGCTGAACAATCAAGTCTATATCGGGATTAAAATGGAAAATAAGCCCAAATTACTTGATTCTCTCTCGGCCTCTCTTATTTCAACTGGTCGGGTGGCTCAGTGGTTAGAGTCGCCGACCTGTTTAAACAAAACTTGGGTTCGATTCCCCCAGTCAAACATTCCCTTCATTAAAAAAAAATATGTTTAAAAAAAAGCAATAAATAAAAAATGTTTAAAAAAAAATTAAATTAAAAATGTTAAAAAAAAAATAATTTAAATAAAGTTTACAAATTTAAAAAAAAACAAAATAAAAAAAAAATTTTAAAATAAAAAAAAAAAAAAATTTTAAAATAAAAACAAAAAAAAATGTTAAAAAAAAGCTAAAAACACTTTTTTTTCTTTTGATTTGTTTTAAGAATTTTTAGGATTGAATTCGGGATTAAAAAAATCAAGTATTTCATACTTGGTTTAAGTAAATCCGAGATTACCCCACTTCTGACATCGTCTCGGATTGAATTCGGGCTAAATATCCCGGATTTTTTTTTCTGTGTAGACACTGCGACAGAAAGTTTTGTAAGTAAAGGGTATTTGCTAGTCGTGCAGGTTCGAGATAATTTCTGAGATATTTTAGGCAGTCTATATGACTATAGATGCGAAGAGAGTGCTTGCACTTAAAATTCTTCCAATTAAAGGGTATTTGCTAGTCGAGCATGCTTAACTAAGTAGAGCACTTATCATATAGTACACCGACATCGGAAACTGACTAAAACTGAAACAGCGAGAGCTACGTGCGATAAAAGATACGCGTTACAAGATACGAGATACGAGCGACGAGATACAAGATACAAGATACACATGTATCTTGTCAAGAGATAATGAACTATTTATATGTTTAGCTCAAGAATCGCAATCTTTTCGTGCTCATATCGTTTTGTATATCATTCATTCAGAAACTTCAAAACCTGCTAAAAGCTTCTGAATCGTCTATTTAATAAAAAACCGAAAAATTATGCAAATTCAAATTTTAATCAACATGCGGCGGAATCCGTGGGAGCCAAATTCAAGTCCACAGATACAGATACAAATAAATAGATGGCTAGACATAGATGTGTATGCTTACACAGAGAGAAATAGTCTCGTATTGAGTACTTATTTCAATTCTTACTATTATACTTAGCCCGATTTTGACTTAAGCCTCGAGTTTGCAACGATTTTAAGATTTATTTCCTTATGTTTTTTTTTTTTTACCAATTTAAAGAGAGTTTTTGTTTTTAGTAACTGATTTGTTTCTCGTCTCTTTTCTTTAAACAAAATTCAAAATTTTAGAACAAAAATCATTTTATTACCTTAGAAAATCCGCTGAAAACCTGATAATTCTAAAAAAACCGTTTAATATTTAAATTTTTGTTTTATTAATTTTAGATTCAAGTTTCTAACCAATTTTTTTTTTGTTTTTGAAAACGGCATTTTGAATCATTGTACTTGATTTTTTACTATTTTCTTGTGTTTTTTTTTATAAATTTTTTTTTTTTTGAATCTAATTTACTAAATAAAATATTTAAAACAAATATTCTTGACTTCGTAACCCGGTCATTTTTTATTATCTAGATGCTAGGTTTTTTCGCTCAGTGTATGTGCATTGTATATTTCGCTAAGGATTGTTTGATTTGAAAAATAAAATAAAATATAATAAAATAAAGCACAGTAACAAAAAAAAATAAGTTCTTATCATATTTATAAAGGTGCTTGATTTTTCCGCTCAGTGTATGTGCATTGTATTTGTCGCTAAGCAAAATGTTTAGTTTAAAAAAAAACACTTAAGACAAGAAGTGTTGATTCTAATAATTTTTATCAAGGTGTTTGACTTTTTCGCTCAGTGTATGTGCATTGTATTTTTCGTTGAGGATTCTTTGTTTTGAAAATTAAAATAAAATACAATAACAATAATAATTAAGTTTTTATAAAATTTTAAAGGTTTTTTTCGCTAAGAAATGTTTGATTTGAAAAGTAAAATAATATAACAATAATAATAATTAGTAAGTTTTTATCATGTTTATATAGGTGCTTAATACTTTCGCTCAGTGTATGTGCATTGTATTTGTCGCTAAACAAAATGTTAAATTTAAAAAAAAAAAACACTTAAGACAAGAAGTGTTGATTCTAATAATTTTTATCAAGGTGTTTGACTTTTTCGCTCAGTGTATGTGCATTGTTTTTTGTCGCTAAGAACTGTTTGAGTTGAAAAATAAAACACTTTATACAATAAGTGCTCATATTAATTATTTTTATCAAGGCGTTTGACTTTTTCGCTCAGTGTATGCACACCCTCTCCTAGGCTGATAAATATTTGACTTTTGCATGCCAGCGCGATGAGTTCAACGATGAGTTGTTGTTGTTGTCGATTGTTGTTGTTGCCGCTCATTTAATTGTCAAACATTTATTCACAAATATTTGGCGCTTATCATTTGTTCGAGTCAAACAGCGACAACAGCGACAACAACAACAACAACAGCAACAACAACGGACTTGCTCCATTCTCCGATTCTCGAATTCTCCAGTAGCAATTTGAATTTGGCTCTCGCTCATCATCAGCAGATTTTACACGGAGCACATTTTACAGATTTTACTAAACGTAATGCATGAATCGGTTACTAAACGGTTATTTCGACTTAAATAATTTCCCGTTGCTTTCTTGAGTTTTGAAACATTACTGAAATAGGTATTAAGTACACAGAAAACCAATCCGGAACAAGCCCGAATTCAATCCGAAACGATGTCAGAAGTGGGGTTATCTCGGATTTTCTTAAACCAAGTATGAAATACTTGATTTTTTCAATCCCGAATTCAATCCTGAAATTCTTAAATTCAGGCTACAAAATTTTTATTAATTATTTATAAATTATTATACGAAAGCGATTTCTGTGGCACCCCCGATAATGTTTTTCGTTACATTTCAACTTTATTTTTTATTTAAATTTTTTTTTAAACGATTTTTTTTTTAAACGTTTTTTTTAAGCGTTTTTTTTTATTTTTTTAAATTTTTTTTAATTCATTTTTTTACTTTTTAAATTTTTTTTTCAATTGTCGGGGGGAGATCGAATTTTCCTCTCGCGCTCAGCAAATGTGTATTTTCCCATTTTAATCCCGATACAGGCTTGATTATTCAGCTTAATCCTGAATACATACTTAAAAAATTGCGAGCTTTTATTAAGTATTTTATACTTGATACTTAAAAATAGTGAAAATCAAAAACTTAATTTTTACGAAATAATATTTAAAAAACAAAAATAAAATAGTCGTTTATAAATATAAATATTCTAGATAAAAGTGAAAATGTCATAGCAAAGTTTTCAGCAATTTGTTTTTTTTTTAGCATATTCCATGATTCGCAAGTTTAAAGTTCCATTAATTTATTGATTTCTTATTTGTCAACAACCAAATAAAAACAAAAGTACTAAATAAAATGAAATAGATTAGAAAATTAACAGCTAAGTTATTTGTAAAAATATGAAAGGGTTAAATGTAGTGCAGACTGAGAATTCACTTTTTAGGTCGAATCATCATAATGGCTGTTTTAAGGGAGTATGTCATATCCCCGAAAGGTGTTCCAAGTGACGCCTTTGTCGCAGCCATTGTCCTTATACGTTCCCGTCAATTGGCTGCAAGAATTCAAGTTAATTAACAAAGCTCTAAGAAATAATTAACATAACATCTTACCTGCGCTGACAATAGTTATGGCCGTTATACCACCAGCCACCAGTGCCGCGAATGGCGCAGTTTCCATCCTGACCAATCGTCATTATCCTTATCAAATGTAGAAAATTTCTTGCCACGATGATAATAGAGTGAATCCCCAGTTGTTCCACTGGCTTTGCCCAGAGTGTGTAATTCATATTGTTGATCTTCGTCTCCAATGGCAAATTCATCGTAAATCACAAATCGTTTGATCTCCTTTAAAGTCCTCGAGAAGTACCAACAATTCCTGAGGCCTTTCTGCAGTCATCGCGTGAATTTTGTCTAAGCCTAAGAAATATTCGCCATCTATATTTCCAAATCCATTCTTGTATTCCGTCCAGTTTCGAGTAAAAGTTGACGCTTCCGTCCATCCTTCTCAGGATAATCGTCCAGCCTCCTCCTCGAGTTTCCACATCACAGGCCGCTTTAAAAGGTTGAATACTAAACTCGGGGACAAGTATGTCATAGATCCCACTGGACTTGGCCTCAGTACAATTATTCAACCCACGTTGAATATGCAAATCCTGAAGTGAACTCGTCTCATTAGATGGAGAGTGTGGAACTCCATTAAAAAATGCAAAAAATGAAATTATTGCAAATATCATAATAATACTTAATACGACGACTAATATTATTATAATGTTTTTTTTCAACATTTTGCGACTTTTCTTTACTGAACACCAAAGAAGACTGACTGAATGAAAATTTGAATAGAAGCGGTGAAGTATTTTAAAATTTGTCCAACTAAGAAATAGAAAGTTCATAATTAATTATATATACAATTATGAAAATACACTCTCGCATTTGTACACAGTATATAAGATTATTTGATTTGACCCGACTTGACTCGAGATTCTTCGAAATCGTCCGAATTCCGATTTTATGGTTGAGCATACGATCGTGAAATTATCAGAATTATAGATCGACGAACAAAGCTATAAGTCAAGTAAGAAAAGTGAAGCAAAATATTCGCTAAAATAACTCAGAGGCCGGTTTTAAATTCTCGAATGATCTTTTTTAATCAGGGACCGTAACGATTATAATTTTTAAAATATAAATTATTAGATAAAAGTTATTTGTTGATTTTTGTTCATTACATTAAATGATAACTCTTATTTTTCGATCTGAATAAAAAAATTATAAAATAATATTTAAATCTCAATTTTTATTTAAAAATTATATTTTAACTCTTATTTTCAATTTTTATTTTAGCAATTGAAAATAAAAGTTATTTTTCAATTTTTATTATAAAAATGGAAAATAAAAATTATTTTTCAATTTTTATTATAAAAGTTGAAAATAAGAATTATTCTTCAATTTTTATTATAAAAGTTGAATAATAAAAATTTACTGTAAATGACTGTATAATTTTTAAATAAAAATTGAAAATTAAAGTTTATCCAGTTTCTCATAACTCTTATTTGCGGTCCCTGTTTTTAACGACTACAATATTTAATTAAATAGATTATAATTGTTTTATGTATACATACATATGTTAAAAGCAGAACTTTTTTAATGAATTAATATTTTTCGTTTATTTGCATTGTCGTGGTTTCGATTCTTGAATTGGGTTGGTCAGTACTTTTAACTTTTCTAATTATTTGTGCTTTAAATAAATTTTTAAAATTTAAAGAATCTAAATTGTTGTAAATCAAACTCTCGCAGCGTTTTGCATCGGCATTGAATCTAGGCACAGGGTATATTACTGTCGAGTGCACTCGACTGTTTCGCTTCTTTTTAAGTACAATCCACTTGGAGTTGTCGTCTCATGGTCGTTTCAGCCAGTCGTAGATGCTGTCCAGTCCCACCTTGGTCACTGCGCTGGCCTCCACGATGTTGACCTGCTGGCGGATTTGCTTCTGCAACTTGGCCATTTGCAGCATGAGCAGCGCCTCGTTGCGCATCTGGCGATAGGAGTAATCCATCTTGGTTAGCACCAACAGAATCTTCACCTTTTGCAGACGCGGCTCCGTGAGAATCGAGTAGAAGAGCACGCCTTAAAAATTAACTTTCTTTAAAATCAGCTATTAAAACCGTAACCATAACCGTAACGGATATTAACCGATTCAAATTGGTAACCGTTATACCTATTTCTACAACCCGAAATAAACATTAAGAAACCGATTCATGCATAACTAACCTTAGTGATTTTTTTTAATAACCTGTATAAAAACTGGAAAATAATCGGATTTCAGTTACGGTTCATCAGGGATTAAAACCCTAACCGTAATCGCAACCTTTAACCGGTTTAAATCGGTTAAAATCTAAAGCCGTTACTGCAAAATCGTAACTGAAAATAAAGTGTTTTCGTTTAACCGGAATCTTGAAACCGGAATTCTGTAAGTCGAAATAACCGTTTCGTAACCGTTTTGAATTATAACGGTATGGTTTCGGTTCTAGATAAATAATATATGTATTTTGCAAGAATATAAAAAGTTATATTAATAATTATAATAATAGATAATTACATATAAGAGCTATGGTGTAACTTTCGAATACAATGTTTAAAGCATGTTTTATTTTCACATATATGTTATATCAAAAATTTAAAAAATAAGCTAAAGATAGTTTTCAACCAAAAATTTTGAACTGTTTAGGTTTTTTGCCAACTCATAAGTCTTGTTTGCGATCTCTGATATTATTAGTTATTAGTTTTATATTTTATTTTTGATTTTCTTTTCGATTTTTGCGTATTTAATTATTATTACATATGGGCATTTCTCCAGAAATGTCAACCAAGCCTAAAAACGAAAAATTGCTCAAAAACTCATATTTTGTGCAACTATGTTCCAAAAATGTGTTCAAGTTATTTATTTAAGCAATATACGCTAGAAGAAATTCAATAGGATGAACATATAGACTCTACATTGGAATAAATTCACTTTTTCCATATTTATGTCCATATCTCTTAAAAATTGATTTTTAAAATGGACCGTTTGTATTTTTTCGATTACACTAAGAAAAATAGTAAGATTGTATCATAAACCATTTTAATACATAGAAATATATTGAAAGTTTAATTTAAAACAATTTTTTCGAGATGTTTCGATATATTATTTAAAAAAAGAGAGACAGAAACAACAGAAATATTTTGTGGAAAAAAATGTCACGTGCGACATGTCGCATGCGACAGTGACTCAAATTACATTTAAAAAAAAACTACTTGATATTTTTAAATCAAACAAAAAGCATTTTTTAGATAAATGAATACATTACATTTCAAAATAAATAGCATCAAAATATACGTTCACGTTTTGCCGAAATCAATGCTAGAGCTGGTCGCCGAAAAAACGACTTCTATCTGAGTCGCGTGCGAATGCCTTAGTTTTTTTAAATAATCTGGAAAACGAACAATTTCCCAAAATCCACTTTAGCACCAATTATAGTGCTAATCAATACCTATAAGTTTCTCCTTTTGTTTTAACAATATAATGTTATGGCATATGTTTTATTTCACTTTGAATGCGTACGAATGTCGCATTCGACATGGGAGAATTACCCATATATTATATATATAAATATATTTATTTAAAGATATTTTTTTTGAGAAAAAAAACTATACCGGTATTTCAAAACCGAAACATACAAAAACCGGCTCACCGTTACGAAACCTTTATTCAAAGATTTTGCGTAGCCGATAACCGAAAACCTATATCCGATTATAACCGAAACCGTAACTGAAACCGATATTCGTTTCGGTTTCAATCCCTGTAATTCATATTTAAAATTGATATCGGTTACGTTCCCTGCTCTAAAAAAAGTATATAGAATTTTATATAGACTTAAAAAAAACTTACCTGCTGCTGATATCTGGCAAAGATTGGAGGCATCCACCACATAGATGAGTTTCTTCACATCCTCAAAGTATTGGCTCTGTCTCCACAGTGGCGCCATGCTCCCGCCAATCTCGAGTATTTGTATAAACTTCGGCAAATTCTTGGGCATGCTGGGAGCGACATCTGTTGGCGGTCGATGCTTGTCGCTATGTGGCGACTTTTCCGGGAAGTGAATTCGATAGATGCCAGTGCCAATTGTTGGCATTGAATAGCTTGTTTCGTCTATGGAATCTGGTTCCTGCAGCGCCTTGAGCAGATGCGTTTTACCCGCTCGCTTTGGACCAAGGCAGATGCACGACATGGCCAATTTAAAAAGTAAATCTATTGATTCAACAAATAATTCACCTTGGCAACCATTTTTAACTTCCGTTACGGGCAGCTGTGACGCCATCTGGCGATTAAAATGGTCAACTACGATACCATAACTGCACGATACATCAAGGTGAATTTACTATGAAGGTGACGTCTTCACCACAGCTGCTCTCTTTCGAGGATACAAACATTTGACAGTATGCCTGCAAACGTTGATGAAGTGGGTTGTTTTTTTTTTCTTCTTTTCAAATAAACTCGTAGACAAAAACAATTATTGCAACCTGCAATTAGTGCCACGGGACGAAAACAGAAGGAAGCTTTGGTCAAGAAGCACAGGTGTTCAAATATCGAGTTTAAGTAAATTTTGTGCCATCCATTTCAATGGCACTGACTATTACTACGTGTCCGAAAATGCAACAAAACGGATATGACTTATGCCAACTGGAGCCAGGAGCAAAGTGCTTACATTTCAAATGCCATATGGGTACATGCTGCAGGTCCACGGGCATATTGCCATTTGATCAAGGGCTTAATATATTATCAATTATTTTTAATTATTTCGTTTTATTTATTTTAAGCAAGCATTTGCTTTTCTGTCTCTCTGAGAGCGGAGAGAGAGGTGAAAAAATGATTGTATCCTCACCACATCGGACGACGTCACCTTTATAGTAAATCCACCTTGCGATACATTATCGCATTTCCAACTAGTCCACTTATCGAATTGGTGAGTTTATGAACGAATTGAACGAACGAAAAAAATGAACTTATGCTGAACGATAATATTTGCCGCCCATTGTAAACAAAGTAAAATAGGAAAAACAATTCGTTAATTTCGTAAAATAAAATGTGTAAAACTAACCAAATTGGATTTAACAAACAATTTGGCATAGATATAAATGGCATTCACACCGAATTCGTGTTCCATGCCTTCGACAACAAGTGGATGCTGCTGATCACACAGCTGGGAAAATTGCCGGCTTTATACAATGTGCAATTTGATGTGAAGCGCGATCATCGAGTGATTCCCGGACTGCACGGACCGGTGGACAATCCGGATAATCATGTGTCCGTGTCCGTGACGATGAACTGCAGCATGGGCCACGATTCAGACGAGATACGCGGCGGCATTCAGTTTTTGGTCAATAAAACGGGTCTCAACAAGTGTCCCACAGAACTTGTTATTGGCCTGGGCCTAAAGGATTTGGACACGCCTGCCCTGCGAGCTATAGCCAAGGTGCTGGAGGAAGGTGTATTTTAAGTTATTCATTATATACTCCTGTTTCAAATCTGTCACAAATAAATTTGACAAATAATATTGTTCAAGAACGAACGAGTTGGCGATTTTCATGGTGAAACTGTTGACAAGGTTACGCATTTGAATGACTTGTAAAAGTTCGATTCACATGATAAAATTAATAGGGTTACGCATTTGAATGACGTATAGGAATGTGTTTCGCAAGATCTAGTGTCAATTTTTTAAGCATTATTTATTTTTAGCTAAGAGGTTTGTGTAGCTGCCCTTTTTACACCTAATTAGCTGTTTTAGTAATTTTTGTTAAAGTAAATGCATCACCTGAACTGAACGTGGTTCACTCTTGAGAATCACTCGGAACCAGTTGCAAGAACATATTTGCCGTTGATTTTGTAAACAAGACAAATGGAAAACGGCAATATAGAAAATAATCCACGTTCAATAAAATGACTGTAACTTTTAGTATTTGAATAAGATCCAACCTGCCCCAACCTGTCCCTACCGTAAAATCGCATCAAAACAAATCACTTGGTTTTTCTTTTGTAAACAATTTATATTTCCGTTCGTTTGTACATTAAAACGTGTACGAAAGTTGGGGAAACATAAAAAACTTCACTTCACATACACAGCAGGTGTTGTTGTTGTTGTTGGTTTGGTATGTTGGTTCTTGCAGTAGTGTTTGTTGCTGTTGTTGTCTAATCGAAGAGACCGAAACCCATATCATCGTCAGAGACATCGGATTCCTCCTCCTTCTTCTTCTCCTCCTTCTTGGCCTCAGCGGCGGGCGCGTCGGCGGCAGCAGGAGCAGCAGCACCGCCAGCTGGGGCAGCGCCAACGCCGGAGCCGATGTTGCTGATCAGATCCTTGACATTGATGCCCTCCAAGGCCTTGGCGAAAAGACCGGGCCAGTAGGGCTCCACATCAACATTGGCGGCCTTCAAGATGGTCGAGATTTTCTCGCCCTGCAGCAAAACATGGCAACAAGACAAAAAATACAATTAGTAGGCAATTCACAACACATCTACGCAAGCCTGCATGCGTGCATCCACAATGTAAATCTTGTGATTACAGCAAATTTCGCAGATTCGTTCAGTTTGGTTTTTAAAAACTTACAGTGACGGCAACATCATCATCGACCAGAATGAGGGAGGCGTAGACGCATGCGAGCTCAGCTTTTGTCGACATTGTTTTACTTTATACTTAATTAATAATTGGTGCAAGTTGCCAAAAATTAATGTTTTATAATAATCGGCCTTAGCTCGAAAGAGAACAAGCACACTGGACAAAATCCTAAACCGGAAAGAACGCAAAACGCCAAGTTGGCTGCGGCAGTCAATATTTTTGCTGGCGTCGCTGTGAATGACAAAAGGTGCAGCGCGCACTTATCAACACTGTCAAAAAACGTAAACAATGTGCTTATCGATAAACATGGGCATGTATTTGGGCTACAAAAACTGCTATTGAATATTTTAATGAGCATTTTGGTATAATTAATACCTAAAATTAGCAAAATAATAAATATTCAAAAATGTTTTTATTAAAAGGGGGGATTAAAAAAATTTTAAAATAATTTGGCGCCTCATCATATCGATATATCGATGGCAGAATTGTATAACCACCGAAACTATCGCCTTTACCAGCGCTAGCTCGTTGTCTATCGATTAACATTGTAAGGTAAACAAATAAAAAACGCGCGTAAAATGGAAAATGCAGAAATTAAAACTGAAATTGAAACAAAAGTTAAAACTGAAGAGCAACATGATGTTGTGGAGGACAGCAAGGAGAACAACAATCGCATCAATTCGTTAAAGTCGCTTGGTCCGTTTATAGCTGCCCGGGAGAACAGCAAGAATACGATTTATTTGAGCGATGTGCCGCAAATATGCAAGGATCAACCTTGTATGCTGGGCGTGGACGAGGCGGGGCGTGGCCCGGTGCTGGGTCCCATGGTCTACGGCATCTCATACTGCCCGCTGGCGAGTAAACCGGCGCTGGTTGAGCTCGGATGTGCGGATTCCAAGCAGCTGACGGAGGAGAAGCGGGAAATCATCTTCAACGAGTTGAACACATTGGAGTACGCCAACAGCTGCATCGGCTGGGCGGTGGACATCATCTCGCCCAATGTCATAAGCAGCAGCATGTATCGACGCACCAAGTGCTCGCTCAATGAGGTATCCATGGACTCGGCCATGGGCTTGATTCAGGCGGCCATCGATGCGGGCGTCAACATAGCCGAGGTTTATGTAGACACCGTTGGACCGCCCGAGAAGTACCAGGAGAAGCTGCTCAAACGTTTTCCCCACTTCAAAATCACGGTGGCCAAAAAGGCCGACTCCACATACCCCATTGTGTCGGCGGCCAGCATTTGCGCCAAGGTGACCAGAGATCATGCCCTGAAAGTCTGGCAGTTTCCCGAGGGACTTGTGATCCCGGGTAATGCCTTTGGCAGCGGTTATCCCGGTGATCCGGTCACCAAACGTTTCCTCAGCGAGCACATTGATCTGGTCTTTGGCTTTCCCCGTCTCGTCCGCTTCAGCTGGTCAACGGCGGAGAATGCGCTGGCCGACAAGGCCTACGACATGGAATTCGATGAACCCGACGCGGAGAAACCCAAATTCGCCGGCGGCGGCGCTGGAACGAAGCTTACCAAGTTCTTCAAGGGTCAAACCAAAACGGGCGAAGTGAAGCGCGAGGAGTGTCGATTCTTCAAGCAGTGTCACCTGGACAATGTCACTGAGTTTTAGCTGTAGTAATACCCTAGAATATCCTGTAATTTTAAACTAAATATATCTTTATACATAAGCTAGCTTGAAAGTATTTTCCTGCCTATTTATTTATGTATTTTCTAATATAAAACTCTTATTCCCAATCATACCTGTTAATTAATGATTAGTAATCATAATCATTAGTAGATTATTTTTGTTTAAAAGTCGAACTTATTATTAAATTACGATTATTTTCGGTTTTGCCCAATTATTTAATGATTACGATTACGAAAAATCAAAAATAATCTAAAATTATTACAATTATTCAAAAATTAAGAAAAAATCAAAAATAATCAAGAATAATCTTTTTGAGTATTGGGATTATTTTTGATTTTTTTCTAATTATTTATGACTATTTAGTAAAAATCAAATTATTTTAATTTTCACAATCAAAGTAGCCAAAATATTCAAAAAGATTATTTTTTATCAAGATTATTTTTTATTTTTTCTGATTATTTTTGATTTGGGCAAAACCGAAAATAATCGTAATTTAATCATTAGTCCGACTTTTAAACAAAACAAATCTAATTACTCATGATTATGATTACTAATCATTATTTAACAGGTATGCCTAAAAGTATATTCCTGCCCATTTATTTATGTATTTTCCAATATACAACTTTTATTCCCAACTCTGACGGAATTATCATTGTGGAGCCCAAAACGGTAAGAGCTAGAAGGCTAAAATATTCACACAACAGTCAAAATGATATTTTTATCGTAGATCAATTTTCTATCTGTAAAGTTCAAGTCTTTTCCCATTTAATTAATTTTGTAGCCGTGTTTTTGTCGCCATTCTGTATATTTAGTTTTCGTTTTCGTTCTTTTTGTCGGTTTACACTAGACTACGTTGGGCTGCAGTTACACTGTGCGAATGAATGCGTGAATTGGGAATGTAAAAACAACTGCAAATCGATGAAACGACTTTTGAAAAACAATAACTATATTTATATAATATGTATATACAAATATATTGAATGTTTAAAAGTCGTTTAAACGATTTGAATCAAATGTTTTCACATATACATAATTCTACTCTCAAATCCGATTGTTTCACATTTCATCAGATGCTTAAGTTCTAAATTTGCTGAATATATATAAGACTTATTTGGGGCTTATGAAGGGGCTGGGGTCAGGGGGGCGGGGCACTTGAAATGTTTACAATAACAAAATGCATCAATTTGTAAGTTATACTAAACAAGTTTTGTATAAAAATGAATACTTAGAAACAAATGGAGCTTACGACTAAGAAGAAGAAGTAGAAGGGAAGGAAGAAAGCAGGAGAATCAAAAGATTAGCAATATATGGGCGTTGATGAAACTCGGTTTGCCACGCCCACAAGTTGCAAGAAGAAGCAAAAGGGAAACTACAGTTTGTCAAGAAACACTTTACAAACCCCTAGAAATGTAATATTTTGACTTTAAATAAGAAAATAATGGCTTATTATATATTTTTGGAAAGGTCGTCCATTAAGTACCTTCGAAAATTTCAAACTTACGAAGTCACTTTTCAAAACTTTTTTCCTCGATTTTTTACAAAAAATATTTTGATGCAAAAAAATTCTTGGAAAAACTATATTGTTGGGCAAAGAATTTAATTACAAATAAAAAAGACTTAAAATTAGCTGGGAGCAGGAGGAGGAGCAGGAAGAGGAGCGGGAGCGGGAGCTGGAGCTGGAGCTGCAGCTGGCAGATGTTTCTATTGCTGTTCAAAACTTTCGCAGATCCAGAACAAAGACACTGCCATCGGATGCACTGGCGCCCACTTTGGTGCCCTTGGAGTTCCAGCAGACCTCAAAGATGCCCCCGGTGCCCTTGTAGCTGTGCACCAGCTGTCCCGTCTGTGTGCTCCAGATGTGCACGCACTTGTCAAAGCTGCCCGACGCCAGATGCTTGCCATCCGGACTGAAGGCAACGCTATAAACGGGCTCCGTGTGCTTTGTGAGCGTATGAATGCAACTGCCGCGCTCCACATCCCAAAGACGCACCGTGGAATCAAACGAGGCGGAGGCGAGTATCAGATTCGTGTTCGGATTGTTGGTGCCCGGTCCGGTGGGTGACCATTTGATCGTATAGATCTCCTTGGAGTGCGCCTGCAGATCGTGACAGCAACGATCCCGCGTCATGCTCCAAATCTTCAGCGTCATGTCGTCGGAGCACGAGGCCAACAGTTGACCCTGCGGACACCATTTGATGGCGTTCACCTCGTTGGTGTGACCCCTGAAGGTCTTAATGGGCTCATTCATGCCCAGTCGACACACATGGATCCGCTGATCTGTGCTGCACGAGGCAAACGATTGATTCGACTGCCAGTCCACATCCAAAGCGGGTGCACTATGGAACGCAAACTGTTGTGTGCACTGTCCCGTCGAGGCATCCCAAATGATGGTCGTTTTGTCCACGCCCGCGGAGAGTATGTAATTGCCGCACTTGTTCCACTTCAAGGCAAAGATCGGTCCCTTGTGCTGGCCCAATGTGGAGGCCAGGCGACCATCTGTCTTCCAGATGCGCGCATAGCCATCGTAGCTGCCCGTGGCCAGCAGGGAACCATCGCACTGCGTGGGAGTTGGAGCAAGGTTATCAACAAGTTGGAGTCAGAGATTATGACGGGATTACTTACATTCCAATCCAGTGAGGTGACATCCTTGTTGCTGGGCACCTCGGCACCGCCCTTTTGGATGCAGTGACGCAGTACCAGCTGATTGGAATTGGCGTTCGCATCGGACATGTCCCAAATCCGAGCTGTACTGTCGCCGGAGCCACTGGCCAGCAGATCCCGACTGGGATTCCAGGCGCAGATGAACACTTCGCTTTCGTGGCCACGCAGCACACGTGCTTTGGATTCAGGTATCTCAATGCTCTGATCAATGTCCATTGCCTCGACAACCGATGTAGATCCAGCTCCTGCTCCAGCTGTGCCTGCTGATCCGCCTCCGCCTGCTCCTCCTCCGCCAGCGGATGTGCCGCTTGTGGTGCTGCTGGGCACAGCGCTTTGTGCACTTGTTGGACAATTGTTGTTGTTCCCCGCTGTGGCACGCGTTGCTCCTCCCGCTCCGCCGGCTGCTGTTGCGCCTGCTCCGCCGCTGGTTGACTTGGCAGCTTGTCCAGCGGCCGCTGCCGCCGCATCTGCAGGATTGGCTCCAGCTCCAGCAAGAGCGCCGGGCGTCACACCAGCCGTCGGCTGTTCCACGCTGCTGGCATTGCTGCTGCTGTTGCCATTCGTGGACGTGGACGAGGCGGCATCATCTGTGCTTGTGGCATTTGCATTTCCCGAGCTGCTCGCTTCCACCTTCTTATTAGCTGCTCCATCTGTGCTGACAGCGGCTGTGGTGGAGTTGGCAGTACCTGCACCTCCACCTGACGCTGCACCTGCGCCTGGAGCAGCACCTGGCGTATTGCTATTGCCACTGACTGTGGACGTGGCACTGGAGTCCACCTCGCTTGTGTCGCTGGCATTGTTGTTGTTGTTGTTGTTGGTGGTGGTGGGCGTGGTGCCATTGCCCGTGTTTGTATTGCCACTTTTAGTGGCAGCTCCTCCTGCTCCCGCTCCAGCGCCCGTTGCATTTGCAGTGCCTGGCTCGATTTTAATTTCGGTCTTTGTATTGGCCGCCGTTGTGTTGGCGGCATCGACACCAGGTTTGCCCGGTTCCGTTTTCACTGTCGGCTTGAGGGGCTTCAGTTCGGGCATGACGGCATCGATCAGACTCAATCCCTCAATGGGACGCGCCATTTCGCCATCTTCGCCGACACTCCACTCCACCTCCGTGTAGAGCAGACCCTTCTGCAGTATGGTGAGCAGGGCGGCGGGCGGCACAAGGGCGCCATTTAAATTGCTCTGCGAGATGTGCGATTCAATGCCAAACACATAAGCCGAATGTAGAAAACCTATAGGGTATATATAGGTGGTACTTAGTGCAGTCTGGTTAAATCACAACAACTCCAACTCACCTGACTCCTGTAGATATCGGAAAACCAAAAAGTTCACCTCGTCGCTGGAAAAACTCATGTTTGCTCTCACTCACTTTCTCTCTCGCCTGCACTTTTGTTATATTTCCCTCCTCTCTCTCTCTCGCGCAGTGTCTGTTTTTCGGCAAATAAAAAAACACTCCGCAATTCTTTCTTGGCGGCACGCGTAACACATGCGTCACTTGTACTTACAAACAATAAACATGTACTCTCTATTGGCTATTGTAATGCTCTTCAACTTTGTTTAGTTTATTTTAAAACGCGTTTGCATTTTATTCCAATTTGCTTGTTAAAAATATAAAAGAACTATAAAATAGTCGACGACCACTCGGCATATGCAACGCTGTAAGCGCAAAAATGGCGGAGTACCCAATGCAGTGCTGTAAAACGCGTTTGTTGATTTAATATCGATACACCGATTAGTTATTAATTGTGGTAATACATTTATTTAATGATTTTCGTCCAAACATATAGTTATGATGGATATAATATAATATACATGATATTATTTGAAAATTGTGCTGACATATATACATTAGTCATTTAATTCCAGTTTTAAAACTCGATAGTATCGCAAAACTTTAAATGGCGCCAACATCGATAGATATTCAGTTATGCTACTCAACACTTGTGACGATTGCTGCGCGGCATTGGATCGCTTAACAATACTGGGTCCGCTAGATGGCTGTTGCATGGAGAGAAGAGTAGAGGAAAAAATCAATAGAAATTTTCATTTCGTGAAATGCATGGCTGCTCTGGTTGTTTTGCGTTAGTTAACAATTAATAACTGCAATTCGATCGCAATACGAATATAAACGCGAGTTACATAAATTGCTAAACGGGCGACCTACAATACATTCCACGGCCAACACCCCAAAGAAAACAAAAAGCAAAAACCGCAAAAACCGTGAGAAAGCCAACAAAAAAAAATAACGCAACGACACAAATTCCAGCAAACTCTCTACCAATTGCCAACTTTATTGCTGCGTTTTAAAAAGTAAGCAGCAATAACTACAATTATTTTGTGCAGTACATTTGGTTACTTTTGTTGGACATTTTACGGTGCTGTGCAAATAAAACGACTTCGTCATCTTGCGCCGTTCTTGTGAAGAGAAAAAGTGACGGCGCTGTTGACGTCGACGGCGACGGCGACAGCGACTGCGAGACGTGACATGAAAGCAAAATAAGCTCAAGCAACAACAACAACAGCAAAGAGCAAGTGCAGCCGGTGCTACTGATCGTGGTCTCATAATAAAATGAATATAATATTTTAATTGAAACAAGTGGAAATTTGCGATAAAAGTTGTGCTAAGGTCATCGAAACCAAATCGTTATCAGGCTTGCAATTTTTGTTGTAGTTGCTTTTGAGCAGTGTGTGTGTGTGTGCGTGTGTGTGTGTATGTATGTATATACATAAAAAGCAATTGCTGCCAACACGAAAATTGCCTTTTCCCAAAAAGAATCGCGTTTGCCAAATTTAAGCGATTGGGGGCGTATTTTCGATTGCCAAATGTCAAAAGTTCACTCAGCGCCAAATACAGTTCGTCAAGCAATTATGTTGACAATGAAAAGTATTCTATACTCCATGGATATTATTTCCTTTTTTACTTATATTAGCAACCTTAAACAATTAAAATAAAATAAGACAAAAATAAGACAAAAAAATAAAAAAGAATATGTGAATTTTTAAATTGGTCAACGAATTTCCTAACTAACTGTGTGTACAAGCAATTACAAATATAAAGCTTTTATTATTGTTATCGATATCAATTGCTAAACAAATTTATCATTTTCAACAGGTCTTCTTCAACTGAGAGCGAAGAGAGCAGAGAGAGCGAAGAGAGAAAGAGCGTGCGGTTTTATTTTCGTAAATCAAATTCGCCATTCAACACAAAACAACAAAAGTCTCCAGCATCAGTTTGCAGCAAGTGGCGACGTCGCCCAGTTGTCGTCGTCTGTAATCTCGTCTCCATTTGTGGATATTATTATTGTTGTTGTTGTTGTTGTCGCTGTTGCTGCTGCTGCGATAAGAGAGCGCCGCATCGACATCGACTCGACGAGCGCTCCAATAACAGATTTTTACTTCGCCCCGAGTTTGCATAAAACCAGCGAAAATTAACAAGCTAACTACAATGGCGCCGGTGAGGGGGGATGGCATGAGAGGCCTGGCCGTGTTTATATCGGATATAAGAAATTGTAAGTCCACTACAGTTGCTCAAGTAATTATTATGACAAAGTACAAAATTTACAAATATAATATTTGTTATCTTTATCAAAACAATTACTAGACATACTGTATGTAACTAAAGCATTCTATTCCATAAGTAAACTTTGTAAATAGTTAATTCAATTTAGTTATTCAAATTTATCAAGCATTCTTCTTATCCATGGCTTTCATATAGGGGCGTCAATGTCGACATTTCTTCTTCAATTACGAGAAGAGGCGGCTCCATATGTATGTGTGTGTGTGTGTGTGTGTGTGCATTTGTACTCTCGCTCTTTCATTCGATTATCATACAATACATAACAACGGCCCCATTACTGGTTTACTCTACTCGCCAGCATATCTATTGCGTGGCCGCTCTCTCGAGTTTTTCAAGCAGTGCCTGGTACGAGGGGGCCGAAAGTGTGGCGGAGAGTGAGAGAGTTGTTGCTTCCGACAGATCGTTTGGCATTACTTACCATGACTCACGTAAAATAAATGCTAAAGTTGAAGCGTTCATCTTTGCCAATTGTTTTATCTACACACTCTTAAATATACCCTCTCTTAAGCACACTTTATCCTGTCACACGCACAAATTGAGCTTAAAGCCGCTCTCAGTGAAAGCTTTACTTACAACTCTCTTTACTGAATGAAATCCAATTGGATATATACTTTTGCTATAAGGGGAATCCCTTAAGCACACTTTATCCTGTCACACGCACAAATTGAGCTTTAAGCCGCTCTCTTTACTTACAACTCTCTTTACTCAATGAAATCCAATTGGGACATATTGACATTTGTGTTATAAGGGGAATCAACTCTACACTTGATCGACACACATACAAACAAATGAACTCTCTTTTATTCTTTTTATTTACACTCTCACTTAATGTATTTATTTGTTCTTTTTTTTGACAGGTAAAAGCAAAGAGGCGGAAGTGAAGCGCATAAATAAAGAATTGGCCAATATACGTAGCAAGTTTAAAGGAGATAAAACACTCGACGGTTATCAGAAGAAGAAATATGTGTGTAAACTGCTGTTCATATTCCTTTTGGGCCATGACATTGACTTTGGCCACATGGAGGCGGTCAATCTGTTGTCCTCCAACAAATACTCAGAGAAGCAGATCGTGAGTAATTTCACAAATATACAGACTACAGTTACTCAAGTCATTGTTTTAACAATGCAAACAAAATTCACACATTTTATTTTGCAAAATTCAATTCAATCTACATATTTATTTGCAAATAGATTAAAACAGTTTGCTTCAAACAATTATTTGACTAACTCTTTATATATTAATTATTCATTAAATAAAAAAAAAATTAAATTTATTTTGTCATAGCAGTATTTGAATATATATAAGATTATACGGTGGCGGCAGAATTAATAGGGACACTCATTCTTTAACTATAACAGCTATTGTAAGTCAAGTCTTCAAAATTAAAAAATATATTTGGAAAGGTCGTTTAAACTCCGATTTATTGTTGCAAAAATTTCCTTAACCCATTAAGTACCCTTCGAAAATTTCGAATTTATGTAAGTCACTTTTCAAAACTTTTTCCCCCGATTTTTTACAAAAAATATTTTGAAGCAAAAAAATTCTTGGAACAAATCTAAGAGTAACTGCAAAAAATGTTTTTCAAAAATATTTTTGCTAGTATTTTTTATAATTTTTTCTAAATCCTAAAAATGACTATTTTAATCCCTTTTTCCTACTTTTCACGCGAAAAGTGGCTTTCTAGCAATTTTCAAAAAAATTATAAAAAATATAAGCGAAAAGATTTTTGAAATTTTTTTTTTGCATTCACTCCTAAAATGGTTTGAAATTGATCTTGAAATTATCTGCGCCACTGTATATTGCATATCCTAAGTATTGACAACAAGAATTTTCAGGGATTAAATCTATAGAATTTTATTGAAAATATTTGTTTATTAATTTTGTATAGTAAAGATCAAAACTATAAAAACTCATAATTATTGCATAACCATTAAATAACCGTTTACTAACCGATTCATGCATAACGGTTAATTTCGGTTAGTGCCGAAGCATAGATCTTGAATTATCTATTCTTGTAAGCATATTGCATAGATATTGAAACTAAGATCTTAATTATCTATTTCTGCTGTAAATCAATTGCATAAATCTAATCTGAAAGAAAAGTATCTTTACTATCTATCTATTCTCATAAATATTGCATAAATATTGAAAAAGAACTTAACTATCTATTCTCATAAATATTGCAGGGATATCTGTTCATTTCGGTGCTGGTGAACACGAACAGTGACCTGATCCGTTTGATCATCCAGTCGATCAAGAACGACTTGCAGTCGCGGAATCCGGTGCACGTGAATCTGGCGCTGCAGTGTATTGCCAACATTGGCAGTCGCGACATGGCCGAGTCCTTCTCGAACGAGATACCCAAGCTCCTCGTCTCGGGGGACACTATGGATGTGGTTAAGCAATCGGCGGCACTGTGTCTGCTCCGTTTGTTTCGATCCTCGCCGGATATCATACCGGGTGGCGAGTGGACATCGCGAATCATTCACTTGCTCAACGATCAGCATATGGGCGTGGTGACGGCAGCCACATCTCTAATCGATGCTCTGGTCAAGCGCAATCCGGATGAGTACAAGGGATGCGTTAATCTGGCCGTGTCGCGTCTATCGCGCATTGTCACCGCCAGCTATACGGATCTGCAGGATTATACGTATTACTTTGTGCCAGCTCCATGGCTATCGGTGAAGCTGTTGCGTCTACTCCAGAACTACAATCCGGTGACGGAGGAGGCTGGCGTCCGGGCACGTCTGAATGAGACACTGGAGACCATATTGAACAAGGCACAGGAGCCGCCCAAGAGCAAGAAGGTTCAGCACTCGAATGCCAAGAACGCTGTGCTCTTTGAGGCCATCAATTTAATCATACACAGCGACAGCGAACCGAATCTCCTGGTGCGCGCCTGCAATCAACTTGGCCAATTTCTCAGCAATCGTGAGACGAACTTACGTTACTTGGCCTTGGAGTCCATGTGCCATCTGGCCACGTCGGAATTCAGCCATGAGGAGGTCAAGAAACATCAGGAGGTCGTCATACTGTCCATGAAGATGGAGAAGGATGTTTCCGTACGCCAAATGGCTGTTGATTTGCTGTATGCGATGTGCGATCGCGGCAATGCCGAGGAAATTGTCCAGGAGATGCTCAACTATCTGGAGACGGCCGACTATTCCATACGCGAGGAGATGGTCCTCAAGGTGGCCATTCTCGCCGAGAAATACGCCACGGATTACACCTGGTAAGTGCGTGTCTGGAATTCAAATCTCGCCTACAAATTGAGGACTAATCAATTTCTCAACCAATGAATTAAGTTGAAATTTCAAAATTTCTGAATATACTTATATTATATTTTTTATTTACTAGTTTTTTATTTATGCATAGTTTATTTTGTAATAACTTGTATTTTAAATAGTTATTATGACTTATTTGTTCACTCTTAACTGTCATTTTTATTTTTTAATTAATTCAAACTTATCATCTTTTTTTTCAACGTAGTTACATAATATATAATAGAATAAATAATAGAAACGACAGTCATTTTAACATTTTCAACAAATTTTTTAATAATATGTTAAAAAACTGTACCTTTTTTTAAATTTTGAATCATTGCTAAATTAAAATTAGGTAAAAATTATAAAACTTAAAACAAAGCTTTATCCGAAGCAATTTTAAAAACACAAACAAATTTATTATCGTTTCTATTAGTTTTTCCATCACCGCATCTGACAAATCTAAACAAAGCAATACATCTTTTATAGGAAACCAAAATTACTAATATTAAATCCATAATCGCTTTGATTTTGATAAACTAAAATAACTTTTACTAGTCACTGTATTCATATTTAAACAGTGTTGCCAGAAGTCCGTTAAAAAAAGGACGGATTTGAATAGACCAATTTAAAAGTAAAAATTATAAAAATTTGGTAGTGTTTTTTTGCAAACTTTTATTTTATTTATAAATTAGAATGCAAAGAAGGTAGAAATAAAATAACAGAACGCAAAAAAACTCGACCAAAATTTTTCGAAAAACTTTTTTTTTGTTTAACGTAAATCAACCAAATACAGGGGTGGTCAAAAGTATTTACACAACACTTAAAGTTAATTGTACTCTAAATTTGAACTTACTTCAGGTAAAGTTTGGTATCAATGAAAAGGTCTCTTGAATTCCTTTCAAATGATATAAAAGTTATCTTAACCCATTAAGTACCCACTGATAAATTTAAGTTTTTGTAAAAGTCAATTTTTTTGACTTCTTTCCTGGGTCTCAAACAAAAAATGTTTTGATGCAAAAAGTTTCTTCAAACAATTTAAATAGTGACTGCAAAAAAAAATTTTAAAAAATCTCTTCGCTAGTATTTTTAATAATTTTTTGAAAACTGCCAAAAAGGCACTTTTTGCACGAAAATGAGGAAAATGGGCCTTTTTGGCAGTTTTCAAAAAATTATTAAAAATACTAGCTAAGAGATTTTTTAAAATTTTTTTTTGCAGTCACTATTTAAATTGTTTGAAGAAACTTTTTGCATCAAAACATTTTTTGTTTGAGACCCAGGAAAAAAGTCAAAAAAATTGACTTTTACAAAAACTTAAATTTATCAGTGGGTACTTAATGGGTTAAGATAACTTTTATATCATTTGAAAGGAATTCAAGAGACCTTTTCATTGATACCAAACTTTACCTGAAGTAAGTTCAAATTACGAGTAGATTTAACGTTAAGTGTTGTGTAAATACTTTTGACCACCTCTGTATATCAGACTGGGCTAGTAGAATACCTTTTACTCCTTTTTGGAGTAAAGAAATATATTATCTGATAATATAATGAATCATCTGAATAAAAACAACCGAATAGCTTACAGTCGAAGATGCTCTCAGGCAACGTTGGGATCGAAAGGGTTAACCATAGTACAGACTGAGAATTCACTTTTTAGGTCGAATCATCATAATGGCTCGTTTAAGGGAGTATTTATATCCCCGAAAGGCGTCCCAAATGACGCCTTTCTGATCGCCATTGTCTTTGTACATTCCCGTCAATTGGCTGCAAAAAATCAAGTTTTTTAACAAAGCTCTAAGAAATATTTAACATTACATGCTACCTGCTCTGACAACCGCGATACCACCAGCCACCATTGCTGTGAATGTCACAGTTTCCCCTCGGCCAATTGGAATTATCCTTATCAAATGTAGAAAATTTTAGGCCACGATGATGTATGAGTGAATCCCCAGCTGTTCCATTGGCTTTGCCCAGGGTGTGTAATTCATATTGTTGATTCACGTCGCCGATTGCAAAATTCATCATAAGTCTCAAGTCTTTGATCTCCCTCAAAGTCCTCGAGAAGGACCAATAATTCCTGACGTCTTTCTGCAGTCATAGCATGGATTTTGTCCAAACCTAAGAAAAACTCGCCATCTAGATTTCCAAATCCTGTTTGGTATTCCGTCCAGTTCCTATGAAAGTTGACGCTTCCATCCGTTCGTCTCAGAATGATGGTCCAACCACCTCCTCGATAGTCCGCATCGCAGACAACATTAAAAGGTTCACTACTAATCTTGGGGAAGAGTGTATCATAGATTCCACTTGACTTGGCTTCGACACAATTGCGGATGGATGAGCTGGAATTCCGTTGATCCGATTTATTAACAATTCCATCTTTCAACTTTCCCTGTCGTTCCAACTCAGCTCGAAGAATATGAATATCCGTTTCCTTATCAAGTATATATTTTTTCTGCTGCTCCAACTCCGCTCTGAGACTCTGGATATCCGTTCTAAAAACTTGAATATCTGTCCTAAGAGATTGGATGGCTGCTTTCTTTTCTAGTATATATTTTTTCTGGGTTTCCAGCTCAGCTCTGATAGACTGGTTATCCGTTCTAAACACTTTTATATCCGTTCTTGAAGATTGATTATCCGTTTCCTTGTCGAGTACACAATTCTTCTGTCGTTCTTGCCCCGCTCTAATAAACTGTATATCCGTTCTGAGAAGCTGAATATCCAAATTCTTAGCAACTTCATTTGTCAACGTTTCTTTCAACTCGGATAATTTAGAATTTATTGAATGAATGAACTTAGTTTCATTAAATTCGGAAATGTGAATTCCATAAGAGTACAAAGTAAATGTACTTAATATGAATATTATACAAAATATATTCTGGAACATTTTGCGACTTTTCGTTACTAGATTTTACAGAAGACTGACTGAATCAAAAGTTGAATAGAAGCCATGAAGAGAATTTTAAAATTTGACTGACTGAGAAATATTTAATTCTGTAGCTATACGATATATACATATATTTAAATCAGGGATTAAAACCCTAACCGAAACCGTAACCTTTAACCGGTAAAAACCGATTGAAATTTAAAACCGTAACTGTAACCGTAACCGAAAAATAAAATTTTCATTTGACCGGAACCTTAAAACCGAAACTCTGTAAACCGAAATAACCGTTTAGTAACCGTTTCATTTATAAGGGTTAATTTCGGTTTTTCATACATCCGAAAAAAGGTTTATTTTTTATTTTTAATTTTGATTTTTGCATTTAATTTTCTTATTTTAATTTTGAATTTTTATTTGTGATATTCATGATCGAATTTTCATAGCACTGAATAAGCGCAAATAAAATAAATTTGTTCAATGAAATATTAAAACGTTTGAAATGTAACTAAACTACATCAAACTGAAGAATATGTGAAATTAAACATTAAGAAAGTAATGATTTCTTAATTATTATTATTATATTATTAATATAATTATATTTTTGCAAAGAATTTTTTTTTTTTGTGAACCGAAACCATACCGGTATTTCAAAATCGAAACATACCAAAACCGGTTCACCGTTACGAAACCTTTATTTAAAGATTTTGCGTAACCGATAACCGAAAACCTAAATGCGAACATTACCGAAATCGTAACTGAAACCGATATTCGTTTCAGTTCTAATCCCTGATTTAAATTTATAAATAAGCACCCGCATGTATTCATTAAGATATACGATTATTATATTATTTGAACCGACTTGACTCGAGATTCTGGGAATCGTCCAAATTTCGATGTTTCGTTGATCATACGATGCGAAATCATCAGCTTTATAATTTGACAAACAAATCAATAAATCAAACAAAAAAATAAAGCAAAATACTCGCCACAGTTAATAAGAGGCCCGTATTTAATTTTCGACTGATCTTCTTCAACGACTACAATATTTTTAATAAATAATTTTATTATTATATCCTGTTCAAACTTGGTATGTTGGCTCTTGGACACCGAGCGCAGATAAAGTTTGTTTTTAGATTCGGATCAGATTACTATTTCATATAGCTGCCATAGGAACGATCAGTCGAAAATTAAGTTTGAGTTGTTGTTTTTTGTTGTTTTTGAAGATATCGCAACAGATGGTTAATTTTTAATTGTCTTTTACATTATGGTCGAATTTGGCTTAAATCGGTTCTCTATATCATGTAGATGTAATATGAATAATCGGAAAACTTATCATCAAATTTGAGTGAAACCGGAGTGTCAGGGCACAGGGTATCCTGAAGTCGAGCACACTCGACTGTAGCCGCTGGTAGACGAGTGAAGAGACCATAGCACCTTTGCTATGTTGTTATCGTTAATTTTTATGAGGGTCATAAATTTGAAGTGTCAAAAATGCCTTGACTCAAGCTGCTCCTATGTTGTTGTTGTTATTTTGCTCGCGAGTATTCTGTGCGACTTCACGACGTCGAATAGGCAGAAATAAAGTTGGGAGCAGCCGCAAGCTCCCGGAGCCCATGCGTGCCCACCGCTGGCTTAAATTGTAATTATGATAACTAATTTTGTTCTCTTCTCTTCTGTTTTTTTTGCAGGTATGTCGATGTCATACTGAATCTGATACGCATTGCCGGCGACTATGTGTCGGAGGAGGTTTGGTATCGCGTCATCCAGATCGTGATCAATCGCGAGGAGGTGCAGGGCTATGCCGCCAAGACGGTGTTCGAGGCCCTGCAGGCGCCGGCCTGTCACGAGAACATGGTCAAGGTGGGCGGCTACATATTGGGCGAGTTTGGCAATTTGATAGCGGGAGACTCGCGATCGGCGCCACTGGTGCAGTTCAAGCTGCTGCACTCCAAGTACCATCTGTGCTCGCCCATGACGCGCGCCCTGTTGCTGTCCACGTACATCAAGTTCATCAATCTGTTCCCCGAGATACGCACCAACATCCAGGATGTGTTCCGGCAGCACAGCAATCTGAGATCCGCCGATGCGGAGTTGCAGCAACGGGCCAGCGAATATCTGCAGTTAAGTATTGTCGCATCGACGGATGTGCTGGCCACGGTGCTGGAGGAGATGCCCTCGTTCCCGGAACGCGAGAGTTCCATTCTGGCCGTGCTCAAGAAGAAGAAACCGGGCCGGGTGCCCGAGAATGAGATCAGGGAATCAAAGAGTCCAGCGCCCTCGGGCACCTCGTCGATCTCAGCACAGAACACGGGATCGCATGTGAATCACAACAATAAACTGAACAACAGCAATGCCAATGCCAATGCGGATCTCTTGGGTCTCAGCACGCCGCCCGCCAACAACATCAACAACATGAACAACATGAATATGAACAACATGAACATGAACAGCAACAGCAACAATTCCAACTCCACGCTGATCGATGTCCTGGGCGACATTTATGGCAGCAACAACAATGCCAACGCTGTCTACAACACCAAGAAGTTTCTGTTCAAAAACAATGGCGTTTTGTTTGAGAACGAGATGCTTCAGATTGGCGTCAAGTCCGAGTTCCGACAGAATCTGGGACGCCTCGGTCTCTTCTACGGCAACAAGACGCAAGTGCCGCTCACGGTGAGAGTCAAACAATTAACTAGTTGCATTATTAGAAATTAATAGTCATAGATTACACTTGAGCCAACTCGAGTTTAGAGTTGATTAAATGGGAAAACTTGTGATTTAAAATATTGAATTCTCAAAATTGACAACGAAATTGATAAAGTTTGAATTTGGAGACCAAACCATGATCAATACGACATTTCGCTTAGATATTTAATCAATATTTTCAAAACTTAAACTTAGCTTAAAGTTGCTCTTTACAAGTCAATATTTTTGTTCAGTTTGGCATGGTTTTTTAAATGTTGATTTATACTAATTTTGATTAATTTTTAAAAATAACTATCGTTTGCCTAAAAACGAATTAAACACAATTATTAAATTTGAATTAAAACAAAATGGAAAAGCTATAGTCGAGCTCCCGACTTCAGGATACTCGTTACTTATATAAATACATTTAAAATATTTTTTAATGCATGCTTTTAGGCACTTACATGGCTTGAAACTTAAATCAGCCATTACCAACTTTCTATTTGTCAGATCTCGTTACGATTTAGTAGGATGAGAGGTAATAATAGTAGTTAAAGCTGATTAGTAAAAAAAAATCCTAATATCTTGAAAACTTAGCGTGTGGTGGCTTTTATGGAGGCGGAAGGGGGCGTAGCAAAAATTTGAAACAAACTTGATCTGCGTGGGGCTTATAGAATATACCCTTTTACTTATTTTTTGAGTAACGGGTATAATTATCTCAAAAGTGTATTAGCTTTCAAACTCGCTGTTTATATTCCAATCCCAAGAAAATTGTCTTGATTGACTTTGTCTCGACTTGCAGTTCGAATTTAGTTTTTCTAAAATTTTCTCGCTTTTGTTGTGTGAAAATTTGAGCCTTTTAGGTCTTACCGTTTTGGCTACACAGTGACCGAATGAGTCAGGATATGAATGAAAAAGTGTTTTTAATATTTATTATACTACTGTGGGCAAAAAGTATCGGGAATTTTAAATTTAAAAAATTTTGGGATTCCAATTGGAACAAATGTTTGTACTTTTAGGTTGGCACTACTATCATTAACATCTGTGCAAAATTATACGTTAAAATATTCATTAGTGTTTAAGCTACGATTAGTTTGGTACGACGCCAAATGTGCATTTGGCGATTTTGGTGCCAAAAAACGGTCAATTTCATCGAAAAAAGCCCCGCGTAGAAGTGAGTGAAACAATGTTTTCTGACTACCAGGACAAGATAAAACGCATTATTACGGGCGATGAGACTTGGATCTACGCTTACGACATGGAAATTACCGATCAATCGAGCGAATATCGGCTAAAGGTGAGCCGAGACCGAAAAAATCGCGTCAAATTTGCTCAAAAATCAAGGTCATGTTGACAGTTTATTTGGATTATCGTGTTGTAGTTCATTATAAATTCCTTCCGACCGACCAAACTGTCAACAAGGAATATTGTTTGAGAGATTTGCGTCGTTTGCGCGAAGCTATGCGTAAAAAGACGCCAGAACTATGGGCTGACAACTCATGGTTCTTGCAACACGATAATGCGCCCTCTCATACTGCCCCTGTTCTTCGTGACCATTTTGCCAAAAACTCGACCAAAATTTTCCCACAGCTACCTTTTTCGCCTGATTTATCTTCGTGTGACCTCTGGCTATTTTCTAAGCTCAAAAGACCACTCCGAGGACACCGTTTCGAGTCGATTGAGGAGATTCAACCAAAATCGCCAATTGCACTTTTGGCGTCGTACAAAACTAATCGTAGCTTAAACACTAATGAATATTTTAACGTATAATTTTGCACAGATGTTAGTGATAGTAGTGCCAACCTAAAAGTACAAACATTTGTTCCAATTGGAATCCCAAAATTTTTTAAATTTAAAATTCCCGATACTTTTTGCCCACAGTAGTATCTATATTATTATATCTATTTATTATATCTAGTATAACAATTCGTAAATTTCTTTCTTTCTAATATCAATAATCATGTCTCAAATCATTGAAATGTTGCAGAACTTTAATCCTGTGCTGCAATGGAGCGCGGAGGAGGCGCTCAAGTTGAACGTGCAAATGAAGGCGGTGGAGCCGACGCTGGAGGCGGGCGCACAAATCCAGCAGCTGCTGACTGCGGAGTGCATCGAGGATTACGCCGATGCACCCACCATCGAGATCAGTTTCCGCTACAATGGCACACAGCAAAAGTTTAGCATCAAATTGCCGTTGACGGTCAACAAATTCTTTGAGCCAACTGAAATGAATGCCGAATCCTTCTTTGCCCGATGGAAGAACCTCAGCGGGTGAGTCAAGGATTACATATGGAGTTTCTTTTGATACAAATTTAATTATTTTGTGTTATATATTCAGCGAACAGCAAAGATCACAAAAGGTGTTTAAAGCGGCACAGCCTTTGGATCTGCCGGGAGCACGCAATAAGCTGATGGGATTCGGCATGCAGCTGTTGGATCAGGTGGATCCCAATCCCGACAACATGGTCTGTGCGGGCATCATACACACGCAATCACAGCAAGTGGGCTGCCTGCTGCGACTGGAGCCCAACAAGCAGGCACAGGTGAGTGTAATCCTGACCAGAAGTTACTTAATTGAACAAATAAATAAATCTTTAAATTTCTTATAAATAAATTATGAAAGTATATTTCAAGTTCAAGTTTTATTAAAGCTTTCTTTTCGAATCTTGGTAGATTTAATTATTAAATAAGTGCATTAATGTTTTAGTTTCAATATTTATTAAATCAATTGACGAAAAACTTTAATTATATATTTTTATATTTGTAAATGAAGACAGGTTTAAAGTTTGTTATTTTACTTTTTTATTAAATATGTGCGTTATTTTTTTTATTTCAATATTTATCAAATCTAAAAATAAATAAAATTTATTTGAAATTTTTTTTAAAAAGTTTTATCAAACAAGAATTGAAAATTATCATAATTTCTTTTCGAATTTTGGTAGATTTGATTATTAAATAAGTGCGTTAATGTTTTAGTTTCAATATTTATTAAATTTATTGACGAAAAACTTTAATTTTATATTTTTATAATTATAAATGAAAACAGGATTAAAGTTTGTTATTTTATTTTTTTGCTAAAACTTCTAAACATGTGCGTTATTTTTTTTAATATCAATATTTATTAAATCTAAAAACTAATAGCTTTTATTTTAAATTTTTATAAAAAGTTAAACAAAAATTGAAAATTATTATAATTACTTTTCGAATTTTGGTAGATTTGATTTTTAAATATGTGCATTAATTTTTAATATATTTATTAAATCTGTTAAAAATAATTTTTAAATTTATTAAATCTATTAAATAAATTTTTATTTTCCATTTTAATACAAAATTAAGAATTAAGTTTTATGAAACAGAAATTGAAATTAAATTAAATTAAAACGATTTTTTTTTTTTTTTTTTTTATTTTATTTATTTTATTTTATTTTGATTCCCACTGTTTCACTGTTACAAACATAGGTTTTTTTTTTTTAAATATTAATAACATTATTAACATTAACATTAAACATTTTACAAACATAGGTTTTTTTAAATATTATTAACATTTAACATTTTACAATTATGAAAGAAAAAAAAAAAAAAAAAAAAAAGTTTAGTTAAAGTTTTATTTTAGAGTGAAAGCTAGAAATAAAAGTTGATCATCTATTTATTTATAAAGAATTCTATTTTTTATCCAAACTTTATTAGGTTTAATTTACGATTTTGTTTATTTTGCATTTGTTCAATTGATTAAACTGTTGGATTTTCTTGCAGATGTTCCGATTAACCATCCGCGCCAGCAAGGAGACGGTGACTCGGGTGATCTGCGATCTGTTGTCGGATCAGTTTTAAGCGCGGACGGCAATCATTTTCCAAACATCATGTGTGTAACTGTAACTGGAGATATATATATAAGTCTAACTGGAGCAACTGCAGCAAACCAAAACCAAACCAAACCATTTAATGCACAATCCACCACGAATTCTAATCACCTAGAGAAAATATCAAAAAACAAATTGAAATGAAAGCAAAGTATATGACAACATAATGTTTCCTCGAACTCGTACTATATATGTATGTATATGCGAATTAAGTTTAGATGCCACGCCCACAGTTCACAGTTCACGCCTCTAGCACACACACACATTTACACCTAGACACACACACACTCTCTCAGCACATTGCAGTTTTCCTTTAATTTCCCTGCCCATTTTTCCAGCGCATAATTTTTAATTTCTTTTATGATTTCTCTCTAAAAATGCGTCTGATTTGCTTTCCACATTATCCATTTTCCATTTTCAATATTTTTTATAATGATTATTATTATTTTTTGTAATTTGATAACGAGAAAAAATTCTTTGTAAATGTTAAGCTCAAAAAGTTCATTAGAAATGCATAATTAGATTATGTTGTAGCAGTTGGATATTACTATATATATACTTATATAGATCAGATTCATATAAACGTACATACATATATACCTAGTATATATATATACACACACACACTATATATTGTTGTAATAAAAGCGAAATGCAGTAAACGATTTATAAATGGAATGAATTAATATTAATAATATAAATACACAATTCGTTATGTTATCACCAAAATGCATAAAGAATAAGAAAGAAAAATGTTTAGTGTTTTTTGATTGTGAGACTCTGGAGGAGCAAGGAGGAGGAGGAGGCAGAAGCAGCAGATGCGCAGAGAAATCTCATTAAATGATAGACAAATAATTAGATGGTGAAAATCGCATACAAATTTTTCCGATTACAAAACAACACATAAAATTAAACATTGTTGAACTTGAACAAACTAAAGTAATAATAAATAAAAATAATATTTATATATTTTAATGGGACAACAAACAAATTATTATACATATAGCGAACATTTTCGATTGATTCTGAGCATTGATGATATATGATTATATGATATGTATTATTTCGTATATGTACCATAGATAAAAACTATACAAATACAAGTACTATATATGTATGTAAAAATCAATAAATAACAACAGTAACTTTATGGAAATTGTTCGGAATTTCATTTGACATAATCATAATTATTATGAATATGTATATCAATCAGCAAAGTATTAACAATTCCCTCGATGAAACGCCATAAAATGTTGCAAGCAAAAAGATCCGAGCTAAATGAAATATAAATAATATTCGTGAAGAACTTTAACATTTTTTTTAGCTAACTTATTATTTGCATGCAATTTGGAAAATTTTATTTTCTAAAACGTTGCAATTGTTTGTTAAATTGTTAAATGAATTCCACAATAAATAAACTATCTAAAAAAATAAACAAAAACTACAACAAAAACAGAAAAAGAAACAAACTACATATAGCAAATGCAGGAATTTAACTGTAAAATTAATGAAAAACATGTATTTAAATAAATAAAATCTATCGAAATTTCAAAATGATAAAATGAAAACAAGGCGATTTTAATTTAAATCTTAAATATATTTATAATATTAATTATTTACATTTACAACTTATAGCTAAAAAGATTTAATGGACAAAATAATCAAACTACAGATTCTAAACATTTTCAACGGCTGTTTAAATGTTTTTTTTACCTGCAATTGTACTTGGGCTAAAAAGGCAGATTTAGCCGGAGCTGGTGGGCAAAAGCTAATGGCGAATGACTCTAGATTTGGCAAGAGCCGATTGTTCCTTTGACAGCTATATGATATAGTAATGTAACAGATAGTCCCAAATATACAATCTGTGAGTTTGATTGACATATTTTTATTAACAAAAAAGTTTTCATACTAAGCAATTCCTTGAACTTTAACCCCGAATTTGTCCCACCTACAGGTCAAATTTCGAAAGCGCCGTCATATTACACGATAAAATTGTCTCCGCTTATTTTGTGAAAATTTCAGCTTTCTACGCTTAACCGTTTGGCCTACACAACGATTCTCATCCAGTCTGGACAGAGTTTTATATAAAACCGAATATCTAGTTAGTTAGGATAATCAATCAATTGAAATAAAATCCATGGCAGTACATTGAGAAAATAGACTTATCTCAATATGTTTTTTCGATCTGAATTGCAAACTAAAATCCCCAAATTGTAAGTAACATTTTAAAAAAAACTTACCAGTTGATTGTTGTTTAATTCGCAAATTTTACATAAAAAATATATTTTATTATATTACAGCTCTTCTTTATTATCAATAGAATTGTCATTACTATTACTATCATATACTGTTTCAAAATTTTTCAAGTCCCGTTTTCTTTGATTATTCCTATTCTTTTGGGCATTATTTTTCACGGCGTACAATGCACTTGTGAGTAGTTTTTCCGCTGGCTGTGTCGAGTCCATTAACTGAATGGCACCTGAAATAATATATTTATTTTGACTGGAACAAAATGAAAATGGAATAAAATAAGCCAGGGACCGCAAAAATTTATTATTGAAATTTTTTTAAATTAATTTTGAGCAAAGAAAACAAGATTCACAAATAACAAAGTGAATAAAAGTATTTGTATCTTATGGACTTTGGCCCGCTAAACACGAAAATGGGACTTAAAATTTTTTTTTTTATGGAAGCGTTTTTGAAATATTGAAATTTTTTTTCGAATTTTCGAGGTTACTCAAACACTTTGGGGTATATTTCCATTTTTACTTATCCAAACAATCACCTACACTAGTCGGCATATTTATTTTGACAGCATTTAAAGTTTAATATATCCATAATTTGATCCTACTTCATGTACATTTTGGCATCAATGGAAAGGTCATTTCAATTCCGTTTGAATGATACAAAACTTTCCTTAACCCATTAAGTACCCATTGAAAATTTTGAATTTTAAAAACGTCAATTTTAAAAATTTTTTGATGCAAAAAAATTCTTGATGCAATTCTTATAGTGACTGCAAAAACAATTTTTCAAAAATCTCTTTGCTAGTATTTTTTATAATTTTTTGAAAACTGCCAAATGTGACTATTTTAACCCCTTTTTCCTACTTTTCATACAAAAAGTGTAATTTTTCAAAACAAAAACAATTTTTTTTTTTTAAGTTTAACGTAAAGCTGATACTGTTTCAAAGAAAATTAAATATAAGCAACTCATAATGATAGCGGTCCCTGCATAAAACATTTCAAAATATAATTTACCCAACAGAGCCGTAAGAAACGAATCATATGTGTGTAGATTCTTTTTGTTATTGGTTCCTTTCATATTATGATCTAGAATGACTTCCTCTGTCATAATGTTCTTGATCGATGTTGATAATACGCCTAGGCTGAGCAGATCTTTAATTTTTTGTATCTGCAAACGAAGCGAAATTAGTTTATTTTTTTTTAAATATGTTACAAACTTACTTACATATTTTTCTAGATTTCCTGGCGTGATTTTCCGGTTCAAGCGGATTAGATCATTTTCACTTTGGAGCGGGAAGATTGAAGTTTGGAATGTTTCTGTCTGCGGATGTCTGGCTTTGGGTAATCCTTTGGAATTCCGCTTGAGGAGTCTCTTGATGTACGCCGTTTGGGTGGAAACAGCGTCCGTCAGAACCGATAGCTCCGTTCTTATGCATTCTACGGATATCTTCAACTCTTCTACTTCTGTAAAACTTTTTTTTTTTGCTAATCAAAAGAATTAAAGAAACAAAAAAAAATGTCCTGAATAAAATATTAATTTATAAAATATATATGGGTATTTCCAGTATCGATTATGCGATCAAAAAGTTTTCTAACATATTAATACATTTTATCAACACTATTAGTCAATACCAGGGATTAAAACTCGAAACGAATTATCGGTTTCGAGTTATTCATAGAAGATAATGCATCGCGTTATGTTACGAATTATGGATGTCATTTCTGGCTTTATCGGTTGACAAATGCGAAAATCTGTGAAATGAAACGAGTAATTCGTAACGGTGATACCGAAGTTATAATCGTATGTGTTTCGCGTTTTGATAATACCGGTATGGTTTGACGTGTTCACAAAAAAAAAATTTATTTGTAAAAATGTAATTATATTAACAATATGACATAGTAATGTAACAAGGGCATAACTTTGCTCTAATAATTTATTTATCACATTTATATTCGACATATAAATAAAAACTTATAAAACTTAAATTAAATAAATATTTCAATATATTACTATAAATACAAAACTGGTTAACCAAATATCAGAGATCGCACAATAAGACTTAGTGTAGTCGGAATATAATACAAACAGCTCAGATTTTTTCGTTTTAAATTAATTTTTGAACTTGTTTTTTAAATTTTCATAACAAAAAATAATAATATAAAAAGCTTTTAAAATTGTATTTTAAAGTTATACTGGCATAACTCTTATTTGCATAAATAACTTGAAATGTCATTTTCAAAATAAAACTTTTACAAGATGTGAGTTTTAAATACAATTTTACTTTTATAGATGTTGTGAACCAATATCCGGAAATTAACCCATTTGTAACATGAATACGTGTTACTAAACGGTTATTTTAAGCGAGTTAACAGAGTTTCGGCTTAAAGGTTATCAGTCAGATGATAAATTAATTTATTTTACAGGGTACGGTTTCGGTTGAAGGTTTTAAATTTCAATTCGAGTTTTTACCGGTTATCAAGGTTACGGTTATCGATTAGAGTTTTAATCCCTGGTCAAAACTAATGATTATCATTTTAGAAAAACCGTAAGAAACGTAATTTTTAAATTATATTGCTTATTTTTAACTAAATAAATAAATATCGAAAAAAAAAGAGTTTCTTATATCTCTGAACTTACACCACAGTTTTGAAGCCATCTTTTTACTCTAAAATTTAAATGAACAATAAACCAATTAGTTTCAATATTTTTATAATTTTATGAAATACTTACGATTTGTTTTAGAATATAGTTATTGTGAGACCGTCCAATTCACGCTGACATTCTCATTACAGTTCCAGGTTTTTATTTTTATCTTTTCTATTTTAACAAAATTGAGCAGAGAAAATATACGAAAATATAAATAAAATCGAATAAACTTTAAGGATACATTTTTATTTAATTATATTTGGCTTTAAAATTAAACACAACTTTATTATGTGAAAGCAATAATATAATTTAATTTTTTCCGTCTTTTAAATTCCTTAGGGGTTTTTATACAATTACCTAGGGATTCCCTAGTAACAGGGAACATTCCTTACGATTCCCTAGACATTCCTTAGGAATGCGAATGGAATAAGTTCTACTGTCACACACACACACACACATGGATATATTTTTGAGCGCAGCTGTAGATTCGATTTATGGATAATGGCAGAACTTACTTTATTGTACGCAGTTGTATATAAGGGAATTCGTTTGCACAGGCTGCTGCTCGATTTGTTTTGTGGACAATATTAAAGTGTATATTGCATTGTTTGTATTCACGACAATGTTTTCCGCATCCAAATAAACAAAAAGTTGTGTGATCCCAAAACAAACGCAACAGCTGATTGTGCAGTTTAATATTATTAACACGCAATATAAATGATGTATTGACACCCGCCAAGCAATATCACTCAGTTTATTAAATAATAAATTTACCTTTAAATTTGATTTCTTTGTAAACAATTATTTTTGTAGGCAAACAAAACGCTCTGCTTCTTAGAAAACAAAAACCATCGATGAACCTATCGACACTTCGATGATTGAGTGCCATCGGTGGTAGCCCTGACAAATGGATAGTTTTAGTACGTTTTTTTTAAAAGACTTTAAAATTTAAACTGTAGTTGAGTTATTAATTTAAATTTTAACATATTAAAACAAAAGCTTTGAATAGAAAACGAATTAAATATATTCAAGAGTAAGAAAACAAAATGAATGACAATATTTTCTATTTAAATACTGTTCGAATTTGCTTAATTATACCCTGGGCTCTTTGAAAATGGGCAATAAGGGTATAATTGTTTTGTGCTCCTAGGCCGTTTTTTGTCGTCTCCATACATACATACCTTAAGTTACAAGAGGTTCTTTGGAGAGCGATAGATAAAAAAAAACCGTAATCACTAATTCCCACAGTGTGAACCCAGCATAACTATTTCAGAAATATTTATATTGCTATCGAATGCTGTTCAAACTATCGATATATTTGGTATGTGGTTACACTGGTTTGTTGTTTTCAGCTGTTCAAAACAAACGTGCACGTGCACGCTATTTGTGTTAAACGACAAAATATAATTCAATATATATTGAAAAATGAGCGACAGTGAGGATGAGGGAGCGACAACGACAACAAAGCAGAGCACCGAGCCCGTGGACAATGCCTGGTCGCTGAAAATACCAACGTTCAAGGAAACGGACAATCCACACGGACTCGTCGAAGAAAGTTCGTTTGCCACACTTTTTCCGAAGTATCGTGAAAAGTATTTGAAGGAAGTGTGGCCGCTGGTGGAACAATGTGTGGCCGAGCATCATTTGCGGGCCGAGCTCGATTTGATGGAGGGCAGCATGGTGGTGAAGACAACGCGCAAGACATGGGATCCGTACATCATAATTAAATCGCGTGACATGATCAAACTGATGGCACGCAGTGTGCCCTTCGAGCAGGCAAAGCGCGTGCTCCAGGACGACGTCGGCTGTGACATCATTAAAATTGGCAACTTGGTGCACAAAAAGGAAAAGTTCGTGAAGCGGCGACAGCGTCTGATTGGCCCCAATGGGGCGACCCTCAAATCGATTGAGCTGCTGACGGACTGCTATGTTCTAGTCCAGGGTAATACGGTGTCCGCATTGGGTCCCTACAAGGGCCTCCAACAGGTGCGCGACATTGTGCTGGAGACGATGAACAATGTGCATCCCATTTACAACATTAAGGCGCTGATGATTAAGCGCGAACTGATGAAGGATCCCAAATTGGCCAATGAGGACTGGTCGCGTTTCCTGCCCAAGTTCAAAAATAAAAACATTAGCAAGCGCAAGCAGCCAAAGGTTAAGAAATCCAAAAAGGAATATACACCATTCCCGCCCGCACAGCCGGAGAGTAAGATTGACAAGCAACTGGCGTCGGGTGAATATTTCCTCAACCAGGAGCAGAAGCAGGCCAAGAAGCAGCAGGAGCGCAGCGCCAAGCAGGCGGAGGCCGCCAAGAAACAGGACGAGCGACGCAACAAGGACTTTGTGCCGCCCTCCGAAGATGCGCCCAGTTCTTCAAGTCGCAAGCGTCAAGGCGACGACTCCTCCAAGGTCGATGTCAATGCATTGAAAGCGAAGCTGCTAAAGGCCAACAAGAAAATCAAGCCATGATCCCTTCAGCTGCTCTAAGTTAGTTAATAAGCCTAAACATTTATATTTGATAACAATAAAATTGATGCTCGCTCATGTACAGTGACTAACAGCACATATGAGCCACCTGTATTATTACCAGTGTTGCCTGAACAGTTTTCACACAACGAGCTGGCAACGCTATAATTTATTCTCTCGCTCTCAGCACATACGCTCTCGCCGCTTTGAGGCTTAGCTCTTTGTGGCTCTGGCTAACTGAGCAGCTAGAGCTGCTAGCCGAGTCGAGTTAGCCAAGTTAGTATCTTGGTTTTGGTCTCGCCAGACGTACTAAACGGCGGCCACAGCGGACAAACGTTCGCGTGCGCTTTGAAACAATTACGGCGACGTAGCGGATATTTATTTTTCATAAAATTATACTGGCAAGAGTGCAAATAACTAAAGGAGCTAAATTATAAACTGTTTTACATATATGTATGTACATATAAGCCAGAATTGAGCTTTGATTAATCAAGTGTTGTAAAATTATTCTGCTCAAAACGAAAGTGGAAGAAGAAGGCAAAATATAAGGAAGGCGAACGAGAATTCAAAAGCAAAACAAGTAAACGACAGGTAAAAGAGAGCTAAGACGGTGTTCACACTGCGTCACAGACTGTCACAGACACACTGTCACATAACCTCAGATTCCGACAAATCCTGATGCTGACTTGTGGAATTTTGACACTGGGCATGACGGTCTGTGATGCAGTGTGCACACCGCTTAAGTTAAAGCTGGGCTTGGAGATGCGAGTTGATGTCAAGTGTAAAAGAAAGAAATTAGACAAAAGACCAAATTACAGTTAGGTTTTACGCTCGAAACAAAAAATTTAATAAAATTAATTAAAGCTGTGTAAATGCATCTGTCAAGTGTTTGTTTGTGTATTAGATGCATCTTCAAAAAGCGAGTATTAAAAAAAAAACCAGTTGAATAAATACACAACTAGTGAGTGAACGTGACAACAAAATTTCAAATTCGTGCTAATTAGAAAAGAATGCGCAATGTGAGAGAGCGAGAGAGTGAGAGAAGGATGATGTGCTGGTGATAACTGTTAACGAGATATGTACATGCATACATACATATGTATGTATGTAAAATACCTGTACACATACACTGTTAGTAACAATGGAATTTGCGTAATAAATAAATAAAAACATTATATCTGTAGATTGTTGTCTCTCTAAAAAAAGCGGTCAATCAGAATACATGTACATACACACACACACACACACACAAACAGATAGCGCAGGTCTCGATGAATTAGTGAATGAATTGAACAAAAGCATTGAAAATCAATATGAGAAACCTGCCGCCGCTCCCAGTTTATGTATGTATGTGTGTTGTTGTTGTGTGCATTGCATACCTTTGGCATTATTGTCTATGACAGTACATATGTACATACATACAATCTTACACTCGCAAATGTATGTATGTATGTAAATATGTTTGTAGACTTTTTTATGTACCTAACAGTGAGCAGTGTGAACAGAAAAAAAAACCATAAAAATATCAACAGAGCAAAAGAGGAAAACAGGTGGAAAAGAAAGCTTAAAAAATGCGGTCGTCAAAAAGTAAAGTTGCAGCAGACGCAGCGGGGACAAAATGCGAGTTACCTTTTTAAAGCGCACACATACACACACACACACACACACACACATGCTCACAGACTCAAAATCGGTAGGAGAGACACACTCACTCACTCTCTCGACTTACCTGGCATTAGTCCAACAGCCACGCATGCGCATGTGTGCGAACGAGATGGCAGCAGTGTGTTTTGCTTGGGGTGTCGGTGTCGATGTCTCGATGTCTCCCCATTTGTAACTGAGCCGCGCGTCTGTCTCACTTGTTCGCAAGCTGGTTTTTCACAGGGGCACAACAACAACAAGAACATCAACAACAACAGCAACTATAGAAATAATAAAAACGTTTGTTGTTTTGCCATTTGCCTTTGCAAATGGAATGTTTTCAGATAAACATAAGAGAGAGAAAAAAAAATAAATAAAATTAAGTGCTACGTCGCAACTTAGTGCAATGCTTATCTAAATATGTATATTCATATACGCATGCTCACTTGCTGTGGGTGCAGCTTGAGATACATACATTCACATGTACATAGGAATGTTCATACAGTTAGTCAAGTCAAATGTTTGACAAGACTGAAAAAGTCACTTATGTTTTTATTTTATATTTTAAAAACATATATTTTTAAATTAAATATAAAATTATGAAAAGCAATTTAAACGATTTTGTTAAAATAATTACTTGACCGACTGTATAAATATTTACATTCCTACATTATTGGAAATATTTTGAAATTTTAATGCTTAAGACGAATGACTTTGGTTCGCTATCAAATTATTGCTTATCACCATAGCTTAATTAATTATCTTTACTAAATAAATAGTAGACCGGCCGGTCGACCGTTAACTTTATTTCCATAGTCTGTGAACACACCTGAAACTAGTTAACTAAAAGATAGTTTCGGTAAGGCCAGCTGCGTGTGATAACGATGACTAACGTTGTCTGTATGCTGTAAATCTTTGAAATACCTTGACGATGATGCAATTCGACATGCGCAATATAAACATGCCAAATCCATTTAACGAGCAGCGTACTTGCCCCTAATATTTATACATCTGTGCATCTGTGAACATATATATATGTGTGTGTGTGTGTATGTGTGTGCTGCTGCTACTGGGTATCCGGCGGCGTCGCCGTCGCCTTTGGCACACGCCTAAATAGTTGCTGTCACTTAAGTCGAGGGAGCGGCTGTTTCTGTTTCTATCTCTCTCGCTCACTACTCACTATTCACTTGTCCCGCATGCAGGCATGCTCACGCTAGAGCGTTCTCTCTTGTTCTCTCTCCTCATTTGCAAAACTGTTTAGCAAGTTGGGGAATGGCAAGAGGGGCTGAAACGCGCAGAGGAGCAACAGCCACAAAGACACAATCAGGTAGATTCTACAACTGACAACTGTGTGTTGTTGGCTGTAGGTGTGGAGAGGGCAGAGCGGAGAGTGGAGACTGGCGCGCGATTTTTAAATTCCAATGCGGCGCGACTGTAAACGAAAATGTTAAAGTTTGAGAATAATGAGCCCAGTATTCAAAGTGTGAGCAGACTTATAAGTTTGTGACAATGTGTGATGGAACTAAAATTGGTGACAATTTTAGAATTTATACATTCTCGCACAAAAATAAATAAACAAATAAAACATTTGGGCATTGAGATTTTGATACTGGGAATCTGACAGTCGAGCAGCTCGTGTTGACTTGCTTGGTTTGGACTTGGAATGTGGTTTGAGTTTGAGTTTAAGTTTGAATCAGAGCCACAACGACTGCGCAATAAATATGTACATTCAAATGTGTAAAAATGTATAATAGATAAAAACGTTTTCACTTTTCAGTTGCCTGCCCGACCCAAGAACAAGAACAAGGACCAGGACAAGGATATAGAGTCACAATCACAATTTCCGTTGATTGAAAGATGGTCAACCATCACTCGAATGGTGGCGGCAGCGCCGGCAACAGCAGCGGAGGCGCCCACGGCGGCGGCGGCGATTACTCTGGCGACGATCGCAGCGGTGGTGAGGAACGGGAACGGGAGCGGGAGCTTCGGGATGGCGATCTCCATGATAAGCCCACATACCTGCTGGAGCATCTGGCCACGTTCACGGTGAACAAGGAATCGGGCATTGTCTATCCAGCCGATGGCATGCGACGACTCCTGCAGCTGGAGAAGACGACGGGCATTTGGTCACAAAAGATGCAGCTTTGCTTGGACTATCAGTGGGTGCTCATCATGGACTACGAGACGGGGGTAGGTTTACATTATAAACTCAAGATTTACATACAGTGGCGAGCAAAAGTGAGTGCATGTTCACAACACTGATTTTCATGATTCATAAAAACAAAACCATACAAGGGAATCCAAAATTTTTTTTAAATTTTTTGAAATTTAAAAGAAAAGTCATCTTTTGCATGAAAATGAAAAAAAAGTGCCTATTTTGCAATTTTCAAAAAATTTTAAAAATACTATCGAAGAGATTTTTGAAAATGTTATTTTTCTGTCACTAATAGAATTGATTTTGTCGGCTTTTTGCATCAAAACTTTCTTTCCAAAAAATCTAGGTTAAAAAGTTGAAAAAGTAAGCTAACTTTTTTTTCCTTTTCCTTTTTCCTTTTTCTTTCAAAATCTAAGAATTTATTTTTTTTATTAATGTTGCCTTACTCCTATTTGTTAAGAATGAAATGATAAAAATTTAGAAAAAAAAATTTGAATTCCCTTGTATGGTTTTGTTTTTATGAATCATGAAAATCAGTGTTGTGAACATGCACTCACTTTTGCTCGCCCCTGTACATCTATATATGTATGTATATTTACAAATTCTCAATAAGAATTTTTACAAAAAAAAAAAAACTAAGAATTCCAAAATTTGGGATAAAAACTAAGGAAAACAAAACAAGGAATCTTTTATGATAATTAGAAAACAAAAGTTAGGCAACCAAACTCAGAAAAGTGGAAAAAATTTAATATTTTAATAGAAAGATTTTACTTTAATTAACAAAATTGGGAACATAAAACAAGGAAACTTGTTTAGTGCGTGTTTTCCTTTTTGAATATTTACTATATAGATTTTTAACTTTAGACCCACAAAGATAATCGGTAAGCACCCAGGGAAATAGGTATATGTGGATGAAGTTATTAAAAAAAAAAATACTTTTAACAAAAAAGATTTGATGCAGATTTCTTTAAATAATCTTATCATTTAAATTTCGTTTGAATGATACAAAAGATTCTTTAACCTATTAAGTTCCCAAGGAAATGTGTTTTTTTCAACTTTTTTCCTCGGTCTCAAAAATAATTTGATGCAAAAAAATTCTTCAAACAATTCTAAGAGTGACAAAAAATTTTCAAAAAAATTTTTGCTAGTATTTTTTATGATTTTTGAAAAATTGCTAAAATTTAAATTTTTGTATAAAAAGGAGGAAAAAGGGATTAAAATAGTAATTTAATTATATATATAATAGTAGTTATACAAAAATATTTATAACTTTTATGAAGTCTCTAGTAATTTATCCTTTTTTGTAAAGAGATCTTACTATATACACTTAGGGGCTGTCCTGTTTATGTGTTGAGGTGTGTTAAATACCAAAATAGAAAACTTGTTGAATGAATGTTTTCTTATTTAAATTTCCTAGGCTTTAACATTCTTTTTAACCTCATTACATATTAGATTGGGTCAAATTTGTATAATCTACGATAAATTCCAAGAAGATTTGCCCAAGAAACCATGGGTCTTAAATCAAAATCGAGCTTCCAATTGAAAAGGAGAAATGACGATTAGTTTTGGGTTTTCTTAAATTTTCACTTTCCATATTTCTCGTTAATAACGGCATGCTCTATTTGGATTTTGACATATTACGTATATTTTGTTTTCTATTTTTATAAGCTATCATCCCAACAAATCGCAACAAGATCGATAATATAGAACGGTAGTAATGAATGATTAAAGTCGTTAAGCAATGTAACTGCCTAAAAGTGTGCAATAAAAATATTTTAAATTTATTTAAATAAGTACCGGGTATCCTTTAGTCGAGAACTCGACTATAGCATTTCCCGCTTGCTTTGTTTTATTGAAATCCTCATTAAGTTCATCTCTTTTTCTGCAGAACATTATCGAGCGTTTCCCCGCCTCGCTTGTCCAGGAACCAACCGCATTCACATCCAACGACGCCATGGAGCTGTACAACAATATACTTGTCTTTATCGTTTCGGGCGGTGGAGGATCCCGCTCCGAAATGCACATATTCCAGGTGAGTTGACTAAAGATTAACTATGGAAATTGATTTTCAACTGTCTTGTCTCTGGAACAGTCACAAAGCGTGTCTGCTGTGCACCTGGTGGAGGATCTAAAGCAACTGCGCAGCGGCAAGATGATCACACAGCAGAGAGGTGCCACGCCCACACAGCATGCAGGAGGCGGTGGCGGTGGAGGAGGCGCTTCCAGCTCCTCTGGCATGGCAATGATGATGAGCAAAACGTCATCATCATCGTCGCACAGTCGAGCCGAGCATCATCAGCGTGAGCAGCGCGATCGGGACCGCGGCAGGGAGCGGGAACGGGAACGTGAGCGGGAGAGAGAGCGAGAGCGCGAGAGGGAGAGAGATCATCAGCTGCAGCTGCAGTATGGCATGCGGGCGGGATCGGCAGGAGGAGGAGCTATCGGCATCGGCGTAGGCGGAGGAGGAGGAGTCGATCATAATGGGGAAACGGATTCGGAGCATGGCGGCGTTGGCAATCGCGATGATCGGGACGAGACGAGCTCCACATCCAGTGAGAAGTACGAGCGGGACGTTGCCGTGCTGAATCATTGCTTCGATGACATTGAGAAGTTCATTGCACGTCTGCAACACGCGGCTGCTGCTTCAAGGTAAGGTTCCTGGTTTAAATAACATTCGTATTTCGTTATCGGTATATCGATTATTTTTGATACAAATTATCTATACAAATATCGAAATATCGATATATCAATAATTATTTGTCTCGATAACATTTTGTTTTCAATATATTATTTTTTACATCAATATTTTATATCGATAGAAATTTAATGAAATAAAATATGCATTGATCGGTATATCGATTATTTTGTAACTATCGGAATATCTATAAATATTTCGTGCGATAAAAATATTAATTTTTTCGGTATATGGATAATTTTTTGTCTCGATAATATTATGTTTTATTCGATCTACCGATTATTTTGAAGTCAATTCCATATATCGGTGTATTAATAAATATTTGATCAAATATAATCGATATATCGATTATTCTTTAGTTGATACAAATTATCTTTACAAATATCGAAATATTTCTTGCGATAAAATTATTATTTTTTCGATAGATCAATAAATTTTTATTCCGATTACATTATGTACTTTTTATATTATTTATAACAAAATGTTTATTTCGATATATCGATTACTTTTTATTTCAATTCCATATAACGGTATATCGATAAATAATGATCCGATAAAATTTGCATTGATCGATATATCGAAATATCGGAATATGTCTTGCGATACAATGATTAATATTTCGATAGATCAATAAATTTTAATTCCGAGTACATAAACTATATAATATTGTCTTTTCCAGGGAACTCGAGCGGCGTCGTCGCAATCGCAAGTCAAAGAAACGAGATCCGGGCGAGGGATTGCTGACTTTGAGGACACGGCCGCCGCATGAGAAGGAGTTCGTGGATATATTTGCCAAATTTAAGCTATCGTTCAATTTGCTGGCCAAGTTGAAGGCACACATCCATGATCCGAATGCGCCGGAGTTGGTGCATTTTCTGTTTACGCCGCTGGCGCTGATTGTGGAGGCGTCCAGCGATACGTACTACGAGTCGCAGCTGCCGTCGCGGGTGGTGAATCCGCTGCTGACGCGCGAGGCGATCAATTTGCTGATCAACTGTGTGACCAGCAAGGAGACGGAACTGTGGCGCTCCCTGGGCGATGCCTGGGTGATACCGCGTGACCAGTGGAAGGAGGATGTGGGCAGCTATCATCCCGTCTTCCTTGACGGCTGGTCACCCGATTATTTAGTCATCGACGAGCTGGAAACTCCATCTCCGCCGACACATGTCAACAGCAAGCGACGCCTCGATGTCCAGACTGGCGGCCCGGGACGAGGCGCCATCGTTGGCGTCGGTGGCTACGATGACTACGACACCAATGGCCTTGGCATCTCGCTCAGCGAGAAGTACACCATTCATCATGGCAACGATCGTGAGCGGGATCGGGATCGTGAGCGGGATCGCGACAGAACTCCCGATTTCAATGCTCGCAGCGAGCTCTCCTTTGACTCCATCGAGCGAGGGGGCAGCGGCGCAGGCGTCACGTCCAGTGCAGGAGTGGCCCATGGACATGGACATGGCCATGGTCCAGGTGCCCAGGGACCTTCGTTGAACGCAATCACAGCGGGTCTCCAGAATCTGCACACACGGGACTCTCGCAACGTTAGCGGAGGAGCAGGTAGGAATTGCTATTAACTAATCTAGATAAAAGTTACACTTTTATTCTCAATTATTCCAAAAAAAAAAGGTTTCTTAGACCTTAGTTTAAATCTTAATTGAAATGAGTATTTTATTTTTATCTGAAAGACGTAGAATAACTTTTTTTTTATTTTAAATTATAAAATTTGATCTAAAAATGTATTTTTCAATTTTTATTACAAATAATTTAAAAATATCAATTATTTTTAAATTTGTATAATAATATCCAGTTTTTATTAAAAAAATACTTGAAAATAAAGGGAATTTTTTATTATTTATTTATATTATTCCGTTCTTATCAAAAATGAATTGAACATAAAAAAGACCCAATTTTTTTTAAAATTATTTAATATTTATTAAAAATAACTCGAAAATACAAGATATTTTTCAACTTGTATGGACATATTTAATTTATATTAAAAATATCTTAAAAATGAAAAATATTTTGAGATTTTTAAAATTAAATTTTTTTGAACAAGAACTTGAAAATAAAAGAAAAAAGATATTTTAAATAGCTTGATAATAAAATAATGAATAATATTGAATTTTAATTCAAAATTACTTGGAAAAATATAAAATATTTTTAAGCTTTTATAATAATGTTAAATTTTTATTTACAACTTGAAAATAAAAGATGTTTTTTAATTTTTATAATAGTATTCAAATTGGAAATCATAGATATTTTTTCATTTATATAATTATGATCAATTATTATATAAAATAGCACAAAAAAGAGATTTTTTTCAGTTCTTATAATAATTATCAACTTAAATTTAAAGATATGTATTTATAAATTTTTATAATAAAATTGAAAGGTAAAAATTGAAAATATCAATACATATGAAATTTTTATTTAATTTTTAAATATTATTTGAAAGTCGTAGAATAACTTATATTTTTTTAAATTTGTATAATAAAACTAAGCAATTTTTAAATTTATTGTATAACTTTTTAAAACTGTAAATATCAAAAAATGCATTATTTTTTTGTTCGATTTGTGTGCCTAGGAGTTGGTGGAAACTATGGTGCTGTCGCTGGTGGCGGCGCCTCGGAAATATCCGTTGCCGCTGCCCGCGGCGTGGTGGGCAGTCCCAACGCCAGCGAGGATCAGCTGCTTGAGGCTTGGCTCGAAGATCTGCAGTCGACGGGCGCCAAAGTCGTGCTGGTCACCTACCCCCGCACCGCCAACAACGACAAGGAGCTGAGCGTCATGCGCGGCGAATACCTGGAGGTAAGTCCAAAATCGATAACTTCTCTCTCTCGAAAATGTGTTTTACAAAGCTGTGTGTGTGTGTGTTTATTGTGCCCAGATCCTGGATGACACGCGCAAGTGGTGGAAGGCGCGTAATATGAGAGGACAGGTGGCCCACGTTCCCCACACGATTGTCACGCCCTTCAACTACGGCGACGGCGACGCCAACGGACAATTCTACGGCCAACAGCAGGCGGAACGAGGAACGAGCAAGTCTCGTCATTTAACGACTGGCAATATGGTAAGGAATAAGTTCTCATTCTGGAGGACTTCGATTCATCATAACTCTGTGAAAATGTAAAGAAAAACTCAACCGATTTGTATGCGGAATGTCATTTTGATCATAAATTTAACTTAAGGGAAGAAACCAGTATTGCATGTGATTTTTTTAACTGAGAAAGAATAATCAGAATTCGTTTAAGCTTAGAGGATAGCTAATTTCTATTTTAGACTACACATTAAAATTTTTTTCGAAGCTAATTCCGCCGAAAGTAGTGAAGTTAGAGGCTGGTGCCTATAGAGGATCGAAATCAAGGTCGACTGCTTCTAAATTATTTGAACCTAAATCATTATTTTTTTTTCTGTCGTTAATAACATACTTTCCAAGAATATGAACCACTTTTTCGCCAAAAAGTTGAAAGTTAAATGTTTTCGAAGAGTTTGAACAAAATGTCATGTCTTTGCATCATTTTTTTCCACCTTTCTTACATAAAAACAAATACTTTACTTAAAAATATCATTTTAGAGAGTGCTTTATATTCTTAGCATTTGAATAAAGATTATTCACACAAACTTTCAGATCGATCCGTCAATAACTTTTCGAGCTAGGATTCGAGCAAGTTAAAAAAAGTCGTTTCGACGAAAAACGCATTTGAAAATTGGAATTTCGTGCTGAACCTTAACCTTAACTAAAGATTCTCGAATAGTTGTACTATCAATTTATGCAACAAAAGAAAAATCTAGTTTTTTAACCATCTAAACTGGTTTCCCCCTTAAAGTTCATGCTGCATTGCAACTTGAAGTTGTCACTTTAACTTTCTCCGGTGTTTTTCGTTAACTTTGTTTTTTATTCTTAATCTAAAATCTCAAGCTTTAAGACTCAACCGATTTCTCTTCGGAATGTAAATTTGTATCATGGTTTAACGCTTTATTAAACTCTGCATTAAATTGTATTCCTGTGAAAAATTTTCATTTTTTCCAACAAAGTCAATTCCATTTCAAATTTCAAATTTTTTCATTGTTTGGCGTATTATTTTATTCTGCACTGAAATTTATTTTACTTGGAAAATTGAATTTTTTTAAATTTCAAATTGTTCTAACTTTTTCAAAACTCAATAGATTTTCGTTCGGAATGTTACTTTGATCATAATTTAACTACGAAATTCATTTAGCATTCCAACTTTCTTATTAAAATGAAAAATTCTGTAAATTTGCAGGACAACGCCAGCATGGATCAACGTTCTCCGGACGCAACGGATATGATTCGAAGCAAGCACTTGGGCAAAAAGGGCGAGTTTCGTTACTTTTAGTGGCAAATCTGAAGCTAAATCGGACGTAATGGAAATTAAACCTAAACATTAACGAGTGCGAATCAAAGATGGGAACAATGTAGTTACGTAGATCAGATCTGTTTCTATTTGTAAATGTCGTCTGTGTTGAAATGGAAACTCAAAACTAACCATAAGACTAATTATAAGTTGTATTTCGTTGAGAGTGGACCCGGCGAAGAGCAATCGATTGTTTTTTTGAAATAAAGCCTTGTCTTTGCAATAACTAAAGGAACCCCAAAAACAACAACAAATGCACAATTCACTTTTTCTATGGAGTTCAGAGTTCATACATTTTGTATATATTTGAAACTGTTTAACTGGTGAGACAAAAAGACAAAAATCCAACGATTGCAACTACGATAACAGCGTGATCTGATTCTGATTCTGATCAAGGATCTTCTTTATATGATGGACAGCTTCTCCACGCGCGACAAGAGCGGCGAATCCGAATGATACTCGAGACTCCGCACGGCAAAGTCGCCCACCTCGTTGGTCAAGCATTTGAGCGTCGAGATGGAAAACGGGCGCACCGGAAAATTGTAGTAAGTGAAATACTGTCCATTGACTGCGATGAGGAACGAGCGATCGCCCATGCCGAAGGCAATCTTGAACAGTTTGCCACGCACAAAGGGAAACTCGCCCTCGGTTTCCTCGTCGTCGCTGGCAAAGCTGAAAAAATAAAGGAAATTCAATTAAGGTCCATCATAATTTTCTTGTTTTTAGGAACCTTAAATATTGTACATAGAATGTTTTTTTTGTGATCTAAATGGAATAATATAGCGAAAAGCGACTTTAAAAGGCCTCTAAATTCATTCTGCGTTCAAATTTTTACTAATTTATTTCACATAATTTGAGACGGTTAATTTTTTTTTGATAGATCAAAGCAATGATCAATTTCAAACTTTCATAAATTGTCTTTAAATTAAATATTTTTTTTAATTTAACTTAAGCTGCATTTCATTTCTTTACAGTTTTTGTGAAAATTCAAAATTTTAAATATAAAATTTGAGCCAGCTTAATTCTGCACATGAATTGCGATGAACAAACTCCAATGAATTGTCGATTTTTAATGAAAATTGATTTGATTTACTTGATGAATTGTCAAAAAATAGATCAAATTAAAGTATTTAAAAATCGCTTCTTGCGAAAATCTTGTTGCCTTTTTTTATGTATAATTATATCATTATATCCAAACTTTTTTAAATGACGTATTTAATAATTATTTTTGGGAAATTTCAAATTTTAACAATGTCTTATATCCCAGTTTTTTAATTTCGTATCAAAATTTCAAATAGGAGGAGTTAACACATTTTACAAAATTTTATTTAAGTCAAAATGTATAAGACTTAAACTAATAAATAACTTAGAGGTTAAAAAAACATGATTAAAAATACTTAAATATTCAGTTTATATTGAAACTTTATAATTAAAGCATGGCAGTTAAAATTTAATATTTTTACTCATTTATTTAATTGTTAGTTTTAAATTAAAATTTTTTTCTCTTATTTTTATACCCGTTTATTAAGAAATAAGTATATTGTATTCGTTGAACTGTATGTAACAGGCAGAAGGAGGCGTGGCATCCCCCATAAAGTATATATATTCTTGATCAGCGTCAACTGTCGAGTCAATGTCGCCATGTCCATGATTTTAATAGTCTGTATATTATACAGTGTATAATCAACACTAATGCACAGTGGTTCCTCCCATAATCAAAAGACACAACATAATATTATTTTGGTATTGCAGCGTGAGCAACTTGCAAGTAGAGCAGTTAATAAAAAAATTCAAAACCCATTTAAAACAAAGTTATTGTGCAATGGAAGGGTTTAATTTTATAAATAAAGGTATTATCTATATTTATACAACAAAAAGTATATGTACTTCCTGCTGAGTTTTGTGTAAGTCGGTATTGTGTTAAGTACGTTATTTTAGACGTTCTGTGTTTGTCTTTGATGTGTTTCGTTAGAGTTTTCGTTATGAACGTAAAGTCAGGATTTAAAAAATCGTTTAGTATATTATGAATTAACATTTGAAGATTATGTGATGTTAATTTCAAGTGCCGATAGGCGCCGAGGCTCTTTCTATAAACAAAAATTTAACCTGACCTCAAATTTAAAAAAACATTTCTATGGCAGCTTTATGATATAGTGGTCTGACTTTGACCAAATTTGGTCAGAATGCATTAGGCCATCTCATATGCATATTGTGTCAGTTTGGTTGAGATATCTCGAACAACAAAAAAGTTGTTCATACTAAGACTTGATTTTCGACTGATCGTTCATAATGATATGATATTTTGGTCCGATTTCAATCAAATTTGGTCAGGATGTATGGGACCATCCCATATGCATGTCCTTTCAGTTTGGTTCAGATATCTCAAACAACAAAAATGTTTTTCAACAAAAACTCGATTTTCGACTGATCGTTCCTATGGCAGCTATAAGATATAAAGGTCCGAATTTAGCCAAATTTAGTCAGGCTGTATGGGACCATCCCATATGCAATTTCTGTATGTTTGGTTCAGATGTGTCAAACAACAAAAAAGTTTTTCTTACAAACACCTAATTTCAGACCGATAGTTCATATGACAGCTATAGGATATGGTGGTCCGATACGGCTGATTTTTATACATAATCTTACTATAAATTTATAAAAATTTTGTCTTAATTTTTAAGCCTCTACCTCTACTAGAAGTATTTTTGGCAGCCTTCCCCATACAACAGGAACCAGTGTGTAATGTCTTGAAAATATTCGGTTACAGTCGAGCTTAAACTATGGCTCTATGGTTAGAGTCGCTGACCTGTCAGAATTCGAATTTTCAGTTAAATAACTAGGGTTCGAATCACACAAATGATAATTTTAGTGATTGTCCCTTAGGACAGCTTTTAAATTTAAATAAAGAGATGCAAATTTTTTTAAATTATTAAATTGATTTTTTACAGTGGCAAAAGCATTAAAAAACACAAGAGTAAGAGAGGGTGAAACCAAACGCATGAGCTAAAACGAAATAAAGAGATTGCTTGCTTTATACAAAACGGCTGTTCATTGAAACTTAACTCAATGATATCATAAATACGACAACAGAAACTTAAAAAGGTCACTCACTAGCTACAGTGTTATCACTTTGCCACATAACATAAATATCATAGTTTCTGAACACGCTAAATATAAAATGCTGTGAAATTAATCAGCCCATGTGGTATTTTAAATACTAATTATACATATGGCTTATGATTATTTTCAATTTTTGAACCGGATATGTTCTAAACTTTTTATCAAATAGAAAGTCGCGGGAACTGTGGTTGCCAAATTAAAAGTTTTTGTGGATTCAGATATGACTATGTGTTACTTATGTAGCTGCGATAATCGCATTTTAAAATTCACTTCTTCGCTACTATTCAAATTTTGATTCAGTCAGTCTTCTTTGGAATCCAGTAAAGAAAAGTTGCAAAATGTTGCTGAATATAATTTATCTAATATTCATATTAAGTACATTTACTTTGTTCTCTTATGGAATTCATATTTCCGAATATAATGAAACGAACATAATTCTTACAATAAATTCTAAATTGTCCGAGTTGAGGTAAGGATCGTAAATACTGAAGTTTTCTTAAACTAATCAATTTATTAGGGCGGGACAGGAAAAGTTGGCACAGGAACTTGCTAAGGATTCGGATATACAGTTTATTAAAGCAGAGACAGAACGACAGAAGAATTATGTTATTGTCAAGGAAGCGGATTATGAATCTTCAAGGGCGGATATCCAAGTGTTAAGAACGAATATCCAGAGTCTGAGAGATGAGTGGGAACTCCAGAAAAACGAAAACGAAGCAGATATCCAATCTCTCAGTGCTGATTTGGAACAACAAAAGAAGTGCGTAATTGATAAGGAAGCGGATATCCAAGTGTTTAGAACGGATATCCAGAGTCTTAGAGCGGAGCTAGACCAACAGAGAAAACTTGGTAAGGATCTGGAAAAACAGAATAATGATTTACTTCAGAAGGATTTACTTCTAAGGGTGGAGTTGGCACGACAGGGAAAGTTGGTAGAAAGACTTGTTAACATATCGGATAGACACCACAATTGTACTGAAGCCATGTTCAGTGGAATCCATGAAATTCTTGTCCCCGGGTTTAGTATTCAACCTTTTAAAGCGGCCTGTGATGCGGAAACTCGAGGAGGAGGCTGGACGATTATCCTGAGAAGGATGGATGGAAGCGTCAACTTTACTCGGAACTGGACGGAATACCAAGAAGGATTTGGAAATCTAGATGGTGAATACTTCTTAGGCTTAGACAAAATTCACGCGATGACTGCAGAAAGGCCTCAGGAATTGTTGGTACTTCTCGAGGACTTTGAAGGAGATCAAGGATTCGAGACTTATGATGAATTTGCAATCGGCAATGAGGATCAACAATATAGATTACACACTCTGGGCAAAGCCAGTGGAACAGCTGGGGATTCACTCTCATTTCATCTAGGCGAAAAATTTTCTACATTCGATAAGGATAATGACACTTGGAGAGAAAAAAGCTGCGCAATTGACAAAACTGGTGCCTGGTGGTATGGCGGCCTAATAACAATTTGTCAGAAAAGGTAGCAAATAATGGTAATTATTTCTTAGTGCTTTGTTAATAAACTTGAATTCTTACAGCCAATTGACGGGAACGTATAACGACAATGACTGGGGCAAAGGCGTTAATTGGAACGACTTTCAGGGACTTGAATACTCCCTAAAAACAGCCATTATGATGATACGCCCTATAAAGTGAATTCTCAGTCTGTACTACATTTAATCCTTTCGATCCCAACGTTGCCCGAGAGCAATATTTGCTGTCTGAGATAACTGTAAGCGATTCCTTTGTTTTTATTCAGTTGATTCATCATAGTATCGGAAAATATTATTGAAGTCGTAGAAAACTTATCCCAATTAAACAAACTTATATACTTACAAATTAAAATTAATCAGAAAAAAAAAACTTTCTTGATTTTTACAATATATGTAACAGGGAGAAGGAAGCATCTCTGACCCTATAAAGTATATATAATATAATTATATAAATAATTTAGCTATTAATTTCGTATCTTATTTCATTTTATTTTGTACCATTTTTCTATTTTGTTGCTGACAAATAATAAATCAATAAATTAATGCACCTTTAAACTTTTATCTAGAATATTTTTCAATGCCCCCCGTCCACTTTACCCCTTTCAGATACGTTAATAGAAAAAATAATAGAAGCGATCAATTTTTTTAGACTCCGTACTTAAAAAAAGTACAGGGGTCTATTAACTTCGTCGCAAAAAATAGTGCGTAACAGGCAGAAGAAGGCGTGGCAGACCCCATAAAGTATATACAGTTTGTCAAGTAATTGTTTGCAAAGCCTTAAAAATGTAATATTTCGACTTTAAATAAGAAAATAATAGCTTATTATATATATTTGGAAAGGTCATTTAATTTTTGTTCGAATGATGCAAAAATTTTCTTAACCCATTAAGTACCCATTAAAATATTCGAATTTTAAAAAAGGTCTACTTTTTCAACTTTTTTCCTCGATTTTTTCCAAAAAATGTTGGGATGCAAAAAAATTCTGGAAACAATTCTAAGAGTAACTGCAAAAAAAAATTTTCAAAAATATTTTTGCTAGTATTTTTACTCATTTTCATGCAAAAAGTGCCTTTTTTTCAGTTTTCAAAAAATTCTAAAAAATACTAGCAAAAATATTTTTGAAAATTTTTTTTTGCAGTTACTCTTAGAATTGTTTCCAGAATTTTTTTGCATCCCAACATTTTTTGGAAAAAATCGAGGAAAAAAGTTGAAAAAGTAGACCTTTTTTAAAATTCGAATATTTTAATGGGTACTTAATGGGTTAAGGAAATTTTTGCATCATTTGAACGAAAATTAAATGACCTTTCCAAATATATATAATAAGCTATTATTTTCTTATTTAAAGTCGAAATATTACATTTTTAAGGCTTTGCAAACAATTACTTGACAAACTGTATATTCTTGATCAGCATTAACAGCCGAGTCGATATAGCCATGTCCGTCTGTCCATCTGTAATAGCGCCTAGATCTCAGAGACTATAAGAGCTAGAGACTCCTTACTTGGTATGTAGGTTCGTCTATATTGCACGCAGATCGAGTTTGATTTAGACTTTGGATCGGGCCTCTGTATCGTATAGCTGCCATAGGAACGATCAGTTGAAAATCAAGTCTTGGTATGAAACATTTTTTTTGTTGTTTGAGATATCTTAGCCACGGGACGGTTCCATACATCCTGATATAACTTGATTGAAATCGGACTACTATATCATATAGCTGCCATAGGAACGATTGATCGAAAATATCGATTAAGATGAAATTTTTTTTAGTATCTCAACCGAACTCATAGATTGGAAATATTCTATGTCTTTAACACTAGAACATACATGCTTTTGCATAGTAAGTATGGGGTCTCCGACAGTCGAGTGTGCTCGACTGTAGCACCGTCCACTAGTTTTAAATAATTTTTTTCTTTTTAGAATTTCAACTATTTTTTTGTCAAAATTGAACGAATTTATTTGCAGAACGTCTTTTATCCCTGATGTGATTGGTCATTAAATTTGATATCAAAATTGTAGGTTTTCAAAATTCCAAAATTGCAATTGAGAAGAGAGAACAAACAGTGGGTGACATAAGTACCTGTTGTCCTCCCGCTGATAAGTGCGCGACACGGTCGTCTTGTCGAAGCTGACATGGAACTTGAGCACCGTGCGGCCAGTGTCGTTGCACTGGAAACAGATGGAGAACTCCGTGGCTGGTGGTCCCTTGGCGATGCATTCCATGGCCACCACGGTGCCCGTTTCGTAGCGTCGTGGCACATCGCTCTGGAAGGCAACGCGATCGACGCACAGGAGACTGCGCGGAAAGACCAATGGGAAGAGCATGCGATGATGGAACTGTGTGATCTTCTCAAAGTCACCATGGGCGCGCACATAATTGATTTGCTTGGGGAACTTGACGAACTCAAAGGATCCATACAGCTGATCATTCACGTAGATCTCAAAGCAACGTTGCAGGACGGCAACGCGAAACGTGAAACATTGTCCCGGCACCAAGGGATTCTTGGGGCCATCGCACTTCCAGTTCTTGGATATCTCCTCCTGTTTCCAGCCCTCGCCCGGCTGAAACATGCTCCTGATGATTTGACCCTCGCGAAAGTTCGCCTCGATCTTCAGAAAAACCGTTTCACTCTCATTCTCCGCATTAACATTGTCCGTCAGATCCAGCGAGATTCTACAAGATACAAGATACAATCATCATTTATTTGAAAATCGAAAACGCATTTAAATTAATTAAAATAAAAATTAGATGTCAAAGTTAATTTGAATTTGGTAAGACCAAGTTAATAACTCGTAGATTTAATTTTCAGAGTCCAGTTGAATTTTATCTGAAAGATATTTTCAACATTTAACATTTATTTCAGTGCACTTTAAGTTTTTTTACTAGAAATAATTGCTTTGGTTCACTTTATTTGGTTTAAAATAGTTTACTGAAAGTGTAAAAATAATTTGATTTTAAATTCAAATTCAAATACAAATTTAGAATTTTTTATTTGATTCAGAATTTACTTTGATTAACTGCTCTTTAAATCAATATAGATTTTTTAGCTTTTAAGTATTTTTTTTATTATTTCGGCTTTAATTTTATAAATAAGTTTGATGATAACTTTTATTCGAAACAATTTTCCAAATTTGCTTGGATTTTAAATTCACTTTGATCAACTGCTTTTTGAATAGAAAGAATTAATGCAATTGAATAGGAGATAATATTTTAGAGCTTTAAATCTTTAGCTTATACTTTTTTTCTGTTCAGATGTAATTTTATTTAATATAAAATTGAAGTTAATTTCTAATTAAAAATATTTTTCCTCATATGATTGAAGTTGCATTTTAAAGTGCCTTTTGGTTAACAGCTCTTAAATTAAAAAAAAAAAAAAAAGCAACTTAATAAATGAATAAATAAATAGATAAATAAATAAAGAAATAAATGAAAAACTATATACATAAATGAATAACGAAATTAATAAATGTATAAATAAATAACAAATTAAATAAAAATGAATAACTAAATAAATAAATATATTATTAAATGAATAACTCAATAAATTTAAAAAAAAAATAAACAAATAATTAATTACCGTTCCTGAAAAAAGCAAAACATTAACTAAATAAATAGATTATTAAATGAATATCTTAATAAATTTAAACTAATAAATAAACAGATAATTAAAAAAAAATGAAATAATCATTGAATAAATCAATAACTTAATAAAAAATATATAAATACTAAATAAACAAATAAATTAATAAAAATAATAAATAAAATCATAAATAGTTGTGAGTGAAATATGTTGTTGCCTACTTATTGGGATGCGGCTTGACTTTGCCGCTGACGATGAGGACATGACCAAACGGCACCTCGGTGAGCACTTTTGCCTTCCAGACATTCATTTGCGATACAACTGCGATTCAACCGCTTCAACTGCTCCAATGCAACTGATTTCAATCGGATTACACGTATCGCCAAGTGCCCCAAATGACGATGACGACGATGAAGAGCGAGTCAGACATTTGTTTTTGTTTTTGTATTTGTATTTGCGATTGTTTTATGCGATGTTATGCTAATAGATTTGCCATTCATTGCTTTCTACATTTGTTATGATTATGTAAAGCGACGGCATGAAATGAAATGAACTGAAATGAAATGAAGAATTACCTGCAGCCGCATGCAAACTTGACATGGACATGGACATGGTAAGGTTATCAGTCAGGCAGTCGAAGGACCCAAAGTTACCCCAAGTAAATACCGATACCGAAAAAAGCAAAGCATTAAAGAGCCTAATAAATTTGTGGCTATGTTTGTAACAGGCAAACGTATTAAGTTTTTATGCTCGTGATCAACCAACAACAACATGTACACTGATAAAAACCATGAATAGAGATCCCAAAATCTATTAAAAATACAGAAATCATCTCGAATACCAGATCATTCATTTTTGTATTGAAACCTTAAATAATTAAAAGAAATTTATTTAATTTTTTAAAAGAAAAAATATTTAAGACAGATATGCATTTTTAAACTTTTTTTCATAACTAAGATTTTTCATGTTGTATAAAACATTAAACGGAAACCTAAAATTCCCGAAATTTTAAAAAAAAAATTCAGAAAACATCTCGGTTCTTACCAACATTAATTTTAGTATTTTCATCTTAAATTATTTAAAAAAATAAAATAAAACCTTTTCTAAAAATAATAATTTTTAAGACGAATATTTTTGATTTTTTAATTTTTTCTCTAAGCCTAGATTTTGTATAGTGTCTAAAAAAGTCTAGAAACAGTACTGACGCTAGGGCACCCATGGGAAATGTACAGCTAAAATCTCAGAGATTTGCCTTACTAATACTGTAAGGGAAAATGTAGAAAATCTTTCCATAATCCTAATCGGTAGGAATTCACAAATATGATAGAGCTTCCTTGACCACTACAGAAAATTCTTTGTCGCTAACGGGTATTTAGAAGTCGAGCAGACTCGCTCGTTTATTACACCCACTAACACAACACCAATACAACACCAACACAACACAAGACCGTCATCAGAGTGAGAAACATGAGAAACATCAGCACATTGACTGCAGTGTGCTGTGGGAACCTTGCGCTTTTATTTATTTGATTCAATCCTTGCCTTTGTAACCCATAACTGTCATCCTGAAGTTCTTTTCACGGTTGTTGGCCTCACCTACCTCACCTGCCTCTTGGTCCTCCCCTCCCTTGGCACTCCTTGTTATTGCCATTTGCCTATTGTTGTTGCGTGTCGTCTTCGACGACGAAGCGAAATATATAAAACAACAAGGCAACAATTGATTCCCTGTCCAAAGTTTTTGCATTTATCCAATCCCAGACCTAGACGGGTAACCCCTTACCCTTACCCTTCATCCCGCTGTCTTCGGGGCCACTCATCATCATCGTTTGCTGGAGACCTTCTTAGGCTTTTGCCTTTTGGACAGCGAATTCATTTCTTTTGACGTTTCTTTGGCATATTCAGATTCAGCTGCGAGTTTAGTTGAAGCTACTTCCACCTCCCCCACTGGAGCACCCACGACGCTACCAATGACATATCCACTTTTCCTCCAAAATGTTGGGTCTGAGTTACTACTGTACTTCCTTTCTCGTCCTCGGCTGTCGCTTGCACCTGATCAATTTTAGGCTCAAGCTTTTATTTACAGCTTGTAATTGCGAATTTCAACTCGGTTACGCTCAGCAACTCCTTATCCTTGTACACTGGTAGAAAAAGACGGTCTAAAAATACTTTGGGACTTTTTTAAAAAAATAAATCTTTCGAAACAAATTTAGGAGAGGTTTTCAAATTCAGAACTTTACAATCAAGATGTGTTCCTAAATTCTGAATGGTCTCAAAATAAATATTCTTCTTCCACCATGAACAAACCCTTTGGTTCTCAGTGAACGGTCTTGGTAGTACCCGACCTTACACCTAGAGAAATATGGTGTAGGCAGTACCCGTACATACACTTAGAGAAAAATGTTCGCAATTCTTAGAAAGTACACTTTGTCCTAGCATTTTTTTTTATCAGTGTCTATTTATAGGGTCTAGGTAGTCCCCAACTCTACAAAAAGACAAAAAAGCCCTCAATCTTAATTTAGTAACTACTTTTTTGTATATTTTTTATTTTTCATTTTTATTTAAAAAAACTATTTTTAGAAATAAATATTCCTCTTTCAGCATGAACAAACACTTTGGTTCTCAGTGTACGGTATTGGTAGTACCCGAGCTTACACTTAGAGAAAAATGTCGTCACCTTTTTGTAAGTGTAATTTGATTTAACTAATTTTATGTAGTTTTTTGTAATTGTCATTCAATACCAGACTTTAAGCTCAGAGAAAAATTTCCTCAATTTTTTAGTATATACACTTTGTTTAAACAATTTTTTTTTTTTTTTTTATTTTTATCAGTGTACATTTATAGGGTCTAAGGAGAACTTTGCACACAGAGAAAAACTCCCTCAATTTTTATTAAGTAACTATTTTGTTGTGTTATTTTAACTTGACATTTTTATTTTTATCAGTGTACTTTTATAGGGTACAGGAAGTACCCGACGCTACCTGCTACCAATAATTCAAAGTTAATTGGTTAATTACGACTCTGTTGATCTATTAATATTAATATGACATACATAAATCAAATCGAAATTGGGGAGGAATTTCTCGCAGTTCGTTAAACCCTTTTGGAATGACCTTGTCGACCTTTTAACTGAAATTAAGCCCATCTCCAAAGCTAACCTTTAACATGTAGTGTAAGTAAACATGGAACTAATGAAGTAATCGTGTCGATTTCAACTTTAATTTCCGGTTGTCATTCACACTGATAACTCGGGCAAGGTTTGTATACGTTGCACAATTATCAGTTGAATTTTGAGTTTCGACTTGAAACCTCTTTATCACTGAGGGAGAGAGAGCAAGAGAGTGAGACAGAGAGAGAGAGAGAATTGGGGTAATGAATGACAGCCACGTCGTCTGTCAACACCTGGATCCCAAAAAACTGAATCGTAAAATTATGCTACCCCCCGTTCCGGAATAATACTTCGTTAGTCCCACTTTTTTTTTTTTTTTTTCTTAAGCGTATCGAATGAGTTTAAAGCCAGCTACGACACGTCTACAAAAATCAGATTTTACAGTCGTGTGGGAAATAGTACAGAGCAATAATGATAATGGCTTTTTATGGCCTAATGTATTTGCCCCACACAGTATAGTATCTTCAACCAGAAGCCACTTTCTGATCAACGACATTCCCCACACTATAAAGTATATTTTTATATTTTTTATTTATTCGGTAGCTAAATATGTCTCGATTACGGTTATGGCACGCAATCAGTTTAAACGGCAAAAGATTAGGGAGTCAACCTGCATATATGGGGAGCATGGTAGGTACATACATATATATATCTCATATCAATTTCATTATCAATCGTTCGATTCTCTTCTCTTCGATTTGCTTTGCTCGTTGCCTGAATGAAAGATTTGTGCAATTTATGATTAATTACAGTGTTGGGAGGGAAAATCTCACTTTTTTTTAAGATATATTCAAGAAAAAAAAGATCGAAAACATCCTTTTTTTTTAGATAAATCATTAAATTTAACACTTAATGTGAATAAATCAGTGTGATCAAAATAACGTTAAAGGATCATGTGAAGTGGTTAAGAGGATATTGACTATTTTATACATATTTTTCCAAATCCTAATACACAAATCACTTTCGCTTGAATTTGACTAAAATTTGAATGAAATTTATGTCAAATTCAAGCGAAAGTGATTTCTGTGGCACCCCTGATTAGTTAATAAACATTTCGTTGATGTTTAGTTTTGCGTTAGCTTTTTTTTTCAATTCTGCCCGCTAGAAAAAAGGTTTTTGGCTACTCAAATTTTGGCATCTTAGCTCGAATCGTGTTCTTATCTGGCAAGGGAGTTAGCCAGGTGCCGATCCAATCTGAAGCGATTATCGGTTAATTTCAATTTCAGATGACGTCGACAACTTCATGAGCACAACTCGTAATGATTTGACGGTATTTTCGGATTTTAAACCGCGTTTATTGCACGGCAAAATTGCAATTCGTCATGCCCACTAGGGGAAGGGCGAGAGATGAATGATCGCAGTTTGAAGACCACGTGGCGTTATGTTAGACATGAAAATAACTTAAGCCAAACGAACAAACTTTTTGCAATGCGTTCACAGTTTGCATTCCCTTGGCCCAAGGAATTCGCTGCCGAATCGATAAGTAGATGAAGTTTTCACCGCACGGATATAAATAGTTTCATATTTTTTGGAAATCAGATCTCGATCCTCATCTCATCTCATCGATCAGATCGATCGCTCCTCGGAGCAGTACACTATGCACTTGACGCGTATCGAAACGTAACTGAAACGTTAAATTCGTCGATGAAATTTAAAACGTCAACGTTGCTTGACGTTGCCACGATCGTCGTTCGATCGGTAGAACCGACGGAACCGAGCCAATTCTCCCTACCTTCAACTGATATGAATTGCAAGACACACATTCAAGCACACACACACACACACTCAACCACACTCTATTTGCAGGTGGAAAGAGGAGCCTGTCAGTGTTGACGGTTTCAATTTCAAGCTAGTTTCATTAACCAATTTAGCTAGAAATAGCTAAAATCAACTTAAAAAGTGCTAGAATTATATTTATGTAAAGCATTCGGAAAGTGGAGCCTGTCAGTGTTGACAGTTTCAATTTCAAGCTAGTTTCATCAAACAATTTAGCTAGAAATAGCTAAAATCAACTTAAAAAGTGCTAGAATTATATTTATGTAAAGCATTTGAAAAGAGTAGCCTGTCAGTGTTGACAGTTTCAATTTGAAGCTAGTTTCATTAACCAATTTAGCTAGAAATAGCTAAAAACAACTTAAAAAGTGCTGGAATTATATTTATATAAAGCAATTGAAAAGAGGAGCCTGTCAGTGTTGACATTTTCAAATTTAAAAGAGGAGCCAGTCAGTGTTCACAGTTTCAATTTGAAGCTAGTTTGCTCAAAAAATTTAGCTAGAAATAGCTAGAAATAAAATATTATTTTGTGTATACAGGCAATAATGTAAAAATCCGGCTGATATATATTTTATCATTTAAAAAGCCAGACTTATGTGAATTGTCAATTCTAGCTAATTAATAGCTAACACGACAACACTGGAGCCTGTGTATGTGAGGCTAAAACAGAAAACAAATAAATATGAAATATTGAACGCATGAAATGTGGGGAAAAAAGTGGGTAATATTTTTGTAGATAACACACACACACACACACATACTGGTATGCGGGTGTGTGTGTGTCTGTGTGTGTGTGTGTCTTCTGACTTTGTATTGGCCATTAAATTGACGACTCGAAACAAAAACTCCCAAAAGGAAACGAAATGGAAAATGTCGTTAACGACAAGTGTGCGTTACAATTTATCTCAATAGATTTCGAAGTACGGTTGCATTGAGAGCGACTCTTATCAGTAGGTAGTCTACCTGTGTGTGTGTGTGCGTGTGTGTGTGACAAAAGACAACTACAACAACAACACAAATGTTGTTTGCTATTTGCGCGACACACTTACAAACATACAGTTAGTGAAGTAATTGTTTTGACACTACACAAAATTGATCTATTTTATTTTGCAAATTCTACATATTTTTTCTTTTCTCTTTTGCAAAATTAATTTCAAGACATTTGTGCTGATTATACAGACTATTATAATCGGACGGACAGACGGACATGGCTATATCGACTCGGCTGTTGATGCTGATCAAGGATACATATACTTTATGGGGTCGGAGATGCTTTCTTCTTCCTGTTACAATCAATTCAACGAATACAATATACCCTTTTACATATGGGCATTTCCATACTCGCGCACGGGACATTCGTACACATTCAAAGTAAAAAAACGGTAAAAAGGAAACGGTTTTTTTTTCTGATGAAGGGCTTAACATATAGCATTTGATTAGCTCTTTCATTGGTGCAAAGAGTGATTTTGGGTAATTTTTCATTTTTAAGATAATAGCAAAATTCACGAAACAGAAGTGGCTTGTGAGGTCAACCAATTCAAACGCCAATTTCAGCGAATCCAGAGGCAATATTTTAATGCAACTTATTTTTAACTCTTGTGCATTGATGCCTCTTAAAAATGGTTATGATTTTTTTCAAAGATGACTTGCACTTTTTTTTAAATTCAATTTGACGTAAATTCGCACGGGACATCGCGCACGGGACATTTTTTACCATCACTTTTTAATGTTCTTTCTGTCTCTCTATTTAAAAATTATATGTCCAAACAGCCCGAAAAACTTATTTAAATTAAATTTTCAATATATTTCTTTGAATTAAAATGGTTCATGTTACAATTTTACTGTCCTACTAAGTGTAATCGTTAAAATACAAACGGTCCATTTTGGAAGTCAATTTTTAAGAAAATTTACATAAATATGAAAAAGTGAATTTATTCCAATGTAGAATCTATATGTTCATCCTATTGAATTTTTTCCAGTGTATATTGCTTAAATAAATAACTTAAATACATTTCTGGAAGAAAATTTCAAAAGATGTGAATTTTTGATCAATTTTACGTTTTTGGCCGCGGTGGACCTTTCTGTGGAAATGCCCATATATATTTTTGAAGTAGCGGCAATAAAAAAAAATGAGTTTAATTTTCAAAATTGTATTAAAATAAAAATAAACTAAAAGTGACTTTTCGATTTTTTTTAAATGATCAGGAAATAACGCTTAGTTCATAATTTTGTTTTACAAAACTTAAAATCGTTTCGATCCGCGCCTTAAACTTATAAATTTTTAAAGACATAATTAAATGTGTGCATTTTGTTGTAGTTGTCAAGATAATTACTTGACCAACTGTACACACACAAATGCGATGTGTGTCGACGTCGACGTCGACGTCAAGCGCTCGCTCTTCACGCGACACGTTTGCTTGTGCTTTTGCGATAGTCGTGGCCTCCCCCTTCCCTCTACCCTCTCCCTTCAACCCCCTGTCCATCCTTTTGTCACCAACTCAATACTCTCGAGGAAGGTTCTTTATCAATGTGTGGAAGAACATGTCATGTCTTTGCCTTTGTTGTTGCTATTGTTGTGTGTGTCGAGAAAACTCATAATTTTCTTTGATGTTTGCACGAGCCGAGGTGTCATTAATTGATTTATTACTAAAGTTGATTGCCATACACTGTCTGTCTACTGGTTTACCTGTCTGTCTGTCCGTCCGTCTGTCTGTCTGTCCATGTGTCTCAATGAAAAGCGATCTTGATCTTCTAACACAAAATATCTGCTCGGTCCAAACTAATTGCCAACTAATTAAGAGCACAATTTGGTAAATGTGTTTGCCTTATGTCGAGTGCCTGAACTTGTTTGTCACTCATCATCATTATCATCATCATCATCATCATCATCGATCGGGACTCGTTTCCTTTGTATCTTTTAGATACCGACATATGTATCTTCGACACGGTCACTTAGCAGATTGGCGGATACAATACAATGTTGTGGGTGCACTTATTAGTAACCCAATTCCAATTCCAATTCATCTACTATACATATTGCAAACCTTTCAGATTTTTTTTTTTTTTTTTGAAAATCTTTAAATTTTGTTAGAAAATTTATTAAGCTAACTCTAACGAGGAATCAGAAAAAAATTAATTATAATTTAGGAAACTCAATTAATAATATTCTGGGGAAACTCTAAGCTTGAAAAGCATTCGGACCATGATGAAATTAAAGATTTAGAAAAAATGTAGAGATCTTCAAAAAAAAGCTAAGTTTTTTTTAAGAATTGCAGGATATTCTAGGTATTTAAAATAAAATCAACAAAGAACATTTTTAAGAGTACTAAAAAAATAAAAACTTTTTATTATAATAGAGGATACAGAAAACTAAAAGAAAAAAAATAGTTTTGAGAAATTAAGAGTATTTTGGGAGATCTTAAGAAACTGTGAATTTTTATTTTTAGAATTGGTGAATGAAAATTTAAATAAAAAACAAAACTCTGAGTATGATTAAAATACATATTTATAGGATTAGATTTGGTAGATCTTGTAAAATTTGTACTTGATTTAAGAACTAAAGGATTTCCAAAATGTTATAAAAAAAAAAATAGTGAACTTTTTTGAATGAAATTTACATTTTATTGGACAAAAAGTAGCTTTCGTTTTAAATACTTTCCATTGAATATTTGTGAACTTTCATTTTAGATAAACTTAAGTAAATAATACAACAAAATTTAAACAAAATTAGAAAGAGTTTTAAAAATATGTAAATTTTATTTCGGCAATTCGATTTTTTGCTTTCAAAATTTTGTTTTCTTTATTTTCGTTTCCTAACCATATTATACCAAATTTTAATTTCCTAATTTATATTCTCAAATTACATACTTTCTAGGTTTATTTGCCCAATTTTCGTTTCAATATTCTGCGATTATTTGTCGAAACTCGTATATGGATTCGTTATTGGATTCATCCATCCACATCCAAGCAAGCAACAGGTTGCTGGGTCTCATGTTTATTCGTTTATTCGTTTTGGGTTCTTGTTTACACTGGGAAAAAGCATACATTCATTCGTTTGGTCATGTGTGTGCCGTGTACACCTTCGTCGTCTATTTGTTCAGCTTGGGAATTGAACTTTTTTTGTACTGGGAGGCAACTTATTTTTTTATTATTTTCTTTTATTATCAAGCAAAAGTACATAATGTAGAATTCCACAAAAAAAAAAGAAGCAAGTAAAAACAAAATATAACTCGAAACAGCTGCTTTAATTGTGATGACTTTGAACGGGCTTTAAAACATTTTGATTCTCTTCTCCTTTTTCATCCTGATCATCGTCTTCTCTCGCTTTATTAATGCTGTCCAATTCCTTTTTGTAATTCTCCAGGGCACGTTGCAGCAGTTTTTCCACTGGCGAGTACGTGGAACGTGAACGTAAACGAGCTTTAGCTATTTCCAAAGACTGTCAAGAGTAGTTTTTAAATTAAAATCTTTAGTCGATTAGACTTGATACACTCACTTTTAAGGTATTGGCGTTTCTCTGAAGAGCCTGCTCGTAGGATAAAACCTTTGGCGACTGCAAAGCTGTTGATTTCTCCGCGAGTCTCTCTTGTTGGCGTTCCAATTTCTGTTCCTCCGCTTGCCTGCAACAAGATCAGATTTGAATTTTTAACGGCCGTTACAGCGCTCACAAGCAAGCGCCATCTGTCGACAACAGTGTGCAGTCGTCAGCATGACAGCTTTCGGCTTATTCCAAGGCAGTTGCAGCGCCACAAGCAAGCGCCATCTATCGACAACAATGTCAGCATGACAGCTTGCGGTTTATTTCAAGATTTCTTTAGGTTTCTTTTGTATTTAATTATTTTACAATGCAAGTGCTAACCTTGATTGTTTAAATTCTGCATATAAAAAGAAATTGTGTACAAAATTGACGCAACTTATGCTACACACTTTTACACGTTTTTAGTGGCAATTTGAGACACACTGAAAGATTCACCAATTTAAATTTAAATTCAACTTACACCTTTTCCAGTTTCTTATCTATTTCCGCCTCAAGCGCCTGATATTTTTCATTTATTTCCTTTATTAAATCCATATGTTTTGCTTTGTGAAAAGAGAAGACTTTTTAAACAGACGCAAAGAATTACAAATGACGCCAAAACAAAATGTTGCTAGGTAACGGTTGATGCCAGTGTTGCCCTAAACTTGAAGTCAAAACGAGTATAGTACTAGCCGGCATTGTACGTGTTTTCAAAGGAAGCGGTACATTTTCTTCTTTGACATTGGTACATTAAATAAAATATGGTGTGGTGGATTCCATAAATAAAGATTTTTTCGTAATACTGGTAAAATCACCAAAAAATATATATATTTAATTAAAAGTATACATATCGTGTGATATCAAGCCTCCTACTTAATTACGACCCGTTTGGCTCAAATATCCAGTCAGCAATGATTACCAATGTAATACCAAAATAAACTACTGCCAACTGAAGCTGAACAAACGGGAACTTATGGTATATATGGTCTACTTATTAAATAGAAATTGCGTTATGTGTGGAGCGACACGTTCGGGCGTAACTAAATGCAGATGATGCGTTCCGGGAACCTCGACGTAGACAACATGTTGGGCGTGTTGTTTGAGTGTGTCGATGACCTCGGAATAAAATTGCGTTGATTCAAACTTCATGCCGGGAACACCGCGGATGTTAAGTACTTTGCAGCGTATTTGCCGGGCATACGCCAGAGTTTGCTCGGCCGTAAAGAGGCCAAGAAGACTGACTTTTAAGCGCAGATCACGGGCGAAGAGAAAGCCCTTTTGGTTGGGCTTCATGCCACGTTTCATCAGAATCTTTACGGACTGCTCGTCAACGGATCCGTCGTAGGCATCCATGACCAGCTTGATCATCTCCTCGTAGGAGTAGCACGGCTGTTTGCTCTCCGGCAGCGTTTCATAGTCCAGAAATTTATCCAGAGCCCTGCCGGTGCCTTCAGCCATCCGCTTGACGCCTCGTACTGTCGGTCCGGCAATGTCAATGTTGATTAATTTGTGTACTTCATCCGGAAAACTGGCGGCATACATGAACGTCAGTGCACCGCCGAGAGAGTGACCCAAAAGCGTGATATTCTTCCAATTGTATTTGCGCACAATGCGACGAATCAAACAAATGCCGTCCCAGAATATAAAGTACTGCATGCCCTGCGGATAGTGCGAGGAGTTGCCGTGGCCAGGCAGATCGATGGCCAGCACCGAATAGTCCGACGGCAGCAACGGGCACAGCCGGTCAAAGGATCCGCAATTATCCTGCCAGCCGTGCAGGGCCAGAATCGGCTGCTTGTTGCGGCAGCCCCACCATTTACCTGAAAAATCATATGTGAGTTAGTATTGTGGCCGAAAGAATTCCACGTTTTTTTTTAAATTGTGCATCGATTTTATTTTTTTTTAATTCATAGATTTAAAAATAAATATTTTAGTACTATGCACCATTTTTGGCACAAACAAAAAGTGTACCATTTTTTACACAGATGTACCAAATGTGGGCACCAGCCAGTGTTGCCAATTTAGCTATTTTCCCGACAGATTTAGTGGGTTGCAACTGGCAAATGCGGGATAAATTGTAAAACATCGTGTAGCGGGAATTTTAGCTACTTCAAAAATAACTTTAGCTTTTTGAAAACATCTGTTAGCTTCATGTATTTTTATGCTTTACGATGCCACACTTAAATACTTTGTAGTATTTTTTCCATTTAAATGGCAAAAAAATCGATTGAAAAAAATTTTAAAATTAACTTTGCTAGTATTTTTTTATGATTTTTTGAAAATTGCTATAAAGCCACTTTTTGTATGAGAAGGAGGAAAAAGGGGTTAAGGCCCTATTCTCCTTCAGCTTGCTGTTTTTGGACCTTTTTTGAAAAAATTCTCATTTGAAAACGCAAAAAGATATTTGAATTTTGTTTTTTTTATTGAATTAGTAATGAATGAAAGAAAATAAAAAATTTTTTTTTGCCTCGATACGAGGGCTGTTAAAAAAGTAATGAGACTTCAAAGTTGGTGGTGCAAAAAAAAGGTGTCGTCACGGCGGCCACGATTCCGGGTCTCCGGAGCGTCGGAAATGAAAAAAATAAACGGGGTTATGATCAGCATAGATGTAATTCTGGCCCGAAGTAAAATACAAATTTTGAGATTTTTTTTGACAAAATGGCGGCCACTTGAATTGACAAATCGAATTTGGACCCATTTTTTTGTAGTTTAGTGTAAAAAAAAAATAGTAAAAAAAATCGCAAAATTTTTATTTTACTTCGGGCCAGAATGGTGACAATTCTACGTCGATTAAACTTTGTTTCATCCAAATCGGTTCAGTAGAACTGGCGGAATCGTGGCCGCCAGCTCGAAAAACGTGGTTTCGAGATAAACGCGTTTAAAGTTTTGACTTCACATGCATTAACATTAACATTGCTGGATAAAAATGGCCATATCTCCTTAAGTATTTCGAATTTCTAAAAATCCTTTTAGGGGCATATTCACAACTACCCAAGCTATAAATAAATGCAAAAAAAAAAGTCGAAAACAATTTTTTGCTGAAAGAGAATAGGGCCTTAAATAGTAATTTTTTAGCAAATTTTAAAAAGTCATAAAAAAAATATTAGCGAAGAGATTTTTCAATTTTTTTTTTGCATTCACTCTTAGAATTGTTTGAAGATTTTTTTTGCATCAAAATATTACAAAAACACTGGATTAAATCAATAAAAATATCGTTTTACAACTCTAGCGTTTTTTTTAGCTATCAACATTTTTTTAAGCTATTTTCAGCTTTTTCAAGGGCTATTTTGGCTTTTTCATGTCCTGAAGAGTTGGCAACACTGGCACCAACGTATTAAAAATGTACCACTTTTGGCACAAATGTACTAAATGTACGAATTGAAAATGTACCACAGACGTACCAAATGTGACATTCGTGGTATTAAATCATAGGCGGCGTGCCGCTGATAACCTTTATTTTTTGTTGCTCTTTTACACATTTCAATTGCTTGTTGTAGATTGTTAGTCAAGTGCGAAATTATAATCACACCCATCGTAAACGTGTGCCTGTGATTCAAGCGCATTTTTTGAAGATAAGCTGACTCGAGATGACTCAGCAAATGTTGCTACAACAACAATTACAACAACCATACAGTATGTTTGGTAACTGAATTGCCAAAAACAAAGTAATCGCATATTTTTCATATTAAAAAATATGTAATTAAGCTCGTTCATTTTTATTAACTTTTTTTAAGAAAAAGTTTGAGTATAATTTGTGAGAATAATAATAAAATTGAAAATATCTAACAAGTCTTTTTTTTTTTGGCAAAAATAATTAACAGTTCGAACAGTTACTTCTTTGAGTAACTGTGCTTACATACCTGCGACGGTTCCCCAAGGAACCTCTATTGAGAATTCCGACCAATTATTTTCGCCCAACATCGGCTCAGATAGACCAACTGAAATGGCAAAAGAAAGTAATACAGCTTAAGCTAATGATCAACAATACAGGTGAACAGGTTTTAAATTAGCTTAATTCATAAACAGCTGTTATCGTATTAAACACACACACACACGCACACGGGTGAAATCGTCGTCTGGCGTCTGGAATCGTTGGAAAAAACTTTGGACCACAGGTCGCAATTGACCGACACACAATTCACACTCACTTGTTGTCTTGGCCGTCACTTTGTCTTCCAAATTCACTGCAGTTGCTACTCGGGCCTGTGCCATGGCTTGTTCGTGTCTGAGCAAACAGCGCGTGTTGCCTTATAAACAAAATACGTACAAAAAAAAAATTTCCACTGCACAAACAAAAAGTGGCCAGCGCCAAACAGCTGACGGGAACAACTGGAAATGCACAACACCTAACATGATGTCAGTAATATCTATCGAAATGTTAAATAACAGATGTCGAAATTTCTATTACTCAAGTGGCAATATTAATTTTAATTTTATTGGCAATATTAAAATTAAAATTAACATTTAAAATCTGTTAATTTCCCTCAACAATACAAATGATTAATAACCACTCTAATACTAGCCTTGAATTTAATTTTTTGCAAGACAATTTATAGAAATATTTCTCACAAACTACTTTAATTTTTAATTGATAAAATAATAGTTGACATATGCTTCATGAAAATACGCCACCTGTCTGTCTGTTTGCGAAGCACAAATACGCCACCTAGCACATATACACGGTTAATGGGACTCAATCGTTATTTGGCAATAAATAATAAGTTTTTGAAACCATTTTAGCAAAACCCAAAAAAAACCTCATTTTTAAAAACAGAGGAATATGGAAATTGAGTGATTTCTGTAGCCACCACCAAGGCTGCCACCTTGTTTTGCCAAAGTTGGGCGAAGGCTGCCACATGGCTGAACAGCTGCTCAACTTAATTTTGGAAGACTTGACAACTGCTGCAACTTTGAGTATTTATTTGTTTTTTTTTACAGAATAGAAACAAAAATAATAAACAATGTAAGTATATGAATAATTATTGCTATTGTGTGATGTAATGTGCGTAATGCAATTTGCAGGACGGAGTTCTGGAAGTCAAATGAACGCAAATATTGCGACTTTTGCAAATGCTGGCTGAGTGACAACAAAGCCGTGAGTACAACAAAAAAGTGTAACAAATAAAAGTTGCAGTTGATAATAAATTGGGTTGTTTTAGAGCATTGCATTTCACGAGAGCGGCAAACGGCATAAGCTAAATGTGGCGAAACGGATAACGGATATCAGTCGCAGCAGCGAGAAGGCAGAGCGAGAGAAGCAAAAGATGAGCGCGGAGATCCGTAAAATGGAGGACGCGGCAATGAAATCGTATGCACAGGACATACACGGCCATCATGGCGACATGACAGCGCGTTCCATTAACACAGTGCTGGGTGCGGCAACGACGAGCAGTGGAAGACATGGAAATGGATTTGGATCTGGAAGACAGCGGCAAATCGATCCAATGCGCCTGGAAGGTGATTCCGATGAAGAAGAGGATAATCGGAGAGTAAATATCGATAAGGTTGGCAGCCAGTCGGAAACCGTGCCAGATGCTTCACTTTGGGTTGAAGGCAAATCTGATGAAGGCCACACATATTACTGGAATGTCAAAACAAATGAATCCGTCTGGGAGCCACCCAAAGAGGGCTATTTGTCATATGAAGAATACGAGCGGATCAATCAATTGGCCATCAATCAGCAGGAAATCACGCAGGAAAAGGAATCTCTACGATTTCGCGCCAATGCTGATGAGGAAGTTGCCCGTTTCAATCGAGAACGTCATGCCCAAATGTACCGCAAGCCCGATAGCTCCAAGGAGAAGAAACAAAAGGAAGAGAAGAGACTGGAGTTTAAAACTGAAGAGGAGGCGGCAACCAAGGAGATTGGACAATGGCAGATTGTTGAAACCAAGTGAGTTGACTAATTATCGATATGTCGACTTTTACCGACGATATTTATTTATTTAATTAATTTAAACAATGTTTTTTGCAGACCACCGCCAGCGCCTATTGATTGGGAACTGCCTCAATCGAACTATTATGCTGCAGCTCCTGTTGTCATAAGTCAGCCCGATGTCGAGCCACCTGTGAAGCGTTTCAAAGAGAAGACAATAACCGGATTGGAGGAAGCCTCCACCTCGTCCAGTGCGCCGGCCACATTTAAGAAACGCAAATTTGCAAATAAAGGGAATACACGCAAGCCCTTGGACGAGTAGCATTGAGTAATAAATAAGAAAATTAAAATAAACTTGTTTCTCATTTGAAAAGCGCGCTTTAAAATTGCTTGCATTTAATTTGCCTCTAGGGGCTGCCAGATTGTTTCTTTGGTATTTGACCGCCTGGTCACCCTAAAGAGATTTCTTTGCAACCATCGCACGGTAACCCTGCCAAGTCAGTTCATTTTTCAAGTTTTCAAAGTGTGGTTGAGTCGCGGTTGTTCGTCGGACGGCGTCTCTCTTTCTGTTTGTTATTAAAAGAGAATTCAGTTGTGCTTAATTCTGTTAATAACAACAAACAACAAAAGTCTACAATCGTAGTCGAGGGCGCAGCGTGAGTGTACGCAAAAAAAAAGAAATAAAAGAGCGCAGCAGAGACTGCGCTGCAAAAGTGTGTAAATAAATTCAATTAATATAAAATAAAAACGAAAACGAAAAACCAGTCGTCGTTGTCGTTTATATGTGTTTACGCTCGTCGGTTGTTGGTTGTTGGTTGGATATTGTGAGCAAAGAGTGCAGTGCTAAAAATTAACGTAACGTAACGTAAACAATAATAATAATTGAGAAAAATTGCCTGTTGTCTGATAAATTACAACACTTACACAAACACACTAACACACACATACAGAAGCGCATACGCCACCAATACATTCTCACATTCACATTCTCTCGCAGCGGCGGCGTTTGTTGTTTTTGTGACTGTGCAAGTGGCCACAGCTGAAGAAAGGTCAAGCGTTGCGTAAACACACACACACACACATACTATTGCACATGTATATGTATAATTGAAGTTTGGCATCGATTCGATCGTGTTAGAGCTGCAAATCAGGCAAAATTCAGTTCGTGTACATATATAACAGCAGTGTCCCCCACGCCGCGGACACCAGCAACGATTTGGACTCGGACACCGAGTGGCTCGACGACGACCACGGAGAGAAAGAGACAGAGAGCATCAGCAGGCAGCAGCAGCAGCAGCAGGCGGAAGCAGGAAACAAAGCAAACACCAATAACAGCAACAACAACAACTACAACTACAACAATACAAACATCATGGCGGTGCGCAAAAAACAGGACGACAAATACCTGCTAGCTCTGCGGGAGCTTGTGAACAGCGGGGCAGGGAATCGTCAGTGCTTCGATTGCAACCAGAAGGGGCCCACCTACGTGAACATGACCATCGGCTCATTTGTCTGCACACGCTGCTCGGGTGTACTGTAAGTATTACTTACTTTTACTCTACCTGTGACTCGATCCCTCTCTTTCTCTCATTTCCCTAGAAGATAAGTTGCAATCATGGTAGATTTATGAACAAGGTTGACGTATTCATTTCCCACAGCCTCTCCGCTGAGTAATGAAGAGCAATATATCGTTCTTTGTTTTCCTTACAAGGAAACGATGTAGAGTGAATGCCTCACCTTGTTATTAATAAGGCTACCATGACCTGTCTCTCTCTCTCTCGCTATGTTGTGCCAATTAACTCTCACTGCGCTCTCAGCGAAAGATAAGATCCAATCATTGGATCGTGTGAGTGACCGATAATTTGGATTGCATTCATTGACCGACCACCTGACCCCCATCACCCCCCCGGCAACTGTAAGGTGTTCCCACAGCGAAAGCGAAAGTAATTTCATTTCTCCCATTTACTGTCGAGCTACCAATTTGGAAATGCAAATCGCAGACAAACTTTCAATTGTCGGCTAAATGGCAGCCACTTTGGCCAAATCGAATGAAATTATTTTGGCATTGTCGTTTCTATTTTTTGTTTTTTATTTTCTTTCTTTATTTTTGGCATGCAAGTTTCTTGCTTTTGTTTTTGTCCTTGCGCCAACTAATTGCGAAATTGGCTTTGATTTATGCGACGGCAGAACATTAAACTGCTTAGCAGCACTTTATGCGATTAAATGGAAATTAAGGTCACCTGGAAGTTTGTTTTTTCCACTTGTTTGTTTCCACTTGATTTACGCACTTCCGCAAGTCAAGCGAACTCACTTCCAATTTCAATTCCAATTCTATGCACAATTCCCATACCCATTCCCATCGCTCATTTCATTACATGATTGCTTTCAATCTGAATGCTTCCGCAGTGTAGGGAATGTGTCCAGCTGTGCATTTTCATATTGCAACGCACATTTCACACAGATTGTGCCCCAGATTCCACAGTAAACGAAATTATACGTGCACTTAGAAGTGCAACCGCTGCGCCTCAATTGGTTCACATGCGGGCGCTGTGATCTCTGTCATCGCTGTCATCCATTGTCAGTCTCAGTCAATGAGAATCGATCGATTGCTTATCGAAGGCCTATCGATAGCGCATATTTGCATATCTATCTATCGACAGCACTTCCATTGGAATTCTTTTCAGCACACGCATAAATTGTAAGCTTGTAAGCAGAGTTGGCGTTTTTTGTTTGTTTTGGCCAACATGCTTGACTTGATGACTCATTCGTGGCATGCAACATACCAACTGCAGTCCCTCTGACAAAAACAGCAGGAGAAATAAATAAGTATTACGACTATGTAAATGGAAAGCCGCATAAATGCCGCTGTCGCTGTCTTTGCCTGGGTCTCTTTTGGCATGACAACAGACAGCAGACAACACACAGTCAGACAGCAGCGACACAAGCAACTCCACTTAGTTTACTCCCTTCGTCTTCCTACTCTTTCTACTCTTATTACATTCTACTGCAGCAGGGCAAACAAAAGGAACTCAACTCGAACTCAAAGTCCAAGTCAAAATTGTTGTGCATGTTCAATGCTACAATGTTTCCTTCCTCCTCCCACTCTCCTTCTCTCTCTCTCTCTCTCTCTTACACTCTCTCTGTTTGTGGATGTTAGGTTTGGGCTGCATTGCATACCGGCCGGCCACTCGCTGGAAATTGGAATGGGGATTGGGAAGGGGAATGGGAAAAAAGGCGAAAAACCTGTCAAGCAGCTTTTGCGAATAATTTTGGGCCAGTTGCCGTTGCCGTTGTCGTTGTTTTTGTTGTTGTTGTTGTTGTTGTGGTAATGGCAATTGCAGACAAATTGTTGCACCTCAATCGAGCAGCAGTCGCAACGAAACGAAACGGAACAGAACAGAACCATCTGGCGGTAAGAAACTTGTTGATTAGAAAAGGCCAAAGCATATGCACATAGAACGTGTCCGACTGCCAGACTGTCAGACTGCCAGACATATGTATATATGACTGACCTGCTCTGCAATTGAGCTACTTTCTCATCAGGTGCGTCATCCCAACTCAAACGGGCGGAGACACGATTAACGGTTACTGGAACTGCAACTACGCCTCTGTCGTTCTTTCTCTTCTCTTCTCTCGGTCTCGCTCTCAATATCAAAATTGTGACAGTTTAAATAAATTAGAAATAATAAAAATAAGAATATACATAAATATAAAAAATAAAACGTAAGTTAAATGCATTAAAAGATTAGCTGAAATGTATAAAAAAAATAGACAAAACAAATGAAAACACAATTTTTGTTTTTGTAATTTTATTAATTTACCAATTTTAAAACATTTAAACTGTCAAAATTCTGATTTTCACTAAAATGCATAATGTCATTAATGACATATTAAAATTACCTGCTGAATGCCCATTGGTAACTGAAACTGCAACAGCGCCTCTCTCGCTCTCTTCCTCTCCCTCTCTCGCTTGCTGGTTCTCGCTGCCCACTCTATTTCTGTTCGCAACAAATACCCAAATGTAGGTGATAAATAATCACAGTCAGCTTGCATACACATGCAAACTCACACATGCATACATATGTATGTATATAGCTGTAAGCGTGTGTGTGTGTATATGTGTGTACTTGTGTACGTTAATCAGCTGCACGTCTTGTGGTCAAATGAATATGTAAATTTGTCGATTATGAAACCACATAAACACATCGCAACACGAATGACGGTTAAGTACGCTTCGGATTGGGTTGTTGGAGAAGCAGAAGCAAGAGGTGGGGAAGGGGTGAAGAGGTCTGGGCCAGAGACTTTCACCAACCAAGTGGTGTCAGCTGTGTGGGCCCTTCCGAAAACAAAATGAAAACAATACTAAAAGCCAAAAACTCAAAAAACCAAAACAACGAACGAACAAATAAAAGAAAATGAAGAAAAAACAAAAAAAAACTACAAAAACGCGACGCGTAATGACAATTAAATAGTTTTCTATGTATTGTAGATATATGTACAGTGAGTCAAGTTATTGCTTTGACAAAGAAAAATATATGAAAAATATTTGTTTAAAATTTGAAAAAAATAGTTTAAATTTATTGATTTTGATAAGAATAAACCTAATGCTTCAAGTATGGTGTGTAAACAATTACTTGACTAACTGTATGTAGCTCAGTGACAAATATACCATATGTATCTATACTTAAATATATATTTATACACAAAGATACATATACATATGTATGTATGTATCTTTGTTTCTGTGTAGAATTTCCCCAGCTATTTTTACACAAAAACATTTCTTGTAGGAACATTTTTCCTCATTTGTTGTCATGGCCAGAATTCCGTCTGCCTGATAACTCAGTAAGTTACCTACTGAATAAAAATAAATAAATAAATAAATAAGTATCTATGTGTTTGCAATTTGAACGCCTTCATTAACATTGGGAAATTTTGAATCGCAATACGATTAGAATTTTTACAATTTATTGCAAACAAAAAATCTCAGTCTGTCTCTCTCTCTTCCCGCTTTTTGCTCTCTCTCTCTCTCTCTCTCTGTGTGTTGCCATCTCGCTCTCATTGGCAATTATTGCGCAGTTTTGTTGTCGACTGTAGACTTTGATATTGAGGCAAATAAATGCATAGAAGGTGTCTTTGTTGTTGTTGTTGTTGTTGTAATCGTCGTTTCATTTTCAATACCCTGTACACATGCTATCGATTAAAGAGGGTATTTTAATCACATAATTTCGTTAAAATTATGTTATTAAACTTTTAATATAATAGGAACGTTCACAAAAACATTTATGCATATTATTTTATATAAAATAAATATTTAAAACAATTAAAAATATAACTTATTTTTTATTTAAAATTCATTGTGTAAATATATAAATACAATTTTATTTGAATATATTTAAATAAGGATCACTTTTGTGTTTTTAAATCAATAGTTAACATAACGAACTTACAAGTAATATTTATTTAAAAAAAAGTTAATACCTTAAACAAATAACAGATAAGGTTTCTGGCAAAAATGTAGGGTATTTTGCTCGTTGTGCATTAATTGCTTGCTGTGTTAATGCTGGTGGCATCGCCTTGAAATCGAGATTCTATATTCTATAAATAATGGAATATGGCAAAAGCGTTTAATGCAATTTCGAGTGAAAAAACATTCAGCGAATGCGAATTATTCAGATTAGGCATTGATCTGGCAACAACTGGCAACTGGCAGCTGTTGACCGGGAAATGGGCAACTGACAACAACCAATTGCACTGGATGGCGGGTGGTAAATAGTGGGGAGGTAAATAGTGGGTGGATAGGCGCCAATCCACAGCTGGAAGCGCGCAGTGGCAGCACATGATGCAGTTCCAGCATGAGTTCCAATCAAGGGGTTACTCACACTTGTAGCGCAAAAAAAAATAAATATAATTTTCATGATTATTATTTAAGAAAACTACGAAATTTGTTTAAGCGACCATTATATCACCTTAAATTACATACATTAAAAACCATTCATTATTTTTTTATTAAAAAAGATCGTAATATATTTATTTTTACTAAAGTAAAGTCGTTTTTTGGCTACAAAACCGCCATTTTTATTGAAAAAATGTGTATCGAAAGATCATTTCTCATATCTGATTTACTTTTCATCAGATAGCCATGAAATTGCTTACAATGTAAAAATAAATTTTTTTCAAAGTTACAAGTTTAAGTGAGTTAAATCATCAATTTGTACTAAAAAAAGGTTGTTTTTTGGCTATAAAACCGCCAATTTTTATCGAAAACATTTTATCGAAAGATCATATCTCATTCACTTTTCTTTGGATCGACATGAAATTTTAAGCATGTATTCTCAGATATTTATACTTGAGAAAAATGCAACAAGAAATAATTTTTTTTTTGTTTTTTCAAAGTTAGAAGTGGGGGTAACCCCTTAAGATGGGAGTACTCGGCGCTCTCGTGTTTAGTATATACAATATGTTTGTGTATAGGCGGCAACTGAGTTCCCCCTGTAGAGGGGAAAGGAAAGGGAAAGGGGCTGAAGTGTCTGCGGGGCGCCCACGCAGCTGAGATTTATTACGCCAAAATAAAATCCATTTGCCATGTCAGTTTGTTTGCGCCATTTCAAGCTGGATGGATGAATGTGGCGACGTCATTTGGCCAATAAGCCAAAGTTCTGGCTGAAAAGAGTAGAGCAAGGGTCAATCAGGAAGAGCACTAATAGTCGACGACTGCTCGACTGCTAGATACCCAGTATTCGTATCTGTGCAGCATCAATATATACAAGTAAAGTAGATAATTAAAATAGAGATATCTCCAAAGAGCGCTTTATGCTAGTTTAAATTTGTAAAATTTCAGTTTTTGGTTTAAGTGGACTGTATTTTGTTATTGTGTAGCGATTGTTTCGATTAAACCTATTTTTAATACTGAAAGTAATTAGTTTATTAACCGATCGAGATGCATATTTGAGCAAACGTCCGATAAATTACAAAAATTTCGAATGCCAAAGTTGTAGACGCAAAATTTAGATTGTTATAAATAGGGATGGCAAAAAAATTTATTAATCGATTATTGAATCATATGATTAATTTAATCTACGCGATTATTAATTGCAATTAATCGACGAAAAATAGAAATAATCGATTAATCAAATGATTAATTTTTGTTATAGTTTTTTTTTAATATTGTGCAATGCAATGCCATTGTATAGCAAAAAAAAATTAAGAAAAAATGTTGGCAACGACGCGATTATTTGATCGAATAATCGATTAGTGTTTCAATTAATCGCAACACATTTTACGATACAATTAAATCGCCAATGGAAGCAAAATAATCGATTATTGTGTATCATATGATTAATCGTGCCATCCCTAGTTATAAAATTTGTTTCTTCAATAATGTTTCTTGTTTCTTTTTATAATGTCACAAACCCATAAGCGTCTGCTCCCCTTAGGTACTGGGCTAAAAAGCGGCCCACGCATTGGCTCAATGACCATGCATTTCTCATTCATTTGGCAGGGCATATTTCATGCTATGCTGATGATGTTGAACAGCCTGAACAGGGCAACAAAGAAGCTCAAGGCTTTGCCAGCAAATTGCAGCAGGCGACATTGCATTATTTAAATATTCATTGAGCGCTCGAGAGAGAGAGTCAGAGAAGAGGGCCGACAACGTTTTTGGTAGTTGGAGTTGCCTCCCACTGTCAGTGCCAAGTTGAATTTATATTGTGCGACAAACGCTGACAGAGGGCCTTCAACGTTCGAGTGGGGGAATGAGAATGAGAACGAGAACATAACGATGTCTTCTCTGCGCCAAAAGTGGTCAGACAGAGACAGGGAGACAGAAAGCGTCGCAGATGGTGGACTTTTATATTGATGTACCCGACAGATAGGAAGACAGTCAGAGGAGAGGAGAAAAAGCAGCAAGGGATATTTTTCTGCCATTTAGCGTAGTCTAATTGACGATATGTCGTCGTGTTGGTTTTCGCTTCCCTTCTCTTTTCTTCTCTTCTGTTCCCCTTGCACTTTAGAATCTGCTGCGTTTGTTGAAAATCGAATGTGGCACTGAAACTGGAGTTGCAAGTAGGTCAGCAGTTTTGTGCAGCAACTTGCTGTGGATTGAAACGCGACTCGATTGAAATCGCATCATAAACCATTTTTTCTTTTCTTGCCCCAAAAATAAGTTCTAATAACAAATGCACTTTCAAATGGCGGGTTTTTTTTAAAGATATTTAGCGAATATTTCCAATCTAGTCTCACTGGAATATGTCTGAGGAAAGAAGAATCCAAGGAAATCGTGTAAAAAACTTTGTTTTGATTTACCGTATATGAATTCTAGAATATTTAATATAACTATATAACTATAGATAATTCATAAAATACACACTTAAATTTAGCGAGTATCTTCGGAAAAGCAACAGAAGCTTTTTTCACTTTGCACTTTCAAATCGCATCTTGAACTGTTTTTCTTTTAGTTTCCAAAAATGTGTTCATTTAAATGTCTAATTTCTAAAGATAATATATTGACTTTTCCTGGTTCTCGCTACTCGCCTGTTTATTTCTCGTTCGACAGCTTTTAGCCGCTTTATTAAAGCTTACACTAATATATAGCGAAATTCTTCGGTACTCGCTAATATAAACTTTTTGTTTTTTTCCCATAAATAAGTTCTATTAACAAATAAACTTTCAAATGACGGTTAGTTTTAATTGATATCGCATAATAAACAAAATTTTTTCACATCCTAGAAACGAGTTCTATAAGATTGTAAATATCTTAAAAAATTTAAGCAAATATTTCCGGTACTCGTTTGTTTATCTCGTGGGTAGCCTTGCAATGTAGTCTACTCGTTGGTTGGCTGACGAGTCAATACCCTGCAAATTGTGTACGTGCTACGCTATTATTTTATTACAACGAGTTCAAAAGTCTTTGTTTTATTGTTCGCCAGTTACGTGTGTTGGGCAAAATTATGGAAAAGATCTTTACAGTCACTTGGCGTCAGGGCCATAATCTTAAGGCTCATCTTAAGCCAATTTTACGAGTACTTGACTAAGCAATACCCTGTGACAGAAGACATTAGAAATAATTTTCAAATATGAAAATATTTAAAATAAAAAAAAAATTATTTTAATTTATATAATTAAAATCAATACTAAGAGTTAAAATTAATTTTAATTTTAAAAATTGAAAATACACATAGTTTTTAGTGTTTCCAAAATACTAACACGAATATCATAGATTTTTCCATTAATCCAGATTTTATTTATTAATAAACTTGATGACAAAGCATGAGGTTAATGCGACATTTCGTTGATAAGTTTTACAGGGTCTAGGCAACAAAAATGACGCCGTTTCCAAGTTAGGCGCAATTTTAGTTGATTTACAAGGCGATTATAGATACACACACATAAATACTAGTTGTGTGCACATACTTAAACTTGTATATATATATATATTTACATATATGACACATATCGCACTTGGAATCACTCAATTCTCAATTGTAAAGCTCACATATTTGTCGGAGAATGGTCGCCTTGTGTGTCACTTGACTGCGGTTGAAACTGAAACTTGGTTGGATATGTAATAAATATGTATATAGTACATACATATGTATCTATATTTATAGCCCTGCCTCGATTGCAACATGACGTTAGACACTTTTGCCCAAAGACTTTGACACTCTCTTCGGTTCTTCGGTCTTGCAATGAATCAGACACTTTAGACTTTGTTGACTCGAACTCGGGTTGGATGTTATTGAACTTCAACATTTGAGGTCAGAGTCACAGTCAGAGAAGGCTGATGAGGCGTCATCATCCTCATCGATCATCTTTTGTTGTCTGCAAAAAAAAAGGAAGACAGGAAAATAAATTAAGAAAAGTCTGTAGACCCCGTTGGGTTGATAAGCTTTCAAAAACAAAAGCGTTGCAACGACTTTTGTTTCTCAATTAACTGAACCGAATGTATCTGTATCTGTAACTGCACGTGACAACGACGCCTCCATCGCGTGACCGCTAAAAGTTTATACATAAATATATATATAAATATATATATTCTGAATAAAATATGTATTTCTTATTTTAACTCCATTTAGTTTATATTAACTAAAATTTCCAGATAATTAATATTTCCTAAAATTATAATTATTGGTTTATTTGATTTTAAATTCTTATTAAATTTGTATCTTTTAGTTAATTTTATTTATTTAATAAATTTAATTTACAATTTAAATTATCTAAATTTCATACAGTTAATTTATTTTCATAAAAATTATAATTTTTCAGCCCGATTAATTTTTTTAGTTTATTCTTTTAGCTATTTTATTTAATTTATTTCGGAAATATCATGTTTTTTATATTATTTTTATGAATTTAGTTGAGATATCTCATAAAACAAAAAAGTTGATCATACTAAGGGTTAGTGTGCATCCGATTCTTCCTATGGCATCTGTATGATATAGCAATTCAAATTGTATCTGTATCTGTAACTGCACGTGACAACGACGCCTCCATCGCGTGACCGCTAAAAGTTTATACATAAATATATATATAAATATATATATTCTGAATAAAATATGTATTTTTTTTTATTTTAACTTCATTTAGTTTATATATCCTAAGATTTTCAGTTAATTAATATTTCCTAAAATTATAATTATTGGTTTATTTGATTTTAAATTCTTATTAAATTTCTATCTTTTAGTTAATTTTATTTATCTAATAAATTCCATTTACAATTTAAATTATCTAAATTTCATACAGTTAACTTATATTTATAAAAATTATAATTTTGCAGCCCGATTAACTTTATTGTTTATTCTTTTAGCTATTTTATTTAATTTATTTCGGAAATATCATGTTTTTTATATTTTTTTTATAAGTTATAAGAACAAAAACATAAAACAAAAAGTTGATCATACTAAGGGTTAGTATGCATCCGATTCTTCCTATTGCAGCTATTTGATATAGTTATTCAAATTGTTGTTTATACTAAGCAACTCCCTGAACTTTGACTCAGAATTTAACCTACTTACAGATCGCAAAATGTAGTGTGAAAATTTAAGCATTCTAGGTTTAACCGTTTGACCTACACATTGATACACCAGTCCGTCAGTCAGGACAAAGAGTTTTATATTTATAAATATTGAAAATAAATTATTAAAATTCGAAATAGTTCGCTCTTCACTTGGCGTGACATGGACGCACTTCAGGGCAAATCCATTGGGTTTAATTTTGAATTCAATTTCCGCGAATTAATCGAAGGAAAAAAACTCATGAGACGCCCCTTGACATCCACTTATCGCCAATGCAAAGCGCAAATACAAATACAAAATATTTGCCAATGCAAAATGAATTACTTGCAACGCATTTCAGATTTCGTATGTTTCCCCACATTTTATGATGTGTGTTTCTCCGTTTCGCTGTGAAGGCAGTTGATGTCCAAGCTCTAAGCTGAACTCGTCACAGTCGCGATCCAGCAATTTTTTGAACAGAAATATTCTGTCAGCTCCTAAGTAAGTTTGAACCAATATTTCAGCCAACTCAGCACAATTGAAGTTTGAATTGTTTGCACAACCTTGAGACTTCTTCAAAAAGCCAACAAAAATACTTGGCAAATGAGCTTAAAGTGTTTAGAGCTTCAAAACAATACAAATTCTATACTTTATTTGCTCAGCGCCTGACCTTAACAATTGGCGGCATTACAGTCAACTTTAAGATCGAATTTCAATATTGTTTTACGCTTAAAAATCGCAAAAATCGTGAGGATTAAAATAGAAACTGTTTAAAACTTTGGCCCTAAAAATATTAGATCCACATCAATATTGATAACTTGTTGGGAATTTTAAAATCTATTCTCAATTTCCCATTAATAAAACCTGTGCAAACTAATTACTTGAAAGCAAACACATTTTAAAATTTCTTATCGTCTTTTAAATATTACAAAAATTCCCACGAGAGTTAAATTATAAATGGAAACAACTGTTGCAGAGTTTGAAACATGGTTAGTACAATAGTTTAAGGTTTTTGCTGAGGTAATTGGATTTCTGGAGAAAAAAAACGCGTTTAGGCTGTGAGAAAAACCAAAAGTTACACTGAAATATTTGCTGAAAAATGCCACAGCTGACGATTTGTTCGCTTTATGGCATTGAATTCAGGGGAGAAAAGAGAAGGTTTTTCTGTTTTTCTTAAACATTTTTTAAACATTGCTAAATAGGTTTTAGGTACAAATTATGAAGTTAAAAATAAAAAAAATTATTTGAAGCAATTTTAAATATACATAAATAATGATCGTTTCTATTAATTTTGCCAACATCAAACTTTTAGAAGCGCATTAAATGCTCGTCTAGTTTTTTGTTGTGTTTTTCGTGTCCATAATTGACTAATTGCCATTTCTTGGTCTTGTTATCAGCTGTCGGAGACTCTCTTCTCTCTTTCTTCTCTCTCTTCTTTTTTATGTGACTCATTGGCAAGTCACTAAAGTGAATAAACATAAATGTTTTAAATTCTTTCCGATTGTTGCGTTTACTCATGACTTCAACTGACTCTTCCCTCTCTCTCTCACTCTCTCACTATTGTTGTAATTGTTTTTTTTTATTTATTGTTTATTATGATAATGCTAACTTGGCTGCTTCTTGTCGTTGTTGTTACGGCTGCCTTTGCACAATTTTTCTTGACACCATCGTTAGAGTAAACGTCATGTGGTAGGTCTGAGTCTGCTATGCCTTTGCTTTTTATACCCTACAATTCTAAAGTGTTTGAAATAGGGCATACTCATCTCAATCGAAGCTAAAGTTTGTGAGACTATAAACAAAATATATTTATTTTTTATCTAATTATTTTCAATTATGAGTAGTTAAAAAATTATAATCTCTTACTTGGGTAAAATAAAAGTTAAATACAATTAAACAAATGAATTTCAAGAACTATAGATTTGAATTAAATATAAATAAAAAAGAAATTGACATGAATCTTTGATTTGTATTAAGAATAAAATTAAAAACTTTTATTATTAATTTAGTAATCATAAAGTTTAAAAACACCTTTGCAGAAAATGTTTTGGAGCACAGTATCTTTTAGTCGTTAACATTTTTGAGAGCAAATTTACTTGTTAGTTTTTGCGCTCTTGCATAGTGTAAAAGTATCTGTATCTGTAAATGTATCTATATCTGTTGGCTATGCATAATATTTCGCTAAATTTGTTGCTGCCGCTTTTAGTTGTTGTTTTTGTTACTTTGCCGCAACCCAACGACGACTTTTGTTTTGTTTTTGTATTTTGTATTTTGCCTTTTTTACGCTGAGTGCGCAAAATGCGCAAAAAACAAGTTTTTGCACTGTGTGGCAAAGCACAAAAAAAAAACAAAGCTTTATCTATGTGTGTGTGTGTGTGTGTGTGTTGGCATTGTGTTTGTTTTAATTTTGTATCCACTTGTGCCTAGCACGAAAGATGTGGCGCTGATTTGGAAACACCGACAGCTGTTTGATGCTGTTCAACTTAGCTTTTTAACTCAACGGCTTTTCCAGCAGTGACTCGGATGTGGACTGTGTGGATTGTATTGTGTGTGGACTGTGAATGCACTGAACCACAACTGGGGTTGCCAACTTAGCTATTTTCCCGCCATTTCTAGCGTTTCAAAACTGTTAAATTATAAAAAAAACTATATTGAGAGCTTAAATTGCGTTTTTAGACCCCGTATTTAAAAAAAGTACAGGGGTCTCTTAACTTTGGTACCTAAAAAAATGTTCGTAACAGGCAGAAGGGGGCGTTGCAGACCCCATAAAGTGTATATATTCTTGATCAGCATCAACAGCCGATTCGATATAGCCATGTCCGTCTGTATTGACGCCTAGATCTCAGAGACTATAAGAGCTAGAGATTCCAAACTTGGTATGTAGGTTCGTCATCACGCAGATCGAGTTGGTTTTAGATTTTGGATCGGACCACTATATCATATACCTGCCATAGGAACGATAAGTTCTAAATCAAGTCTTAATATAAACAACTTTTTTGTTGTTTGAGATATCTGAACCAAATCGACAGAATATTTATATAGGATGGTTCCATACATCCTGACTTAATTTGATTGAAATCGGACTACTATATCATAAAGCTGCCATAGGAACGATTGATTTAAATAATAGATTTAGAATAAAATTTTTTGTTTTCATATCTCAATACATAAATTGCAGTTGCTCTCCATTGAGCTTGCTTCTCAGCTCTAACACTTGGTCTCTTATTGACTCTGACTCTGTTTCTGACTCGGACTCGGACTCTGACTCGCTGTTGTCCAACAGATGACACACATTTTTTTCCGTGCTATTTAAGTGACTCTCCCGCCTTGTCTTCTCTCAATTAGTAACAAGTGGAACCTCTGGGGTCGCTCCCTCAGCTATTAGCATTTACTCAAGCTGCCGCCTCACTTCGTCTTGCCATTCAATTAGCACATTAAAAAAGCTACAACTGAGAGGTGCAATTTTAGCTACTAGAGGGAAGCTACAATTAAGGCGTATCCGACTATGAGAGACCCTGTAATTTGAATGTTTGCAAAACACACATTAAGAAATATATGTAAATTTATTGTTTCATTATACATTTTTACGAAACTTACAAAAATCAATTCGATGCGGTCTCAGAAGTTTGGTAAACCCGGTTTTTTTTAGACCAAGTAAAAATACTTGATTCATGTACGTATTTTCAATATATTCTCTATAAGAATTTTGAACGCTTTAAAAATACTTAAAAAAATATTATTTATATTAGTGTCATAGTTTTTACTTAATAACTATTTAGCAATGTTTCAAAATTGAACAAAACAATATATTATTGAATAATTCGATTAAAATGTCAAAATTACTGTCGTTTCTATTTTTTTGTCTCTCACTGTATGCCTTGTAGTTTCAAAAAGATGCCTTTATTTGACTGTTACAAACATTGCCACAAACCTATCAAACCCCTTGTGTATTTTTTGGATACCAGGTCTAAAAAGCCACTGTCACCGACGAAAACACGAAGCGATTCAAATGTTTGCTGTAAACGGTGGGCGTGGCATGTTGTGTTGCTGTTGTTGTGTTGTTGTTGTTGGGGGCAACTTTCACTTTTGTTTCACTCGGGTTTCAAAAATAGCTGCACTTGGCTGCAGCTAACAAAGTGCGTGTGCGTGCTTGCAACACACACAGATACACACGCACACACACTCTTAGAGCAGCTGACAAGTTGGTAACAAACTAAAAGCACTTGGCCCAAACAAACGACACTTTTGGCTATAGTCAAAGTACCGCATGAAAAAACCATCATCATTTGCTTAATTCAAAAATTTATAGCTTTAAAATTTCTAAAATATTGTACACTTTAGAATGTGGTTTTCATTTGATTTATAATTTGTATATGTAATTTTTAGAACTCATTTCAATTTTTGATTCATTGAAAATAATTTATATAGGGAGGGAAACTAAATTTAAAGTTAATTACTCAGTCATCGAAGTTACAATGCAGTTTTTAATCTCTACTATTGATCTCAATTCGTCGTTCCTGTTGCTCTTGCCTGATTTCCGTTCGACTTTTCTTCTGTCTTCAAGCCAATGGACAGCTGGCGGAAATGCCAGCAAAATTAAATTGAATCATGTCGGCATTTCCCAAACCACTAAAAGTCAACGTTAATCGAGTTTTTCCAGCACAAAGTGCACTCATTAATTTGAAATTAATCACTAGCGTGTGATCCAGAGTAGGATGCGTTTCCCTTTGACAATTTGCACAGCCTGTAAAAGGCACAAATTGAAATTGAAATCGAAATATAAATTGAAATTTAATTTGAATTTGAATTGCATTATTGCATCAGACAATGCACTTTGGCCAAATGAGACATCAGCTGAAAAATGACACTTAAACAAGTTTAATATTTAGATTCTAAATTTTAGAAAATAGATATTCAGTTGTGATGTCAAATTATATCGACAAATTTATTATTTTCACAAGTTATAAGAATGTCAAATTGAAGCAGACTCTTAAATTGCTTGATCTTTAATGTAATTCGGCATTTTAATTTTATTTATTTGTAAAATCTTATACTTTTTGAACTTATTTTAGTTATTGCATTTTATTTGTAATTTTAATTTCATGAAATTATGAGTACTGGGCATCTAATAAACAATCACTTCAACTGCAAAGTTCTTGCATGTTTTTGTTTTTAATTTTATCTTTTGCATTATCTTTTCGTCATTCTGTTGGCATTAGAATTATGCGAAAAATCTGATCAAAGCTCTCGCTTTTTGTCCCCGTTTACCGCCTGACTCCACCTCCTCTCTCCGCCTCTTTCTTCCACACTCCACCTTCTCTCTCTACACACCTTCTTTCTCCACGTCTCGTCTCGTTTGTTATAACGAATTGGCGCTGTGAGCCACTGAAGCGTTCATGTGAAACGTCCAGTTTCTTCAATATACATATGTAGATACAAATACATACCCACCCAGCATTTGAAAGATCATGTTGAACAAAAATCACCTTGAGGTGTCTTTTTTGAGTTCTTTTTATGATTAAAAAGAGATTAATTTCATTGGTGGTCAAAAGAAGACACGAAAATAACTCATGCATATGCTCAAAATGCGACTTATTGAAATTGCACTAACCAATTGTAAAGCAATCGCAAATTGATTGCGCAGGCGATTGAAATGTGAATTTTTGGGGGTGTTTCTATGTAAATTACACTCAAATATCGAGCCCTTTTTGCGAAGAAGAGTTTTTTAGGTTTTGTTAAGTGGATTTCTTAATTGACAGGCAATATCTTCGTAAATATAAACAATTAATGTTTAATATTTTGGGTGTAGATGCTGTTGGTATTTATGATCACATGTGCAACTTCACGGCGCCGAATAGGCACAAATAAAGTTGGGAGCAGCCGCTGGCTCTCGGAGCCTGTGCGTGCCCACCCAGCCCATTTTAAGCTAATGGGTATTTAAATACCCAAAAAAGTATTGACACTTTAAAAATTCTAGCTCGGGGCATGTGAGAGATATCGAGGCAAAATTTATTTCATAGTAAAGACAAATAATAAAAATATAAGTATAAAAATTGAACAGTTTAGTTATCCTTGTTATACCTGTAGTTTTTTACAGGTAAATGTCAAGCTATTTTTCTGCATAGAAAATGTTATCGAAAAAAGCTGAAAAATGTATGGAAATCGAAAAAATTAAATTTGAAGATAACATTTTTTTTTTTTCTTTCAACTTCTATGGTCTTCTAGGCACACATTTCCAAATTTCGTCAAAATCGTACCAGCCGATCTATGGGCAGCCATTAATGGGATAGACTCTACAGGGCTAAGCCAGCGGCTTCAACAAAAGCATACGACGCACTTGTGACTATTTAAATCAGATAGAGGACTCGAAAGTGACTCTCGAATGTGTTCAGAAATTGCATAAAATGCTGGCTGGGTACACACATACATATGTGCATATGCCACATAAATTGTTGCAGTTGTTGTTGTTGTTGTGCCCGTTTCGTTTGGGAAATTCGTGAAAAACAGAAATTAGCTTCTAGAGAGAAGACGAGACGTTGTTATTGCTGTTGTTGTTGTTGTTGTAGTTGTTGCTATTGCCAGTTTTCGCTTTGAGTTTTCATTTGTGGGTTTCGTTTTTCTTCTGCTTCTTTCATGCCTTGCTTCTCCTGCCACTTCCACTTGGCCTGGTCTAATTGCACTCGCCGGCACCAAGGCCGATAATTAATTTGTGCAATTTACTGAAATTGAATGCCCATTTAGCGGGTCACTCTGACCCGATTCGATTGAAGTGTTCAGTGTGTATCAATTAACTCAACTCTTACCGGTTACCAATTACCTGTTACCTGTTACTAGCAGGAATCGCATTAGGAAATTATTCGAATCTCAAGAAATCAAACCAACATAAAATTATATTAAAGAATGATCATTTTATTGAATGCTTATAACAAAAAATGGAATTAGAAAAATAATATAATTTGATAAGTTGGTTCATACATTTTTAATTAAATAAATCAACATGTATTGTAAAATATATTGTAATTTTTGTTAGTTTTTCAAACAAATAAAATAATTTGATTATCATCACTTTGTTTAAAATAAAATATTTGTTAGAAATTCGCAGATAATTTATAAAAGTTAAACGCAATTCCTGTTTGTATTTAATTAAAATATAATAAATAAATGTAAAATTAAATATTAAATATGTTTAGGGCAGTTTTAAAAAGTATTCTAAAAGCCAGCTCCATTTGTCACCAACTATATTTACAATAGAAATAATTAATTAAAATCATATTTCTAACAATGAATATCTGTTGTCATTTTTCAGACGCGGCCTGACGCCACCGCATCGAGTGAAATCCATATCGATGGCCACTTTCACACAGGAAGAGCTGGACTTTCTCCAGGCGCACGGCAACGAGCTGTGCGCCAAGACGTGGCTGGGGCTGTGGGATCCGAAGCGGGCAACTCCGCAGCAGGATCAGCGTGAGCTGATGGTGGATAAGTATGAGAGGAAACGTTACTATTTGGAGCCGGCAAGTCCATTAAAATCGCTGGCCAATGCCGTCAATCTGAAGCAGGCGTCGTCGTCGATCAGCAGCAATACCAATGGACACAATAATGGCTACAATTCGGGCCAACACAATGGTTATGCCAGCATTCATCTAACGCCTCCGACGCAGCAACGCACAGCGGCCAATGGCCTGGCCAAAACAACATCAGCAACATCAGCCATCAGTCGGCCACAGCATCATCATCATCATCTGAATCAAAATCAGAATCAGAATCACAATTCCAATCACGATGCTTTCAACGGACTGGGATTGGGTTTGAGCAGTTTGAATAGCGCAGGTTCGACATCGACTGGAGCACTTTCGGATACGAGTAGCTGTGCCAGCAATGGATTCGCTGGGGAATCCGATTTCGTAGCCGACTTTGGCACCGCCAACATTTTTGATGCCACCTCTGCATCCGCATCGGCTTCGCGATCCACGGGCTCGCCGGCTGTGTCCTCCGCCAGTTCCGTTGGCTCCAGCAACGGTTATGCCAAGATTCAGCCCCTTCGAGCGGCGCATCTGCAACAGCAACAACAACAGCAACATCTGCCCAATGGAAATACATCGGAGAACTTTGCAGATTTCGAGCACGCGCCCATCTACAATGCGGTTGGAGCCGGTAAGTTGATAACTTTCTACTTTCTAGATATCAAATCTTTATTGCTTTAAGTTTGATTGAAAAATTGCAAGGAGTTCAACATCCTCTTGGTTTACCCCAGATACCATTAGTGCTATTAGTTTTAATAATTTTGAATTTTTTCTTAAAATTTTCAAAATAATCTAATTAAATTTTTAATAAATCTTATTTGAAAACTATTTTTAAAAAGTCGAAAACAAGTGTTATTTGGTAACATAATGAAATATAAAATAAAATAAAGGTTTAAAGTATTTTTTTTTTTAATTTATAAAGTTATACATTTTAAATACATTTTAAAACCAATAACTTTATAATTTATTTTGCATTTTATTTAATAATTTTGAATTTCTATTTAAAAATAAGCGTATGCTAACTAAATACCAGGGACCGAGAGGATTACACTTTATTTAAATATAAATAACATTAAAAAATTATTTATTGATTTTTATAATTTTTAATAATAGACCAATTACAGGTTGCAAAGCAAAATAGATTTTATGAAGTATTTAAAATGAATATTAACTAAAAGTTTACTAAGAATTTTTTAAAAAGTATAAACTATAAAATAGGAGCTTTTTTATACTCTTTCGCAATGCCAAAACTTGGTCCCTGGTAATGCTTGTTTGTTTCCTGTGGCACTTTAAGCCTTTCTTAAACACACACACACACACTCACATACTGATCTGTCTGCCACATGTTGCAACATCAATCGATTGCTCAAATCATCGCTATTCCGCTTGGTACTCGCAATCATTGATCATATCGAGTAGATTTAACGAAACAGACAGAAAAAAGATCACAATCTCCCGCATACACAGCAGCAACAATCGATAAATTATTTTTATCCGATTTATCGAAGGCGAACTATCGTTCTCATTTGCCATAAAGCAATGAACTTTTTCCATTCTCGCTTGACAATCTCAATCAGCAACAACAATCGATAAGCGATAAATTCTTGCTATCCAAAACTATCGAATGCAAATTATCGTCCTTACTTTGGCCAGTTTAGCGACGAACTATTTCCATTCTCGCTTGACAATCTCCCGCATTTAACAAAAATCGATAAATTATTTTTATCCGATTTATCGAAGGCGAACTATCGTCGCCATTTTTCATTTAGCAATGAACTTTTTCCATTCTCGCTTGACAATCGCCCGCAATCACAGCAGCAACAACAATCGATAAACTATTTTTATCCGATTTATCGAATGCAAATTATCGCCCTTATCTGCCCTGTTTAGAGACGAACTATTTCCATTCAAAAACTTGGAGTGATTGGAGCACGCCAATTCAAGTTAATCCACATCCAGATCCATTTGAAAGTATCTCAGAGTCATATGGGCAACAAAAGGAGTCTTCAGTGGCCACATACTCCTTGCAGACACTGTGGAGCGTGGACTGTGAGTCGAGTCAAGAGCAGCCATCGGCAGTTGATCAGAAGATGCCACATCAAGCCAACTCGGTCACATCTCTGTCTGTCAAATCCTTCTGCTCCAGCTGCGATTGCAATGATGATTCTCGCCAAGAAGATGATGATTCCTTGGCGGCATTGAGCACAACTCTGACGCCCACCAATCCATTTCTGCCCTACATCCTGCACAGCTCGACGTCGTCGAGCACATCACGACGCAGCTCCTTGTTCAGCTTCGAGGATTGCCACCACCATCCAGATAAAGAAAAAGATAGAGATAAAGTTACAGATGCAGATACAGCTATAGAGGCAACAGATACAGATACAAACTGCAACATTTTAAATGCCTATTACAATCCATTCTTTACGTGGAGTAAGTCTATTATGACCTTTGACTTTTGAGTTGTTTTCTGCGTTGCGTTGCGTTTGTTTGGCTTGATTTTGTTTTGTTTTGTTTCTATCAGGGAACGTAATAATTAGAATTTCCAAGATATATACATTTTAATATAATGAATAATATAATGAATGAGTTTTCAACAGTTTTAATTAATAAATAATTGTTTTTTCTTTTTAAGTTTTAAATTTTTTTAGAGAATTCAATAATTTTCATTTTTCAGTTAGAAAGTATATTTTTACTGATAATTCAAACTTAAAATAATTTTTGAGAATAGATTTTCAATTTGTACTTTTATATTTTAATTTTTGAATGAATTTAGTATTAATTCAAATAAATAATTTAATTTTTTTAATTTTCATTTGAGATAAAAATAATATATATTAAAAATAAAAAATATTTTTCAATTTTTACTCTAATATTTAAGTTTTTTTTGAAAATTTAAATGTAGGCTTTTCCAAATTAAATTAATTTAAAAATTTTGTGTTTATGATTTAAAGAAAGTTTGAAGAAATAAACAAATTTATATTTTCATTTAAAAAGAATATTCTTTACTGATAATGCAAAATTTAAATAATTTGTATTTAAGAGAAAAATAAAAATTATTTTCAATTTGTACATTTATATTTCAATTTTTAATAAATTTAGTATGAATACAAATTGAAAATGAAAAATGTAGACTTTTTTCAGAATACTCCATGCCAAAAAAAATTTATTTTATGAATTTTCTAATGCATTTAGATAATATTTTTAAGGCCGTAGTTATTTATTTTGCGATTTCTGGTTTCGTTGTTGTTGTTGTTCCTAAAATTGTTTAGTTGCTTCTAGTTTAATTTTGTCTTGAGTTAAATTCATTGCAACCATTTTGAGCCATTGAGAGTTGACTAATTTAATTGCTCTTCCCTTGCAGGTGCCACACTTCAGAGCAGCCAACTGAGCCACCAGTCGACCAGTCAGTTGGGGCACAAGAGCAGCCCCAAGGGAGCAGGAGGACGAGGCGGAGGAGGAGGCAGTGCACCCAACGAGGACCGCTATGCGGCACTCAAGGACCTCGACGAGCAGCTGCGCGAGTTGAAGGCCACGGAGGCCACAGTTGCCACAGAGGCGCAGACGCCAACCAACAACAACGGCAACATCACACACACACACACGCACATTGCAGACGCCTTTGGCAGTGTTGGTAAGTGCCGAATTAGTTGGCAATAGCCAACGAGCCCAATTAAATACTTTTTTAACTCATTTGTCATTTAAAAAGTAGTGCTTGTAATAATTGAGATTTTAAAATAATTGACATTTATAAGTATCATGAAATTAAAATTCAATAAGCTTTTTTTTTGGAAGTTTCGTAATTTAAAAACAGTTTTTTTAAAATCGTTTTTCGAACTTTTCAGCATTTATAAAGTGTATTTAAAATTTAAAATAATGTAGAAAAATGTTTAAAATGTCGAAATATATATGTACAAAATTGTAGAAAAACTAAAGAGCGAAGAAAATATTTTTTAAAGCATTTTTCTAAATTTATAATTTTTGCAACATCTATAAATTATTGAACTTTTTTTTATTAATTTTTTACTTGATTTCACATTTTACAAATTATTTAACATTTTATAAAATCCAACATTTGTACATTTTCTTTATTTTCAAATTTTGAAGCATAAACCATTTAAATACATAGCAAGTTTTTCAAGCTGTTTTCGATATATAATTTAAAAAACGAGAGACAGAAATAATATAAATATATTGTGAAACAAAATGTCGCGTGCGAGACTGATTACAATTAAATAAAAAATAAGCTACTTAATATTTTTGAATAAAATAAGAAACATTCTTAAGATAAATCAATGCATTCGATTTTAAATTAGTCGCACTGAATTATACCTAAAGAGGTTTTGCCGAAATCAATGTAAGAACTGATCGCCGAAAAAACTACTTCTGCTTAAATTGCGTGCGAATGCCTTGGTGTTTTGAAATTATCTTGGAACAATTGACCAAAATCAACCTTAGCACCAATAATAGTGCTAATCAAGACCAATGAGCTTCGCACTTTGTCACAACAAAATAATGTTTTGGCATATGTTTTATTTCACTTTGAATGCGTACGAATTAGAGAATTCCATATATTTTAAATACCAAATTTCAATTATAATTTAAATGTACTTATTTACTACTTTCACAACTCTTACTACTTTTTGCAATGTTAGTGAAATTAGAGATACATTTTTGAATGCCAAGTATAAAGTAATTATAATTATAATTATCTGTCTTACAGGTGCCGTCAATCCTTTCAAGAGCCAACAGCAGCAGCAGCAGCAGTTGCTCGTCAACGGCAATGGCAACATCAGCCACGTGGTGGTGAATCCATTCCAGGCCAACAACAACAATAATAACAACAATAACAATATCAACAACAACAACAACATTAACACACATCATCATCATCATCAGCAGCAGCAGCAGCAGCAGAATCTCTATGGTCAGCTGACGCTTATACCAAATGGCTATGGCAGCAGTCCCCTCCAGACAACAGTTGGCCAACAGTTGCAGATGCAACCAACAACAACAACAGGGCCACATGCCGGCAGTTTCTTCAATTTCAACAACAATGGCTTTGCTGTCGCCCAGGGGCTGCCCAATGGCTGTGGCTTTGGCAGCATGCAGCCAACTCAAACTGTCTTGGCCATGGCCGGCGGAATGTCCAGCGGTTTTAATAACCCTTTTGCAGTGAGTATACATGTACATATGCACATACCTTAACCCTTATGACCCCAACGTTGCCGGAGAGCAACTTAGCCTGTTTAAAAGATAATTTTCACATTGTTTTGTTCAGATGATTCATTATAATAGGAGGATATATTTGTGAACTAAAAATTTGAGAAAATAAAAACAAATGATGTGTAATTTTAAAGTAAGCACCACTCCGAATTTACTCCGAATCAATTCCGAAAATAAGGGAATACTCAATATTGAAAATACATTTTATGCTTATCTCGGCTTACTTCGAATTTACTCCGAATTGAATCCGAATTTACTCCGAATCAATTCCGAAAATAAGATGATCCTCAATATTGAAAATACATTTTATGGCAATCTCGGCTTACTTCGAATTTACTCCGAATTAAATCCGAATTTACTCCGAACCAATTCCGAAAATAAGATGATCCTCAATATTTAAAAAACATTTTTTGCTACTTTCGGCTTACTCCGATTTTACTCCAAATTAAATCCGAATTCCTTTATTGTTTTTAATAACCGAATAGCACTTTGTGATGGTATATAGTTTAAATGCAATTTCATAGTAAACACCACTCTAATCTTTTTAATCGTTAACAAAATTTAGAAAGTATAATTGAAAAAGTTCTTAGTAAAGATAGCACTTATGAGAAAAAGTTATACTTTACAAGATATGCATAATTATCAAGTTATCCCCATATTCAATATGGGCTAAGTAATTACTGAATTTATACAAAATGATACAAAAAAAAAAATAAAATAATAAATTAGGGTCGAAAGGCTTAAGAAGTTCTATAAAAATTTTGATCGTCCTAATCTGTATTTTTTTTTGTTGAATTTCCTTATGTTTCACTTTATCCAGTTGAAGTTTTTTTTCTTGCTTGTTCAATTCTCAAAGAAAATATCTATTCCTTATCAAATAAATTATAAAAATCATTTTATTAATATAATATTAATATATAATATTTTTGTCTTTCTCTTTATAAAGGCTAGCGGCGCCATCAATACCAACAATCCATTTTTATGAGATTCAAACTTGATTGGCAGGACGCAGGACCAACAACAACAACAAAAACAACAACAACCAGAGCAGCACACAACTTGGCTAAGACGCTAGGAGACAAAATAAAGCAAAGCAAGAGAAAGAAAAAGAGAAGGAGATGGAGATGGAGAAGAAAAGCCGCTGAACAAATGCGAAAGAGAACCGAAGTGAAATTAGTCCATTTTACGAACAATAGCTATAATAATAATCTACAAAGTAATACAAGTTATATATAGTACATATGCATATGTACATGCTGAAGAAGGACAGATCGTACAATATATACAGATATATAAATATCTATCTATCTCTACATAGATATATATATATTCTTTTACAAGCTAACTCTACATATATTAATACGATGATTAAAATGTCGTCTACCAAAATATATATATATATATACACATACGATTTGCGAGTAACTAAAGATTTGTATCTAACGTTGCCTTTAGCATCTATAGACTTTTTACTAAACTAAAACTAATCTTCGCCACGTGAGCATCAGTTGTCGTGTTAGCTTAACTTAAACTATACAGATACATAACATAATATTTATAACTAAAGAGAAACTACTAATACAATTAATTGTAAGATTTAAAGGTAGCATCATCAAATCAAATTCGGTTTAATTCTGTTTCGTTACACGTTTTGTTTGTGTGTATCTTTTTATTATTATTATTAATTGTAAGTCGATAGAAACTGAGAAATGTTCGTCGTTCATCGTTCATCGCATCCTTTAAGCTCTCTTTTCCCTATTTTCCATTTTCAATCCTGATTGTTTGAGAGAAGCTATCGTCAGCTATCAGCTATTGATTGATTGTGTGGCCTTATTAAGATTATGAAACTGTTCATTAAACTTATAACCATAAAATATCATGCATATACCATATAAATTTATACATAATATATATTATATAAATACGAATATATATACATACATATAAATAATACATATGCTTTTGTACCTAAACTCAAAATGCTTCTTGTTATCCATTCATAATACAAAACACACACACACACAAACTTATAAGAAAGGTAGAGTTTGCTCAACACAAAGTTAAAGTTTGTTAATTACGATTCAGAATATATGTATCTATATATATATATTTCATACGGCTTATTGGATATATATGTACATATGTTGGTAATTCATTCACTTGACTATTTCAAGTCATAAACATGTCCAAGTCCAAATAAGAAGCAAGAATTTTTCCATTTTTAGCCTTAACATGTAAAACATTATCAAAGCCTTAAAGAATATTTAAAATTACAAATTTCAATAAAAACAATGAAAATCATTAAACTCAAACATCTTTTATTTATTCTTAAATCAGGGTGGTTGGGGAGAATTAAAACACACAATTATTAAGTATTTATGTATGTATATGCTGTATATTTATTAATTTCATTTTCGAATTCATTTTTAGATTGCTCTTATGTTCTTTCATGTATTTTTAGGTCTAGTTGCGGCAATAGTTATCAATTGATTAAATTGAACGTCCTTTATACTAAATAAGTTTCAGCCTAAGAGCATGCTACAATATATGTTATTTAAGATTCAGTCTTTGCCTAAAAGTATGCAACGACTTTATACTTTATGGATACTAAATAAAAATCCTGCCGAGAATATTAGCTCTAACTCAGCCATATCCTTGCGCATTTCAACAGGACTCGGTGCGTTAGTTTCACAAGGACGAGCTCTATCGATCGGCATTAAAACATTATAAGGTCATCTAAGAATCCAACACTTGAAAAATCGCAGTCTCAGGTCTTCGAAAAACAGGCCGAAAATCTAAAATCCTTGATTTCTCGGAAACTACAAGGACGATTTGAATGTCCTTTGGCCAGTTGGTAGCCCTAATAAAAAGAATTTGTTTGACCCTGTTTAAAACCATATCCTTTGAAGGACTCCGGAGTTAGAGCTAGTTTTCTGTATAGGAAAAAGTCCTTGTAAATTGGCTATTTAAAGGACGAGTAAGGATTTGAAAACTGTTTTTGAATCCATATGTTGATATCTATCGTTGGTCCAAAGGACATGAAAATCGTCCTTAAAATGACCGAGATATGCCGCTTTTTGTCTTTTATAGCCACTTTTTGCATGCCTCCCCCTTAAAAAAAATAAGACAATTTTTTTTGGTGAAATCACGGAAATCCTTGACTGCCAATCGATAGTCCTGACTACTGTGACCACAAAAAGGCATATGCTTTTTAGATCCCTTAGCGTCCTGCTAAGTTATGACTATAAATAAAATGTCCTTTGTGGTAAATTAACTCCAACTCGACCATATCCTTGAGTATTTTGACAGGACACAATACGTTAGATGCACAAGGACATTTGATAAAATTTAAACACAATAATTTATAATTTATTTGATGTATTTTTATTCATTTCCGTTTCGGTATAATTTCTAGTTTGTTCTCATCATCTTTTGTTTATTTTTAGTACTAGTTGTGGTTTAGCAATTGTTTAAATTACTATAAATTATTTAAACTTTATATTAATATGTATATGTATATATATATATATAATTAAAAAATTCGCATATGAAATAAAGTCGAAAGTCGATTTAAACCCCATTTTGCGGTGTTTTGAACCATCCTCAGCGCCCAATTTAAACTCCCCCTCTAAACTTCGTTCGATATTTCTTACTCACTGCTAACCTCTCGCTTAAGCTCTAAATCAAAAACAAAACCAATAATAATAATCAAACAAAATTGTAATAATTAAACAAAAATTAAAGCTGGAATCGCTGTGTTTTCTATATACTTATGAATAAATAAGAGAATTAATTATAGGTAGAGAGAGATAAATATGTATAAAGATAAATAGAAATAATACAATGTATAAAAGTATGTGAAAGTGTGCTTAGTTTAGTTTAGCGTTGCATTGCATCATCATCAACTGTACAGTATGGCTTATATGCGTATATATGTATTTTATTTATAAGTATAATAGGGGTTTCTATCTTTTCTGGGGGAGTCGAGTGGAGTGGAGTGAAGGGGAGGGGAGGGGGCTTGGAGTGGGTTCTCCTCTCATGTGATTCATGGTGATTATGTTTATGTTTATACTAATTATGCGGCTAGAACAGCTGTTTGTAGATACTTTTATTATGATTATATCGTTAGATGATAATTAAATTTGAGTTTGTAATAACAAAAATGACTGTGTGTGGGAGTGGAGTGATGATAATCCTCTCTCTCTCTCTCTCTCTCGCTCTCCGCTGCTCTCTAAATATGTTTTGTGTCTGTTTCTAATTTAGGTTTACTTTTCGTTCGTTTATTGGTGGTTCTATTTTTATGGGAGTGCTGTTAATTCCGCTTATATATTTACATACTCAAAGGTATCGGTATGATTTGGTATATGCGGTATTATTATTATATAGCCCGGTTTTGAGCATCGTTTAGTTATACATTTTTATGGTTTTACAAAGCAATTGCAAAATTACACAAACACACACACACACAAGCACGCACATACAAACACCTCAAACACACACACACACAAACATGTAGAACTTGTAAATCAAGTGTTGGGATGATTTAAAAGCGCTTTTTTCCAATTGTAATATCGTATTTACGTAGAGTATGTGTTTTAAATGTTAATGCATGTTGACATCTAGAATTGAGTTGAAGAATCCTTTGGTTCCAGTTCTTTATCATTATCTTTATCTTTATCAGCTTCCCTAGTTAAATGGCCTACATAGTTTACACAAAAAACGAAGCCTCAAATCACAAAATGATAAAAAAAAAAACCGAAAACGAGTTGAAAAACAATTTGAAAACTATCCGAATCTTGAAGCGTTAATTAATCATTATTAATATTTTCTATAATGTGTATGTAATGTAATTTGTAATTTTATAAAAGTACAAAAAGTCTGTTTGCTCAGCGAATTAACACAAATCGATCGAATCAACCGATTTACATATATGTATATACATACATATTATCGGTAATTCGTCAAGCCTTTTGAATTTGTTTAGCATACAACTGAAATTTTGAACATCAAAGCTAGCCATAAATGTATGTATGTATGAAGTTATTCTTGCTGCTGTTCCAGTTGTACATTGCATATGACGAGTAATATTATAATAATAATCATATATGCCCTATTCTCATGAGATGCATCCGAGTCGGAGTCGGAGTAATTCATTCAGATCCGTGGCCATTTACGTGCCATTGGCCTTTGGCAGCGGCCGCACCAAATACAACTTCTCGCCCTGCTTGTTCGTATAGATGGGCGCTCTTTGGTAGTGATCGACCAGCTGATCCAGCGAGTGGAACTTGCGCTGGCCAATGCAGTACATATTCTGCTCCACGTGCACCCGGAAATGCTTGTTGCGGCCGGGCGCCTTGAGGGAAACCGAATAATCGCCCATCTGCAAGGCAAAAGAATAATTGTAGTCCAAAATCCAATTGAACAATTGAACAAACAACTCACGTTAGTCTCACTGTCTCTGATGAGGAAGTCACCGTCGTGTCCATGTCCATTCAAGACGGTGTCGCATTGGCTGCGTGTGATGGCGCCATAATACCACGATTTGCCCGCCAAATTGGGCCGCTCGATGGGCTGAGAAGGCTGCGAGGAGTTGGGCGGCTTGTTGTTGCCCTCCATGTTATGGCGCTCCATGGAATCGCCGGGATTGCCGCCGCCGCCACCGGAATTGGCGCCATTGCTGGCGGCATTGCCGTTGCCAGCAGCATTGCCGCTGGTATTGCGATATGGTGTGGCCAAGTAGTCGTTCAACTCTTGTAGATAATTGCGTGGAACTAAACCGACTTGGCCCTGATTGTTGCGTGCCTTATACCAGTCCGGATCGGAGGCGGGCCTGTCGACAATCTCCAGGCGATCGCCCTTCTCAAACGACAGCTCCTGGTCATTGTTCGACGTGAAACTGTAGAGCGCCACCTGAAATGCAAGAAAACATGTCAAATTGTGTATTGAATTCGTTGAAGAAACGGGAAGAAAGGAAGTTTGACAAGTCTTTAAGATATTTCTTATTTTTTTGGTAGCTAGCAATATATATTATTATAATCTATCATCCTACTAAATTGCAACAAGATCGGACAAATATAAAGCTGGTAATGGCTGATTTAAGTAGTCAAGCTGATATCTTATATTGATAAGTGCCAAAAAGTATGCAACAAAAAATATTTGATGTATATTCTAATAAGTTCCATAGTCGGGAGGCCGACTATAGCCTTTCCAGCTTGTTTTCGATATACAAAAGCGTCAAGAAGTTGTATTAAGAATTTGGAATTGGACGTACCACAATATCGAGAACGTTCTCCGCCATGGCGTAGGTGTGAATCTCGCCATCGTTATCACAATCTTCGGTTGTGTAGTTGCTGGGGAACCAGCCAACGGCGTTGCCGCTCTGGCCACGCCACCAGCCGTCGTTGGACTTCTCGAGGATCAGGATGCGGGTGCCTTTCGTGAGCGACAGCTCGTCCGGCTGCTGGGCCTGATAGTTGTACTTGACAATGGCGCTGCCAATGGCCTCCGATGGATCCGGGGGCAAGCGTCGCGACATGGTTGGACTCTCGATCTGACGTGAGGGCGAGCAATTGGGCAGCGTCTTCGAGCCCGAGCCCTTTTTCACCTTCTTCTTGATGCTACAAGACAAAAGATATCAGAATTAAAATTTGTTATTGCTCGAAACACATGATTAAAGTGATGACTACAGTTACGGGGCATAATATTAGAGATAGAAAGTCCTACAATTGATTTTTCAACACTTGACGGAGAGGCTTTCATTCAATATCATTATGTATATTTATATAGGTATATATGTGTCTGTGTGTGTGTGTGTGTGGGGGAGGGAGGGGATCGTGCGGGGGATAAAAGGTAAATTTCTACTCGAAAATAAGTTCAAAAACAAAAGCAAAATACAAAAGCCGAAAGCGTTTCAAAAATCAAGTACAATACATAATGCAGAGAATACTGAATAATAAATAGTTAAGACAATGGAAAGCATAAAGTGGAAAACAAACTTGACATATTTTCTTTTTTCTATTTTCTTTTTGGCTTGACTTTTTTTCTGCTGAAATCAGAATAAAAAGAATACTTCAAATTTTTTTAGTTTTCGTATTTGTTGTTGTTGGTAAACACATTTTTGGAGTTACTCTCGATTAGTTTGCCCCGGGGTTGTGGGGTGGGGAGAGGAACCGGAACCGGAACTGGTACCGGAACTGGTACTGGTACCGGAAACGCACCTGTCGAAGAGCGAAGGCTTCTCCTTCTTCACATAGTTGCTGGGCACATAGCCCGACTGATTGCGACTGTTCTGGACACGCCACCAATGCTTGGAGTCATCCAACAGCAAATAACGCTCGTTCTTGCGCAGATCCAGCTCCTGGGCCCCTTGGGCTGCATAATCGTACTTCGCTACCACGTAGCAGACGTCTTCCTGAGATTTTCCTGCAATGCGACAAGACAAGAAAGATCGTAACGATTAAACAACTTTTTCAAAAAAATTAATTCAATTTGTTGGATCTGAATAAACAAATCAATAACAAGAAAAAAAAAAAATAATAATAATAACTTAACTTAAACATTTATTAAAATATTACATTATAAATGTATCTAATTTTTTATTTATTTAACACCAATTAAAACGAAATTGAAGAATACCAAAATTAATCCCATTTTAGTAATTTTTATATATTTTATATTTTCAAAATTTTAAAAATTAAAGCAAAAAAACAACAAAATAATATCAAAAAATTCCAAATTAAGATTAGATATATATTTTTTAATATTTTGTTAATAAACTTAAATTTCAAAAGTTATTGTTTAATTTGTAAAACAAAATTAACAAAAAGGAAATGTTTTTATTATTTAAAAAAAAATTTAATATAAATTAGAGTTTTACACATTTTTTAATCTGGCTCAAAAGTAAGAATTGACATTAATTTGATAATTTATCTGTTTCCTGTCATATCTAAGACAGTGGTGTCCAAAATGGCACTAATAATTCAGCCGGCGTGGCAGCCGAGAGAGAGAGAGAGAGAATCCGTGTGTTCTATAAATAGCACACTCGACGGCTTGTGCTCTCACGATGCGTGTGTTCGACTTTTTGTTCTCTCACGAAGCATCTGATCAGTTGATCCATTTCGATGTCATTCGCTGATTTGCGTTCAATGAGGAGAGACCTTACAGCAATTCAATTTTATTATACACTGCAATGCTTTGCTCTCTTTACATTGACAGCTGCAGTTTATTTAATTTTTTCAGTGTAAAGCAGTAAAACGTTTCGTTGACTTCCACTTTGGACACTACTGATCTAAGATAATATCATTCATCCAGATTTTTTTCTATGTTTTAGCGGTGGGCACGAAATCTGAATTCGGGTGCATCAAAAACAACAGCCCAATTGCAGTCTATTTAAGTTGGGAGCAGCCGCTGCTCCTGGAGCCACTGCGTGCCCACCGCTGTTTTAGATAATTGTAATAGAGATTGGTGATCAGAGAGAGAGAGAGAGATTCTTACCGTGCTTCATGTTGCCCGCCATTGATTGTGGTCCAGAGTTGTTGCCAGCGTTTGGTCCTGCACTGCAGCTGGAGGAGTTGTTGCTGCCGCTGTTGTTGCTGTTGCTGTTGTTGCTGCTGCCGTTGCTCTGATTCTGATTCTGATTCAGATTTGGGTAATCGATGGGCGCCGTTGATGACGCTGATGTCTGCCCGAAGGTGACACTTTTGTGCTGGGCACTGCAACTGGATGCTGTCGACAGTGTGCGATGATGATGTTGCTGCTGCTGTTGTTGCTGCTGTTGCTGCTGATGTTGCTGTGACAGCGACGATTGACGCTGGTGATGAGCTGGCGATGAACCAGGCGGCGGACGATATGAATTCTGATAGCTCTGATAGCTTTGATAGTTTTGATGCTGTGGCAGTTGCGGTGGTGTTGTTGTTGTTGTTGTCGCTGTGTTGGAATTGGAATTGCAATTGGGGATGTTGCGCGCAAATCGTTGTGGGTATTCCAACATTCCAGTTGTGGGCTCCTCAATGGCTTGAGAAGCGCTTCCTTGTGATAGATCCCGAGTCCTGACCTGGACAGCAACTTCAGTTACAATTGCTACTACTTCGTCTTCTTTTTCTTCGGCAACAACAACAAAATAATAATAATGACAAGCAACTAACAACAATAGCAACAAATTTCAAAGCTGGCGTTGCTCATAATGATGATAATGATAATGATGATGATAATGATGATGCAGTGTTGTGGATGTTGTTGTTGTTGTACAAGTTGTTGTGGTTGTGGCTGTTGTTGTTGTTGTTGATCTATTGCTAGTAGTTGTTTCAAAGCTTCATCATCTAATAATGATGATGATCATCAAGTTGCAATAGTGTTAGTTGTTGTAAATTGTTGTTGTTGCTGTTGATGAATTGTAGTTGTTACTGTTGTTGTTGTAGCTGTAGTTGTTGTTGCTGTACGTGTTGTTGTTGTTGTTGTTGTAGCTGATGGACGCAGCATGTTGCCTTCTCTTGCCAATGCATGTTTAAGCTGTTGTTGTTGTTGTTGTTGCAATTGTTGTTGTTGTTGTGTGTTGTAGCAATTGTTGCGCAAATTAAACGTTTACGAATGCGGCGAGAATGCAAACAAAGATGTGAAAGAGAAAACGTAAAATGAAAGAGAAACAAGAAATGTGAAAAAACGCATTAAAAACAAAGCTCGGTTTGTGTGTGAATGTGTGTGTGTGTGTGTGTGTGTGTGTGAATGTGTACAGTATGTCAAGTAGTTGTTTTGACAAGAAAAAAACTTGTATGCTTATCAATTCGTTTACTATACCAAAATACTAATTAAAAAACTTGAAATTGATCAAATTATTTTAGATAAAATCAAATTGAAATAAAACTATAAAATATGATTTTAATTTCAAAAACGAGCTTTTAGGAGTATATTTAAAATATTATAATTAATACAAAAATTAGAATTATTATTATTATATAAAATATAAAAGAATAAGAAGAAAGATTAAACAAAATCAAATGAATTACTTTTATTTTATTCCATGTCAAAACATTTACTTAAGTCACTGTATATGTGTGTGTGTGTGTGTGTGTGTGTGTGATTCAAAGAAGCATTTACGAGAAAGCAATTAAAACTATTTATGACCTTAAGTGCTAAAATATGTACATATGTATACAATAATCACACACAAATATGATAAAAAACAATGCAATAAATAATTCGCATAAATAATTGAAAGTAAACGGACATTTTTGGGCAAGGATATGAGAACAGTTAACAGTGTGAGGATTGATTAATGACAATGATGATGATGATGAAAATGTGATGAAGAATTCGTAATTGAATTCAATAAACAATCAAAAAGAAAATCGAATGGAGGTCAAACATTAATTGATGTTTTTTTTTTGCTTTGATTGAAAAACAACAGAATCAACAGCATCGATACCAACAACAACAGCAACAACGACAACAACAACAACAACGACAACTCATTGTCCAATCTGCAAGCCAAGTCTGAGGTGACTGAGATTGAGTTTAAAACTGGCACTCGACTTTTTGGTCGATGAGTCACGAACAGGAATTGAAATTGAAATTGGCTTGAAAACTATCGAAAAGACCAACAACAACAACAACAAGACGCGTCTAAGTACAACAGACAGACATAAGAAAAGCGAAAGAGAGACAAGAAAGAGAATCTCGAGGTGTTCCGTCTGTTTACGTAACTGAGATAATAACAATTCTGAAAGACAGACAGACAGACCAAAGAGCTTAAGGCCTCCAAAGGTTGTTGGCCACGGCAGAAGAAGCCAACAAAAACGTTGGCAAAACCAAAGTCAAAGTCAATGTCAATATGTCAATAGCCAAAGCAGCACATAATAATCGTGGTCAATAATTATAGATCAATAATCATTTAGGCCCAGAGCAAAAGCTTCAAATCTACTTTAGCTACTTTCAACTGTCTCTCAGTGCTGCTCGCAAAAAAAGATGTTGTCGGTGGCAAAAAACAGTCCAAAAAAAAACCATCTAAATATTCCAATAAAATATAGCCGAAGAAAAAGCTGTTGGGTTTTTATTATTGTCGATGTTTTTGAAACCAACTTTTCTTTTTTTGCTCTCAAATTTTAAAATATTTCTTGAGCGATTTAAAAGTTTTTAGACCCCGTACTTTAAAAAAGTAAAGGGGTCTATTAAATTTGTCACAAAAAAAAATGTGCGTAACAGGCATAAGGAGGCGTGGCAGACCCCATAAAGTATATATTTTCTTGATCAGCATCAACAGTCGAGTCGATATAGCCATGTCCGTCTGTCCGTCCGTCCGTCTGTCCGTCTGTAAGAGCGCCTAGATCTCAGAGACTATAAAAGCTAGGGACTTCAAACTTGGTATGTAGGTGCGTCTATATTGCAAGCAGATCGAGTTTGTTTTAGATTTTGGATCGGACCACTATATCATATAGCTCCCATAGGAACAATCAGTTGAAAATCAAGTCTTAGTATGGAAAACTTTTTTGCTGTTTGAGATATTTCAGCCAAACTGACAGAATATGCATAAAAGATGGTCCCATACATACTGACCAAATTTTATTGAAATCGGATTACTATATCATATAGCTGCCATAGGAACGATCAGTCCAAATCAAGTCTTAGTATGAAAATCTTTTTGTTGTTTGAGATATCTTTATAATATATAAATAAACAATTTGGGAAATTGAATAAAATACATGCGAATAACATGAATATTTTATATTCCTTTTAGTTTAAATTCAAAATTAAATTCAAACTTTTGAATATCTTTAAAAAAAAAAGTCAGATTTGACGGGAAAGGGCTGTTCCGACAACACTGATGGCTAGCCCACGTCCAAGTTGAAGGTCGATTCGGCTGCGAGTTTTGCAGCTTAATTAGTTGCCTACTCATAAGTCATTTTAAGTATTTTACCATGAATTGAAAATGTTGTCATCAGCGATAAGAGTTCTTTTATTTGGCAACACTAACTGGAAATGGAATTGGAGACAGAGAATGCGACAGGGGAATCGTGTTCGCTGACTGAAGGCGAAAGTTTTGATAGTTTTGGCAACCAAAGAATCGAAAGAAATAATTTGATTCTTTCTGTCGTATCTCAACTTTAGCATTTCCGTCAAATTGTGCCCCGAGAGAAAGCTGAGAGCGTGACGACAATCAAAAGAGCCACTAAATAGACTTAACTGGCAACTGCAGAGGGCCCAAACACAAGCTGGCCAAGACTCAACTCAAGCTCTGCAGCAAGGTCAATAGAGCTTGAGCGTACAGTTTGTCAAAGAATTGTTTTGTCAAAGCAAAAAGTCACACAGCCAATTAGTCATGCAAATGTTATGACAATGAAAAAAATCACATATTATTCATTTATTTACACATTTTACTTAAACGAAATGAATCTCACACGCTATTACAAAAATAAATAGTACACAAAAAAAAAGGGAAATCCTAGAATAGGTAAAATAAAATATGGGAATTTTTTTTTATAATTTTTGATCCTTCATCTTTAAAATAGTGTCAAAATATTATGAATATATTTAAATTCAAGAATGGAAATATTTGTTGTTTCTGGAGATTTCTCAACCAAAGAAAATTTGTTATGTTTAAGATGCCAATAAAAATTACATTATATTATTATTAATAAAATGTCAATAAAACTTTTTAAATAACTATAATAATTAACAAATATCAGAGACAATAAATTCACGCACTCTTGTGTTTGAGAAAAAAGACGCAGAATTGTTTTAGTTGTCTGGACTAATATATTAGCAAATTTGTTGACTAATAATTAATGCAAATATTAAAATATTTATCATTATACACAGTACTGAAAACTATCTTGTAAGCTGCTAAAATTTAGTCGATAAATAAATAAATAAAAACTGAAGGCGACGCTTGGATGGTTTCTATTTATGGCCATTGAACTGTTCAGGCAACTGCGTCCAACAATCTTTGTCGCCAGTTGTTGTTGTCGCCAGTTGTTGTTGTTGTTGCTGCTGTTGTTGTTGCTAGCAAGAAACATTGCCAAGGCAGCGTGGATTTATTTGCTTTTTTCAACGTTGTCTATGCTGTTTTTCCATATCGGAGACAGTTCGTCAAAGAGAAAGAGAAATTGAAAGAGTTGCACGTGCTCGTCGCTGAGTTTATGAGGCGTAAAAATGTATTTGTTGCTGTTGTTGTTGTTGTCAGAGAGCTGTCTAGGGGATGCTCAGGGCAGGGGGAGGGAGAGGGGATCGGAAGTATTCGTTCCATTCAACGGACTAAGACGCACTGAGCATATCAAGAAACACTCAAAATTGGGCACCCAACAAAATTATTGAAACAAATTGAAAACAAAAAGCAAAATGGGATTGGTCATAAGAAAAAACAGGGACTGGGTGGAGGTGGAGAAGAAGAAGGAGAGAAAAGAAACGGGAACAAGCTCTTAAATCACAGAAAATAGGGCAGAATAATGCGTTATCTGCTGCTGCTGCTGCTGCTGCTGTGTGTGTGAATGTGTGTGCCAAAAGGGCAGCCACAAAATAACTTGGAGTGACTCGGAAAATATAAACATTCAGATATGTACATAAATCTCCGAGGGCAGAGACTCAATAGATGCAGATCAGCATGTCTATCAATGCATTAAGAGGGCACACTCTATATATAGTATGTCAAGTAATTATTTTTACAAAGACAAACCTTAGTAATTCTCTTTTTTGTCAAAATAATTTAGACACAGACTGTAGATCATCTATCGATATATTTGAGTTGAGTTGTTGTTGTTCTTGTTTTTGCTCTGTCAAACGGATTCTGAGTTCAAAAAAGAGAAACCTGTGTCATGTGGATAATTGTGAATTGTGAATTGTGGGTTGAACCAAGTCACAATAGACAAACGGTGGTTGTTTGCCCTCGAAACGGCAAAAGGGGGACAGGAAATGAGTGCAAGAAGAGCAGATTGCTGACACATATAGCCACGGGCGGTATTCCGGACATGGTTACCAAAATCTCAGTTGAAAGCGTTGCATAAAAAGTCAGTGAAAGAGAGCTAGTGACAAGGGAAGAGGGGGAGGGGGAGGGAAACGCAAAAGCTGAGAGCGCAGTGCCGCATTGGGGGTTGCTGCTGCTATTGGGCACAACACCCAACGATAGACTAAACAGGAGAGAGAGAGAGAGAAAAAGTGACGGATGAGAGCAGCAGCAGATGCGCAATTTCAACACCTAACATACATGTTTATGTAGTGGTGTTGTCCTGGCAAAGTACCGTTGGTTATGCGATGTCGTGTCGCGATGTGTGGGTGTGTGTGTGTGTAATGAGAGAGCAACCCAAACATAACAAATGAGTGTGACTTTAAAAGAGAGACACAGTTAGCGACAGAGCACATAACACACAGAGAGAGAGACAGAGAGCAAGAGAGCGAAAACAGGAGCTAAACAGGAGCAGCCGTATATTTTGTGTGTACCTACCGGAGACGAAAGTTTTTTTTGGCGACCGCAACGTCAACGATGACGACGACGACGACGGCAACTCCTAGCAGCAGCCAACGGCCCCAGCCCTTTGTGTAGCAGCAGAAGCACTCATGTAAAAATGCACTTTCTTTCACTTGCAGCAAGCACAATATGTATATTCCAATTTTCCAGGCGATTTGCCAAAGTGTATTGCACTTTTACACACGTTCACAATATCAATAATAATAATACTCTTTAAATGTACATTATGTGTACATCTGTTCGTGTGTAATTGTGTGTGTGTATATTATGTTGGCCAGTTGAAAATCACACAAAACCGACGATAATCTTCAAGCTTAACACTTTTCAACACAATTTCTAAGACAACAGCACTTTACTGCATTTAGTTAATGCAATTTAATACTTTTTAAGCAATAATTCACGTTTAATTATTAATTTTTTTAGCAATTTTACCGGAGCTACTTCTTGTCGTCGCTCTCTACAATTTCGATAGTATTAATGTCGCCCATATCGATAATTTTTTTGCTACGGCATCGAGTACTTATCTAAAACAGCTGTGGCATCGATACATTTATTTGCGCAAGAGATGATGTATCGCCTAATATAAAATATCGGTAGGGTATAATAATTTGTTTTTCGAAACAATATAAATAACAAAAATTCAACTGTTTATAGCTGTCAATAAATACGCTATTTAAATAGTGTAACGTTGGCAATATTGTACATGTCGAATATATATCGACACCAAGTGAGCATCGATAGGTTTTAGCTATGAACTATCGCTGCATGGCATTTGTTTATTTTAAAAAGACGGGTTAATAATTCAATTTAAACAGTTGAAATGTATCAAAATGCGAGGACAGTGGCTCCTCGTTTAGTGCGACAGTATACTGCAAAGGCGAAACGCACCGTGTTGGCACAGGACACGACCAAAATCAAAAGTATACTGGAAATATAACAGGATGTGCTGGAATTGATTGATAACTAAATTTCTGTTGTTTTTTTTTAGATTATGAGCCCAAAATCTCTGGAGCACATGAGAATCGAGTGTATGTGTGGGGCTTCCAGGAGACTGGCGCCCTGGGGCTGCAAACGAACGTTAAGAAGGCCCAAGAGCGATATACAGAAATGGTTCATCATCCGACGCGACTTCAGTTTTCCAACAACAATGATATAACAGATGTGGCCGCTGGCTACGGATTCACAGCGTATGCGGTGAAAAGGTCCGACGGGGAGACACTCTTTGGCAGCGGCATCAACACCGACTCGCAGCTGGGCTTTCACTTCAAGCCCAAGGCGCCAAAGGAACAGACCAATCTGGACGTCATCATTTATCCCACCGCCATAAGATTGCCACGCGTCGAGGGAGACACGGATGAGGGCATGCAGGTGCGCAGCATGTCGGCGGGCAGGGCACATCTAGTCGTGGTCACCCAGAACGGCACGGTCTTTACGCTGGGCAACAACTCGTACGGTCAATGTGGTCGCCTCATCATCGAGGAGGAATCCTATTCCCGCAGTGCGGTCATACATCGCATTCCACAGGCCGATATATGCGGCGAGGAGGATGAGATTGTGAGCGTAGAGTGCGGACAGGATCACACCATGTTCCTGACCAAACTGGGCAAGGTTTACACCTGCGGCTGGGGTGCCGATGGACAGACGGGTCAGGGCAATTACTATTCCGCTGGAGCAATCACTCTGATTGCCGGGGACATTGAGAAGGAGCGCATTGTGCGCATCGCCTGTGCCTCGGACTGTGTGTTGGCCCTCAACGAGCATGGCGACGTCTTTGGCTGGGGCAACTCGGAATACGGCCAGCTGGACGATTCACCCGATGCCGAGATGCAGTTGTGCACGCCCCGAGCCCTCAAGCTAACCAAGGACATGGGCAAGGTAAAGAATGTGGCTGCCGGCGGCTCCTTTTGCATGGCCCTCAACGACCAGGGCCTGGTCTACACCTGGGGCTATGGCATCCTGGGCTTTGGACCCTACGTCGAGCAGACCGCGAGGCCACAGCATCTGCTGCCGCCTCTTTTTGGCCGCAACGACTTTAGCAATGCCACCTCGGTGGTTGCCATCGGCTGCGGCGTCTTCCACATGGGCGCCATTAACTCCGACGGGGATCTGTTTATGTGGGGCAAGAATCGATTCGGACATCTGGGCTTGGGCCACAAAAAGGATCAGTTCTTTCCCTTCAAGGCCGCGCTCAACGGCAAGGTGTCCAAGGTGGCCTATGGCGTGGATCACACCGTCGCCCTCTGTCGGCCACATGTTTAAACTTAGGAATTAACCAAATATTAATATTGCATTAAATTAAATAATGGATATTGTTAAATAAATATTGTTGTTTGTTGTTTTTTATTTGATCTGAATAAAATAATTATGAAATAGTAATCACATTTAAATTTCTACTGAAAAATCATAGAAGCACTTTTTTTTTAAATAAAAGTATTCTGATGTGAATAAAAGAAATATAAAATAAAAATAATCACATTTAAATTTATATTTAAAAATCGTAAAATAAATATTGTTGTTTGTTGTTTTTTATTTGATCTGAATAAAATAATTATGAAATAGTAATCACATTTAAGTTTCTACTGAAAAATCATAGAAGCACTTTTTTTTAATTAAAATATGCTGATGTGAATAAAAAAAATATAAAATAAAAATAATCACATTTAAATTTATATTAAAAAATCGTACTAATTTTTTTAAAAATCATTTTAAATTACAAAAAATTTATAAAATACAATTTTACATTTTTTGAATTAAAAATTGTTCTAAAAATCAAATTTTAAATGTTTACAATAAAAAATTGAAATTGTAATATAAAGAAAATTGCAAAATAATGTATTTTTGTCATGTTTATCAGGATTTGAGGAAACAACATTCTAAAATCGAATCCAAACAAACTTCTGCAGCTGTTTTAAAGTTGAGAATAAACCATTGACAATTGTTTAAAGATCACAAATTCGCGTTTTAATACATTTAAATCGATTAAAGAACATTTAGATTAATTTGTTGACCGTTAATTTAGTTTTTTGTTTTGTTTTTTGTTCTTGCAAATGTAAATAGCGTTTGTTTTTTTCAATTTCGATTCGTTCTATACATAATTTAATTGTTTAATTGTTTTTAGAGATATCGAGTTAAATAGTATATATTTATATATATATATATAATATAAAATATGTACTTGGAATTGAATGCAGTGTGTGTATTTATATGTATCAAGTGTTTTGCTTTGTTGATTTTGGGATTGGGGATTCCCCTTATTCATCATCATCATATACAACAGAAATTTGCATGACATTCTAAAAAACATTGCACTTTCGCTTATCAAACTTCTCTACTGTTTATTATTCAAGAAGTTACACTCTCTCTTTCTTCTCGCTTTGTATTTGTCACAATTTCGTCAATCGCATTTAAATTGCTTTCTAGGTACATTTCTCTTTACTAGGGTTTCTATATCTGATATTCTTATGGAGCTGCTTCTGATCAAAAGCCTCTTGGCCAATTACAATTCTGTTTTTTTTTTGTTGTTTATAAGCTTGGTTTTCAAACTACAGACTACAAAATGAGGCAGAGACGCCTCCAGATCATCATTATACATACATACACACAAATCAATACTGTGTTTTCATTATCTTTTCTTTTTTTTTCTTTTGTTTTTTATCTTTGTCTTTGTTGGATTTTGTTGCATGTTTTAGATTTAATAAAAGATTTGCGGCTGCTGACCAGCTCATGTTCATTCCAAGCGCTGCTGCTGCTGCTGCTGGCCCAACGATTCGTTCGCCTCGTAGGCCTCCACCTCGGCAATGTTGGCCAGATCGTACTCAATCACGCCCTTGCCCATGAACGCGGCATACTTTCCGGTCTCGGGCAGCGGATCAGCCGAGCGTTTGGACACTGCAAAGCAAGGAAATACAGTTATTAGATATAATACACAATCTTTGGAATATCTTGGGAAACAAACAAGTTTTCTATACAAAGCAATTCCCTGAATTTTTATCTTTTGCAGGCTCAAATTGTCTCAGCTATGTTGTGTGAAAATTTCAGCTTCCTAGGTCTAACCGTTTGGCCTACACTATGATATGTCAATGAGTCAGTCAGACAGGAAAAAAAGGTTTATGTATATACATAAATAGATTAGAAATTGAAAGCTTGCAATTGGAAAATTTTTATCACGAATCTAATTTCAATCTAGGAGTTAATTTAGACATCAAACAGTGATAGTATTGACATTATGCAAGGAAATCTGTAAAGTTATGATAGTTTGAAATTTTTGAAAAAGTGTAAGTATAGAAAAAAGTGGACAATGTTTGGAATAAATGTTTGAGAACGTGTCGAGAGAAGTATACAAATTAGTGATGCAGATTCAAACTGTAACTCGAGTTCAGCTAAATTGATTTAATTAATTCGATACTTAGTCGAAAAATAATCGAGTTAAAGGATTTGAAAAGCGCTTCCGGTTTGCGCTGTTGATTTTAAATGTATTTTTACAACCCTATTCTCAATTGATGTGCGAATATTGAGTTTTTCCTTAAAAAGTTTCATTCTCAACTTGTTTTCTCTAAAAATATGTTCTTAGTTTTTGGAAAACTTTGATGTAGGTAGGTTATCTATCTAAGTAATCTGTGGATACTTACCGCCTGAGACAAACTTCTCCATCATGTAGATCTTCATGTCGTAGCACTCGTTGGCAATGCGCTCCGATATGGTGGAGATGTCGGTGATGCGGGGCGTGATGACGCGCAGATTGCGACGCACTCGCTCCGTGTCGATGTTGTAGTAGCCGGAGCCCATTTTCTGCATGAGATCGACAAAGCTGCTGGGTGGCAGTGTAGTGTCGCGATCCAGGGGCATGATAAAGCAACGGTTCGTTGTGGTATCGATGATGGCCGATTGATTCTCCTTGAAGTCATGCATGAAGCGACCTCGGCGTCCATCCTTTGAGTATTTTCAAGAAAATAAGTATCGAATATCAATATTTTGAATATGAATATAATTAATTGGTGGCATAAGATTTAGTTTTCGTTTGAGCAAATTTAAATTTGCTTAACAATTTATCGCCAAATCTAAGTCTGTTTCCGATATATCTGAATAATTTTAACTAGATACTTTTTTTAAACAAATCTATCGAAATTATCGATAGTTTCAATATCTTTGTGCGACTTCCAATTGGGTTTATACACATAAGATATTGAAGATATTGAAGAATAGATAAACAATATTTCGACATTTCGATCTTTTTGTAAAGATCCTTTGAGTATTTTCAAGAAAATAGGTATCGATATCAATATTATGAATATGAATATAAATAATTGGTGGCATAAGATTTAGTTTTCGTTTAAGCAAATTTAAGTTTGTTTAACAATTTATCGCCAAATCTAAATCTGTTTCCGATATATCTGAATAATTTTAACTAGATACTTATTTTTAAATAAATATATCGGAATAATCGATAGCTTCAATATCTTTGTGCAACTTCCAATTGGTCTTCATACAGATAAGATATTGATATTGAAGAATAGATAAGCAATATTTCGACATTTCGATCTTTTTGTAAATCGATAAGCCTACCTTAAAATCGGGCACATCGATCTTGGCATAGCCATCATCATCATCGCTGCTGTCCAGCTCAATTTCCTCGCGGAAGAAGTTCTCGTTAACCAGATCGTCAAACTGTCCATCAGATCCCGCCGATCTTGAGCCGGTCAGCGGCAACAGGGAGCGCCAGTTCATGGCGAATGCATCATCGTTGCGCGGATAGAAGCGAGGCAGCTCCACAGTGTCCTCGGCATAGGGTATATCGCACAGGGCATGATAGCGCATGTTCGCATGATTCGGGGCATAGAACCTGTACAGCGTCCATCCGCCCAGCACGCCCATCAGCATCACAATCACAGCTATCAGGAACAGCAGGAACGACTTCAGACACGTGTACTGCGGTCGGTTGAACACCATGGACTCTGTATCCGCATCGCTGTACGCTCCTTTAGGCTGTCAATATACAATACAATTTGAAAACGCATTTCTTAGTATATTTTAGTAATTTTCAAGATTTTAAGTACTTTATTTTTAACGAAATTGAAAGGGAAATTAAATGTAGAATGCAGTTAGAGGTCAAAGCATAATACAAATAATATTCCGCTTGAAAATCTGTTTATTTTGAATAATGTTATGAAACTACACAATTTGAAAATGCACTTTTTAGTATATTTTTTTTTTCTTTTGGTTTTCTATTTTTTTTTTTAAATTGTTAGCTGAATGAATTTTTGTAGAACTTTATCCGAAAACGCATTTCTTAGTATATTTCTAGTAATTATCTGAATTTTAAGCATTTTAGTATTTTTTGGGCCATTCTTTGCTTGAAAAATTGTGCAAATTTTAGTATTTCTAGTGACTTCCTAGACTTTATGTTTTTTAGTATTTTTTTGGGCCCTCCTTTGCTTAAAAATAAAAATTTCTTTAAAAAATAATAATGTACAATGAAATTAGAGGTCAAACCATATAAAAATGATATTTAGCTTATAAATCTGTTTATTTTGAATAATGTTACTATTGTGTAATTTAAGTGAAAATTTCATTTGATCATCGATTACAAAATTACTAATTATAGAACTTTTGAGCAATAAAATTCGCATTTATCGCAATTTCAATGTATATGTTTTCTTTTTTTTAAGTTAAGATAAGAGAAAACAGCAAAATAATAAGCAGGTAATAAGAAAGCAGTTTTATTTAATGTGTTAACATGGGTTAATTTGAGGTCACACAAAATAATATGTATTTACATTTACTCAGGAAATTATTTTGACAAAATCTAAAATTTACAAAATGGGATCGAGACCTTAGAAACTAGCGCATAAATAATTATCAAATTACAAAAATGACTAATTATTGCAAACTTTGCACATTTCCCTCAATAATAAAATAATACGATTTGCTTTTATTGCGGTTTCGATGTGTTTACTTATTTAAGGTAAAGATAACAAAATTGAGTAAATTTATAGAATGGACGACGAATATTTAATGCTCTTACTAAAAGAATTAAAGTTAAAAACAAAATAAATTATTAACTTTTTTATATTTATTTTATCTAGTTTGCAGCAATAAATTCGTTATACTGCGACTTTAAATTTTAACTATCTTTAGCAACGAAAGTGTTTAGTGGGTTAATTTTAACACACAAACATATGTACATATGTACGTAAAAGTATATACATGCACACTTATTGTAATGCATGCTTGCACATACATACATACATATGTCATGCAGCTACGTAAATAAGGCAGCAAATGGGTTCTGTTGATGTGTGTGTGTGTGTAAACTTATCGCTGCTGTTCAAAGGGCAAAATGCCTAGAAATTAGACTACTTGCAAAATGACAATAAAAAGCAAAGCTTAAAGCGTATGTACATATGTATGTATATACAAATGTAATCATATATGTATGTATGTATGCAAGTGCATATGCACATTATGAGGTTTCTGGAATACTTGCACTGGAATTCGCCAAGAAAAAGAGACATTGAAAATTTATCGAAAACAAAAACAACACTGTGTGGCCTAAAAACGAGCAAAGGAAAGAGTGCAAGGACATTGGGAATTCCAGCATGGAAAAATCAATACAAATGCATGCTGCTGAGAACACACACACACACATTACATGCCCGCCCACACAAAATCACACATACATACTAATATAGATGTATGTATGTATGTATATGTACATACACGAATGCGAATGAAAACGAAACTTGTAGCGCTATGAGCGCGAAGGACACAGGATATGGGGCTCGCAAGGACATCACGAGAGGTTGCGCAAAAATGTCAACTTACACTAATTAGGGAGCCATGATGCATCATCGCCTCATCGTTCAGGTGCAAAGGCAACGGTACCTTCTCCAGATCCTTCTTTTCTCCCGTTAGCTTGCCTAGAATCGTCATTTTGCTTGTTTTTCTTTTTTCCTTTTGTTCTTACACTTTCAGCGCGAGCGCAGTCGTTTAACAAACAATTTCGCTTCAAATTTAGTTTACGAATATTGTTGAGTTTTGATCAGGAAAAACTACTATTGCTTTATAAAATCGACGCCTCTGATGTTTACTCTTCCATTATTTTTTTCACTTTGTTTTGTGTTGTGCGCAGCAAATTGCGTAGCAGGTAGCCGATAATTTTCAACTGCAGTTATCGATTGCAGTATGTGCATTGGATAAATGCTTGCATTTTATTAATTTTTTTAACTATGCAAATTAGACAACAGAAATCACTTTAAGAGCAAAAGAAAAGAAATTGAGTGGAATTTTACTGCACTTGATGTTTTAACACATCCAGTTGGCTGTAATTTGCACTTATGCACTTATCGATAGGTCGTGTGCGCGATAGAATGTATGACAGACAGGCTGGTTTGACGTGGTAGAGCCACCAAGAATAGAGATTCGATACTACTAAATTTACAACAAACATGGCGCGCCATTTAAAGGAGATAATTCTTATGAATTACCACTCGGGAGATGAATATGTCATTTAACTTAAAACTTAGAAATTCGATCAAATATTAACAAAAATGCAAGCGAAATTACATTATTTTTGCTTCAAAATTAGAGAAACTGCAGAAAATTCGTTTGTATGGAAGCCAGACGATTCGGTGAACTAATGCTGCCACCTGTTTCAAGAAAGAGACAGCTATAGTTGGACGGATGATTTACTCAGTTGAGGTGGAGAAACATCGATGCTTTCGATGTTGCCTCCATCGATGCTTGCTTGAAAACACAAACATTTTTTTGGAAACGGTTTTTAAAACTTTTGTCAACTGTAAAAGAGATTGTTGTTAAACATATTTACTCTGTACTCGTCGTAATAACTGAATGCTTAAATTGTACAATGGATGTTAATCACTTAATCACTATTTATTTATGACTATGTTGATTTGAGAGGAAGGCCAAATGTCCCTTGGGACACTTGTTGGCGTAGTGTCCTTTGTGCCCGCACTTGTAGCAGGTGATCTCCTCCAGCGGCGTTGGTATCTTTTGGAACGGTGGCGGCGGATGAGAATTGGGAGCACCGTCATTATCGTTGTTGTTATCCATCCCACCGCTGTGATCCATGGCATTGATGTTGTTGCGATGATCCAGGCTGCCCACATACTGTTTACAGGAGTTGGCCTTGTGCCCCAGTTCGCCGCAATAGTGACACGTGGGCAGTTTCTTGTGCAGCTGATCCTTGCTGAGATCGGCCAGCGGTGGCAGCTCGAATCTCGGATGCATGTGCTTGCAGTTGGGTCCGTCCGGACAGAAGCCGGCCAGGTAGTTCATGCAGAGCACACGCCTCAGATGCTGGTGCCGGCAATGGGGTCCGTGGCGACAGAAGCCGCGCTTGTACCACGGACAGTCTTTCACCTTGCTCTGCGGGTCGATGTGCAGGAACGGGCACTCCTTGTTGTGGCAGGCATTGAAGCGCGAGTAGAAATAGCACTCGGGCATCTTGGTCATGTCGTACTCGTGCAGAAACTCGCACTGGTCGCCCTTCTTGCACAGGCCGCGCAGCCAGTGCTTGCACACGATGGTGCGATCGCCGCGTATGTGCCGGAACGGACACGCGCTGCCCTTGTCGCACTCCTGGCCATTCTTGTTTGTGATGAAGTTGCAGACGGCGGCAATGGACTTGTCCATGCCATAGAACGGCAGCGGAATGGCGCCCACCTGCTCGATGAGGTCCCGCTCCGCCTTGAACTGCAGGCTGTTTACGTTCGCGAGAATTATATCCATGCCGGATGCGGTACTTTTTTCATAAAACAATAAAAAGCGCGTTGTTTTCGGATCTGTTTGTTTCTTTTCTTTTTTGGCATAACACAAGCCGATATATCGATAACGCCAGCCCGGTAAGTCGTGCCTTATCGATATACGTAAAAAAAAAACAGATATGCTGTTCACGAAATTCGCATGCGAAAATAATTTAATAAAAAATAATATTAATTAATATTTAATTATGTATATTTACAATAAATAATTAATAAAAAATGAACGCATAAATATAAAAAGCGTTAATATTAAGTGATCTTTGAGTGCCTTGGCTGAATCAGCATACCATCTCTGCTTGCAAATATTTGTTTTATGCCTAAATAACAAGTTTAGTAATTACCTAAAATAAAATAAAATTATAATTAATTGCAGTTTTAAATAAATTATTGATTTGAGATAAATTTCGTTAGTAGAACAATAATGGCGGATATTGGTTTATTTATCTCGCGGGAAGTTTTGCTCGCCCTGGGCTGAGTCAGCATACCAGCCATGGTCATAATCAGACTTTTGCACGAGTCAGCTGAGTCAGCATACCAGCCACGGTTGCCATTTGTTTACGCGATGCCGAAAGCTGCAGCAATATGAGGAGTGTTTGGTTAAAAGGTTGATAACTCGACTGTTATAGCAACAATTGGACGCTGAAGATACTAACTGATACCGCTGCCATGTTGCCCACGTACGAGCGTCTCAATGAGTCGAAAAAGATCGTCTTTCGCATCAAATTTGCCAGGTTGGCCGCAATTGCCGTTAGCTTGCCATTGGGCGCCTTCTTCTTCTGTGTGGTGTGGTCACTCAAATTCGACTTTGTGCGCTCCACATTCACACACTGCGACGTGGCCAACTATCTGCCCTCCGTCTCGGCGGCCATTGGCAACTATGAGCCGCAGAAAACTGTTTGGCGTCTGGCCATAATTCTCCATATGCCATTCCGATTGGCGGTGGCCAAAATGTACATGGAGTACTACAGAGAGCACATCCGACGCAATCGACGCATGTTTGGCATCTTGGCATGCACGCTGAATGTCATCGAGGACTTGGCACTCTTCTCGCTCTCCCTGTGGACGTCGGCGGATAACTATGAGATTCATCGCAACTCGTTTGTGGTGTTCATTGCGTGCAGTGAGCTGTACATGCTGATCTCGTACCTGCTGAACAGGAATGCCCGCAAGATTGTGCTGCTGCCGCACGAGGAGAAGTCGCTGAAGTTCAAGCGCAATCTGTTCCTCATCAACATCGTGTCCTTTGGCCTCGCCGGCTACTGCTTCATGCGGCACAATGCGCGCTGTGAAACCGGAGGTGAGTTTATGTTTATTTTTATTTATTATTAAAATAATTAAAATAAATTTATGTGACTTAATATGATATTAAATTAAAATTAAAACTTAAGGTGATATTTAATTACTTTGAATTCTTATACTTATTTATTATTTCTTTTTATTATTTATATATTATATTTAAAGTACTTCTAAAATTAAAATACAATTAAGTTACCTAACACGATATTAAACTAATATGAATTCATATTTATCCCTATATTTATTTATTATTATTGATTTATTTAATGTCAACTGAGAGCAGTTGATATTAATATGATATTTAACTAATAAGAATAAGTATATTTATTTGTAGTAGTATTTATTTATCCCATAAAAAAAACCTCTTTACGAGGTAAAAGTCTAGTGACAAAAACATTTTCATGCCCCAAAATTTCTGATATCCAATTTTGTGACGAATAATATTAAGTTTTACACCTAAATTATTTTAAACAAAATTTTGGCACTCGGCACATTGCGCTAAAATGTATCAATTCTTCATACCAAATAAAATTCATTCACTGTTTTGCGCAGTGCCGAATGCAAAAATTTTGTTTAAAATAATTTAGGTGTAAAACTTAATATTATTCGTCACAAAATTGGATATCAGAAATTTTGGGGCATGAAAATGTTTTCGTCACTAGACTTTTACCTCGTAAAGAGGTTTTTTTATGGGATATCAGAAATTTTTGAATAAGACATCAGAAATTTTGAAATTGCAATATTTTGTGACAGTATAGCTTTGTCTACTTTGATTATTGTTTGTACAAACTATAACAAATTGTCTGGCAACACTGGTCCCTTTTACAAGCAAACATGCCCAGCGCAAAAGCTATCAGCACTCTTAAACTCTGGGTGCTAGGACACTTTGCTGCTGCTGTCCTATTCCCATTCTAAGTAAAATGTATATATTCACCTAACAGGTAATTTCCGCATTACGCTGCAAGCAGTGTCAAAGAGCCCTTCGAAATACCTTTTCAACGATATATAGATCGCATCTTTAGCTTCTATCGTTTGGATGCTATGGTGGTTTCAATTTTAGCGGTTTTTAGCGATTTCCCGCTAAACTAGCTTTTTTTCGAAAAAGTCGTAGAACAAACGTTTCTAGATTTTTGATCGGGAACAAGTCCTCATTCAAACTTTTAAGCTAAATCATCGCTTTGATACAAACAAACAAACAAACAAACAAACAAACAAACAAACAAACATACTGACTTTTCATCTTATTTTCAGAAAGCCCCTTAAAATTTCAAAATTAATTATTTTTTGAACCGGTTGTCCGATTTTGATGATCGAGGTGTCATTCGACGCGTATTTTTGATGAGAATTGTAAAAAATTCAACGAAAATTCAAAAAGGCTCCAACGGCCCCATTAACTCCAATAATTTAAATTTTTCCCCTCCCACTTATACCTGTTTATCTCATGAACCAGGTGAGATTCCAAAAGTCTTAGTATGCACATTTGTAAGTTAAGTTGATACCTTTCGATCGGTATATAACTCGACCTGATCGGACAGTCATAGCAAATTTTCCATTCTTCCTGTGTATATATGCTAGTCGCCTTCGCACCCTTCGTGCTGCTTTCGTCACTAGCGCGGACTGCCGTCCGCAGTGATTAACATTACTTTTAAAAATTAAAATAAAATTATGTTACTCAATAAAATATTTAATTAATATGAATTCATATGTATTCATATGTATTTATTATTATTGATTTATTTAATGTATTTAAAAGTAGTTGCCCAGTAGTACTTTTAAAAACTAAAATAAAATTAAATAACTCAACGTGATATAAATATTATATGAATTTAATTTTATTTTTTTTTTGTAATTATTTAATATTACTTACATAATGTGATATTAATTTTATATGAATTTATATTTATTTTTAGAATTATTTATTTATTTAAATTACTTTTAATAATTAAAATAAAATTAAATAACTTGTGATATCGGATGATATTAAAATAATATGAATTCATATTATTTTTTTTATTAAATTTTAATTTAAGTTAAAATAAAATTAAATAACTTAATGTGATATTAAAATAATATAAATTCATATTTATTTATTTTTATTATTTATATATTAAATTTCAACTAAGATCATTTGAAAAAAATTACATTAAAGATATTAAAATAATATGAATTCATATTTATTTTAATAAGTATGATATTAAACTTACATATATGAATTTATATTTATTAAACGTCAATTAAAAGCAGTTGACCAAAAGTTCTTTTAAAAATTAATATAAATTTAAATTTAAATTGAAAGGCTAAAAAAAGGAAATTAAAAAGCAAAAGTTAAAAATCTGGGGGTTTGCAATAAGTTATTATTATTATTATTATTTATTCATTTCCAACATAGTTTTATAAATAATATATTTTACCCATTTCCATTGCGACAGTCTACACATTCTTTGCGCTCTTCGAGTACATCGTGGTGCTAACCAACATGGGATTCCATATGACATCCTGCTGGGACTTTTACGCCCTGAACGTTGTCTTCGACACCAGGAACGGTCTCTATTTAACGCATTTATAAAACGCCCCTCGCATACACAAATTGATATTGATATCCACGTCAAAATCCGACGTATTCTGTATATATTGCGGTATTAGCTTAAGCTCAAAGTTTACTTAATTTTTACACAAAATAGCAACTTAATAAATGCCAGAATTTTGATAGTTTAAATAAAAAAAAATATACTAAAAGATTTCAAAGAAATTAGTGGAAATAAAAATACAGAATTTATGTTATGATTTCTAAATAAAAAATTGAGCTTTAATTATTCTTATTGTAAATACAAAATAATTTAAAAACAATTGTATTAAAATTTAAACTTTTATTTATCAATCAATCATGAAATGAAATGAAGTCAGTCATCAAAACAGCTTGTAAAATTAAGTTATATATTAAATAATTTCATAGAAAAGATTGTTTATTATTTGTTATAATGAAACTACTGCCAATATCTGGCAAGGATTTGCCGGGAAATGTGTCCGTGGCCGAGTGCCGCGTTTCGATCGCCAGACTGTTGTTGTTTGGATTCGCAATTCCGCCAATTGGACTGACCTATTTCATCATCCGAACCATGTTGACGGACTTCGAGGGCTCTACATATACGAGCTGCGGTGTGCTCAACATCTTGCCGTCCGTGTCGGCGATTGCCCGATCCCAAGTACTGGGCTGGAAGCTCGTCACCTGGGCGGTGGTGCCATTTCGCTTGTCCATCGCCTGTCTTTACAGGCGCTACTATAGTCACATCTTTACGCGCTGTCTGGGCTGCCTGGCTCTGTTTCTCTTCATCTGTGAGAGTCTCAGCACCGTCGTCATGGCCCTGTGGGTGGACATCTCTGGCGATTCCACGTTTCACAAGGTATCGGTGCTGTCCATCTGGTTCTCCAGTTTCGGCTATATAGGCACATCGTTTGTGTGCTTCCAGAGACATCAAAGCCTGGCCATTGAACCGCATCAGAAGTTATCCTACATGCTCAAGCGTAAACTGGTCATCTTCTATTTCTCCGGCACCTTCATCATGTGGTGCTGGTATCTCCTGCACACCAACTGCTGTCTGCCTCTGGGTGAGTGTCCAGTTCACTTCAGAAATGTTCTCTTCCCACATTTCTCTTTCATTTATCTGCAGCATATTCCTGCTTTGCATTCTGTGAGTATATCGTTAGCTGGTGCCTCATGGGTTATCTCTGGACTTCTGCCTTGGACTTCTATTCGCTATATCTCTGCCACGATGCACAGCACGGATACTTTTTGACAGACATTTAGATATTTAATATAAACATTAAAAATAATACATTTAAAGTAATAAAAACAAATGGTAATAACTGTGACTACGATTCATAGATGCGCACCAAGTCATCAATGGTGATGGGATACTTGGTGACGGGACAATTTCCGTGCTCCTTCAGATGCGTGACAATGCACTTCCAGCAGTAGACATAACCGGATACGGCGCACGCTGTCGCTGTCTGCAGTTTCATCAGGCAGACAGGGCATTCGCCCTTTTGCGGCTCGTTCGCCTTCAGCTCCTGCTCCTGCTCCTGCATGGGCTGGGGATTCTGCAGAGTGCCGCCGACTTTGCGTCGCTGGTCATTGGAGTACCACCATTGTATAAACTGCAGAAAGAAGGCCAACACCTCGAGCATCTTCAGAAAGATGAAGGTCCACTTGTCCTCCTTGGGTGGCTCGCTGGGATAGCGCAGCGTCAAGTGCAGGGCACGGAATATGGGCGAGTGACTCGCGGCATATTTGATTAGATACAGGAATGTGTGCACGGCCTTGGAGGCATTGTAGACATGGAACAGCTTAATCAGATGCGACTCCCAGGCGTAGGTATCATCGTGCTGGGCACTCCGCGTCCTCAGCTTACGCTCCACGTAGGGCAGGAGGGTGAGGAGCGTGGCAGAGTTGAATTGTTGCCGTCGGCTCAACAACTTGCCAGTTGCACTCGCCGTTCGCTGCAGTCCGTAGAAGCTTTCGCCGAAGGACGAGGCACGTTTGCGCAGGTATAAATACTGTAGTATCCATGTAACCAGCGGCGACAGCTCCTCGCGTACGCGAATGTTGCCCCAGAGCTTAAAGTCCAATCGCAGGCCAAAGTAATCAAACACTTTGCTCAGCGCCGGATAGATAAGGTTGTCCAACGTTTCCGCCGCCGATATTTCAAAGATCGAGGGAACATTTTGTAGGTTTTGGCGTACATTGGCAGCCTCGGCCATAATATAGCCAGCGCACAGACTCCGTTTTCTTATTTATTTTAAAATTAATTAATTGAAAACGCAACAGTTGGTTGAGCAGTGTTGTTATCGACCGCAAATCGACCAACCGCCACAAATGCGGTCGATTAAAACTCAGCTGTTTTGACTATCGCACTACACACTTACAATCGAAACCTCGAGAGATTATCGAGCGACCGCCACAATATTTCTATCGCCAACATCAGCTGTAGAGAAAATTGTTTATTCGCCAAAACGCGCTTTAAAATTAGAAAAATAAACAAAATAATAAAACTAAGAGTTATAACACAATGAAAACAACAGGCGGTGGCTCAACGGACGAACCGAGCAAGTCGTCGTTGGGCAAAATAAGCAAAAAGTCAACAAAGTCGCGTTCAAAGAACACGACGAAATTGGAGACGGGCAGCAGCAAGAATTCGTCGGTCGTTACAAATCTTGGTGGTGTTCCAGTGGGCAGTTTGCCAGCCACGCCCACCCATGTGAGCATGGCAACGACGCCGACAACACCGACGACAACCAATTTGGCCAACTATAATCTCTTTGACGCATCCTTTGCGGTGGCGGGACATGCACACGGTGTTGGTGTGGAGACGGCAAATAATGCGAACAGAGTTGTGAGTGCTAATTTGGTTGACTTACAAACTGATGTGCTTCATATTCTATTGACTACGACAGGGGGGTCACCACAAGAGCTATGCCGGCTTTGATCCGCGCAGCATCAAGATCTTCTGGGAGCAACATGACCAAACGGATGTGGAACTGTCGCAGGACGTTTGCGCCCGTCTCGCCGAAGATGCGTCCTACAAAATCTGGGAGCTGATTAATGTGTGTGCCCATTTATAGCCCACTATAATGTATATTAATTGAAAGTTAACTTCAACAGAATGTGAAGATCTATTCGCGTCATTCTGGAGGCGTCGTCACCTATGATCTGGTGAATGAGGTGCTCAAGGATGCGGATGTGCCGCCCATGCTCGGTGCCATGGACAGCGATTGGGATTGCATTGACTATGACGGCAGCTACTTCTTTCACTCGGACAAGATCTTTGAGCTGCGTGACGAGTTCCAAAAAGACATTTCCCTCTCACTGCCAAACGATGCGGATTTTAACTGCTCCTGCCCGATTGAAGACAAGAACACAGAGCCGCTGAAGCAATATGTGCAGAGTCTAGTGACCGGTGAGTGTGTGGAACAGGAGTGTGAATAAATAAATAAATAACAATAAATTAATGTTCTTTCTCCTCCTCAACAGCTGCCATATTTGGCGAAACGAACGCCCGGAACGTGGCCATTGCCCAGGCCTTTCAGACGCCAGTGATGGGCTCCTGCTATCGTGTGATTGTCAGCAAAATGCTGCAGTTGCTCGCCTTCCGGCAGCACGATCAGCTGAGTCAACGCTGCTGGCGCCTGTTGCGTGCCTGCAATTACAATGGCCAGGCGAATCACATCAGCTGTCGGCAGGAGTACTTTCATCTCGCCGAGGTGCTCATCAGTCAGCTAATGGCGCCCTACGAGACCATTAAGGCAGCTGAAGACCGAACGCAGTCGCAGAATGTACAGGTCAAAATGGAGCTGGAGGAGGAGCTTAAACTGGAGACAGGCGGCTTGGCCACTGAACAGTATTCCCAACCAACAGAACAAGATCAGGCAGAACAACAATCAGAGCAACAACAGCAGCAACAGCAGCAGCAACAAGCTCCGCCTGAGATTGAGACATTTAATAACGACGCTTCACAGGAGCAAACAATTTACAAGCTGCAGCTGGACGATGCCAGCAACGATGCTGCTGCGCAGCAACAGCTGCCACAGGAGCCCCAACAGCTGTCCAGCTATTTTGCCACGCCCGTGGGCAACGCCTTTGTCGACGAGCTGTGCGAAACCATTGGACAATTGGCTGCCCAGAGTGGCTATCTGCATGACGAGTGCCTCTTTCTGATCAAGCGACGACTGGCGAGATTCTTTGAGGGCCGCGACGTGTGCAGTGAGAGAGGTAAGAGGATCTAACCAGAGATTAAAACCCTAACCGAAACCGTAACCTTTAACCGGTAAACACCGATTGAAATTTAAAATCGTAACTGAAACCGTAACTGAAAAAAAAAATTTTCATTTGACCGAAACCTTAAAACCGAAACTCTGTCAACCGAAATAACCGTTTAGTAACCGTTTCATGTATAAGGGTTAATTCGAATTTTCGTACATCCAAAACAAACCAAAATTTTGAACTGGTTTGATTTTTTCCGACACATAAGTCTTGTTTGCGATCTCTGATATTTTGATATTCTGGTATCGATTTCGCTTAAATTTCACTAAAATTTCATACAAATTTAAGTGAAATTCCAGCGAAAGCGATTTCTGTGGCACCACCGATGGTGTAATTTTTAAATTCAATTTTAAAAGCATGTTTTATTTATAATTTTTATTTTAACAATTAAAAAATATGTTAAAAATAATTCAAAACAAAAAATTTTGAACTGGTTTGATTTTTTCCGACTCATAAGTCTTGTTTGCGATCTCTATTATTTTGAAATTTCATACAAATTTAAGTGAAATTCAATCAAAAGCGATTTCTGTGGCACCCCAGATTAGTTTTGTATTTTATTTTTGATTTTCTTTTTCATTTTTAATTTTTATTTTCTTATGTTTAATTTTGAATTTTTATTTGTGATATTCATGATCGAATTTTCATAGCACTGAATAAGCGCAAATAAAATAAATTTGTTAAATGAAATATTAAAATTATTAAAATGTAACTAAATTATTGTACATTAAACTGAAGAATAAGAAAGTAATGTCTTTTTAATAATAAATATTATATTATTAATATATTTATATTTTTGCAAAGACATCTTTTTTGCGAACCGAAACCATACGGTATTTTGAAACCGAAACATACAAAAACCGGTTCACCGTTACGAAACCTTTATTCAAAGATTTTGCATAACCGATAACCTAAATGCGAACATAACTGAAACCGATATTCGTTTCGGTTTTAATCCCTGGATCTAACAATGCCGCGAGGGAGTCTTTCTTAGTATATGTAGTATTATTTATCAATATTCTGTATTCTTAACTGTATCTTTTTCTATCTTACAGACTACAAGTACATCAGTCGTGCTATCAGAGGCCTAATTGCTCTCGGAGAATACGCCTTTCGGGAGTTCATTCCATATATATATAAGCTCAATGTCCACGATATACCCGAAAGTCTCTGGCGCGATTTGGCGCCAGCTGCCATTTTTCTGGGCGGACGGGACGACATTCATCTATACGAGTGGCTGGAATACGGCTGTGGAGCTGGCGCCTTGCAGCCCTTCCTGGTTCACTTTGCCAGTGAGTAGACATCAATAAATAGTCTTCAATCTTCAACTCTTCTTAATCAATGTCAATTTCTTGCAGCTGCCTATGAGAAGATGATCTCGAAGCGTTATGTCCACGCCAGACAGCCAGCCTACAGACTGGAGGCACAGCCTGGCGTGCGTCGCCTGGAGTGGAGCACTCTGGCGGCAGCCATGTGCCATGGCGACGATCCCAGCAAGGCGCTCAAGCCGAAGCCAACGCTGGCCGAGGCCTTCCCCGAACTGGTGCAGCCCAATCTGAGACTCAATTGTGCGGGCACAATCCGCTTCAAGTTTGCCGGCTGTCGTCCCGTGCTGCTGAAGCCGAAAGGCGTCGCAGCTGCTCAGTTCATGGACTCGCCGTCGACCAACGGCGGCAGCGACATCGTCCACTCCGACATCCTCATTGCCAAGCGGAAGCTCCTCAAGCCGCTGACGAATGTGAAGCGCGTGGTGGCCACCAGTGGCTATCACTTCCTGCGCATCTGAATCCGCAAATAACACTTATTTTTAATTATTATTTATAAACTAATTAAGACTCTTAATTTTATACTCGTAATGTAGCACTTGTATTAGATTATTGCTTAAGAAACTGCGAAATAATTAAAACTTACATTTTTATTTAAAATAAAATTAAAAATTGTTAAATTGGACAGAGTTATTGATTAGCGCTGATTAGCAAATGCTGACAGGGTTATAAAATATATATACTTTATACATATAGTCTTAATAAATAGAAGTACAATTCAGTTTCAATCTTCTGCTAGTCTCTGATCGAGCTCTCGGGCAATAATTAATCTTAAGTGTAATCTTTCTTGTAAAAAAAAAGTTTAATTTTGTACTATCGCTATAAGCCCCAAGCAGTTTAAGTTTGCTTTAAAATTTTGCCACGCTTTTTTTCGCCTCCGTGAATCTCGAAAAGCCACCACACGCACAATTTTCAAGATATTAGGATTTGTTTACTAATTAACGTTAGCTACTATTATTACCTATCATCCTTCTAAATCGTAACAAGATCGGACAAATAGAAAGGTGGTAATGGCTGATTTAAGTTTCAAGCAATGTAAGTGCCTAAAAGCATGCAATAAAAAATATTTTAAATGTATTTAAATAAGTTACCCGTGACTTACTTAAATACATTTAAAATATTTTTATTTAAAATATTTTATAGAGCTCCCCACTTGTCTTTTCTTCTATAATTTCTCGCTATCATCTGTTTTTCATTGACTATCTCAAACAAAATTCCTCGGTCTGTCTTCCTGCTTTAGTGATAATTTGAAAGTACGTCTAACAAAACTTGAAATAGATTTCAAGCTAAGTATTAGACAGTGATTTAAATTCAATGCTGGTCTTAGTTCCCCTCAAGTCTTCGTAGAACAATCATCAACAATCATGAAGCTCTTCTCTCTTGCCGCAATCTTTGTGTTCGGTCTCTTGGCTCTGGTTCGTGGTGAGTATCAAAATAATCTCTAAACTAACATATTGTACAATTAATATACAATATTTGCATTCTACAGCCAATCCGGTGCCCCAAGAGTGTCGAAATATTTGTTTTCACAAATACGGAGGGCAAATTCCGTGTCCTGTTGAGGCTTGTTGATCAACATTGTTTGTTATAATATTACTTAAAATAACATGACAAACCAATAAAACTTCCAATTTTTTTGATAAATATATGCACAAATATATGTATTATACAGAGAATTATTTTTTTTTAATTAAAGATTTTATAATTGCTGAATTTAAGCAAAATGAAATTCTTCAAGATATAGTTTTAATTAATAACAAACCATTTTAAACAAAAACTCTCAAAGTGCGGGTGTCAAATATTGTGTTACTTGAAAAGGGCACGTGAACAAACAAATATTTTAGAGAGATTCGATTCATTTTAATATTTCTATTTCTCGCTAACATCTGTTCGTCACCGACTATCTCCCACAAAATTTCTCGGCTTTGGTGATATTTTGGAAGTGCGTCTTACAAAACGCAGAGTGGTTGTTGACCTCCACTTTTTGGTAGCACACAACGCTACCGTGATAAGGACTCTGGCGGTGGAAGCCACTTAAAACGAGCTTACCCTAAATATTTAACACTAGGCAACAAATTTGATTTTTTCAGTGATCGCTTTTAAAACTTATGAGTCGGAAAAATGTATTTATTTTTAATTTTTATGTTTAAAATTACTTTTAACTCTTATTTTATTTTAATTTTTAAATGAAATTGATGTCTGTGTATATGACCATAAATATAATAACTTGACTTTTCTAAATTTACTTTTTTCAATTTGTAAAATAAAAGTTGAAAAATAAGTTTTATTTGCAGTTATTAATGTTAAAATTAAAAATACAATTTACTTTTCAATTTTTTGTTATATAAAAATCAGCAAATAACTCTTATTTCATTATTTATCCATTTAAATTATAATCGCTATGAGGGATTTTTTTTTTAAGTTTTTTAAAATTGTCTGTGGCATTTTTGAGTAATGAAGAACAATGCAGGTTCAGCTCTAAAAAAAGTTAAAAACATAATCTAAATTTTACAAATCTTTTGGTGTAGTTTCAATATGGCTGTTACCTAGTGTAATCAACGCAAACAAAAATCTTAGTCTGAATATTGGACAGTTGTTTATGTTACAGATGCTATTTAAATTCAATGCTGGCATCAGTTTAAATCAAGTCTTCGTACAACAATCATCAACAATCATGAAGCTCTTCTCTCTTGCCGCAATCTGTGTGCTCGGTCTTTTGGCTCTGGCTCGTGGTGAGTATCAAAATAATCTCTAAATTAATTAAATATACAATATTTTAAATTTACAGCCAACCCGGTGCCACAAAGCTGTGACTTTCTTTGCAGTATCGATAGTTATCAGTGCTATGAGTGTAACAAGAGGATGTCGGGTTAGATGTCTTGACCTCTGTTGATCGACTTTGTTATTATATTATTTGTAATAATCTGACAATCTAACAAAACATCCAATATTCTAATAAATATATGCACAAATATATATATTATATTTAAAAGTGAGTATTCAGCATTGAAATACCCTCTGCAAGGCTGTCAATATAAATTATGGGTATATTTTTTTTTTTTATCACTGGGTTTTATTAAAAAAAAGAAAAATTACGAAACATTTATTAAATTTATATTTTAGTTTGAGTCCGCGTAAATTTATCTCTTATTTAATAGTATTTGTTTTTAATTTTAACTTCTATGATAACATTTGAAACTAAGAGTTTCATTATATACTTTTACAAATAATATACAATTTAAATATTATAAAATAAAGTCATTAATATAGATCAAACAACTAATATAAGTTGATCCTGCTTCCAGGATATCCCATTCAAATGTAGAAAATCTAAATTTTTTCCATTCATCCTAAAATAAATCGAATGAAACTACAGAGACAGTTCAGACGGACAAGTGAACTTTATTAACTAACTATGTACAAAGTATTTAGGAAGATGAACAAAACCAAAGCCAAATCCAACTAGAAGGCCTCCTCTTGGGGCGCTGGGATGCCCGCATCCTTCATCTCGGCCACGATTCGCTTGTTGATGATGTTCTTGATGTTCGCATTCACATCGGGCAACAGTCCGCCAATTCTCGCCGCGTGTTCGATGCGCTGCACAACATCAATTTCTCGACGGGATGAGATAAGGTTGGTGACCAGAGATTTGTCCGTGCTGCCCACGCGTCCTATGCGGCCACAGCGATGAATATAGTCGGAGACGTGGAGGGGAAAATCAAAGTTGATGACGTGACGGGCACGCGTTGTGTCCAATCCGCGACTGCCGACGTCTGTGGTGGACAGCACATCGCAGTTGCCGCGCTGGAACTCCTCAAATCTGCCCAGACGAATCTTCATCAGCATGTCCCCGTTCAGATTCATGCAGTTGATGCCGCTGTTGTTCAGAAATATGGACACATAGTCACTTGTGGCCGACTTGTTGCTGAACACAATCAGCGGACGACGCTTGGCCAGATCCTGTTTGGCCAGAATCAACAAGTTCGCCGGCCGATCAGCCTTCGAGATGCGCTGAAACTTTTGCGTCACGTGCGGCATTAGATAATGCAAGTGTGGACTGACAACCTCTCGAATGGTCTCCACATCGATCACACGCTGCAGAATCTCCCGTGTGTTTGTCGGCATCGTCGCCGAGGCGAGCAACAACTGAGTGCCCACTGTAGTTGCGTCCTGCACGTGATTCCTGTGGAACTGCAAATCATTTTGTTGTTCAGTATGTATCACAAATTAGTTTACAAAAATGGAAACTAAAACTATGAAATGCAATCAGGAAAAACATTTCGACTACTTAATTTAGAAAACTCTTTAGTTTTTAGATATTAGCGAAAAGTAACTTGCATTTTTTGAGCTCTGGTTCCTTTTTAATAACAATAGAAATTATTTTTTTAAAAATAAAGAAAGCATACTGATTCTTGATGACTATATATCATACATAAATGTTCTTCTTAATTTCAAAATTATAATAACATTTTCTTTAATTTTTGTTTCCTACAACTTTTTTAGATATTTTTATTGTTAATTTATTTTAAAAAATAAATAATTTGAAAAAATTTAAACCAAAACTAGAAAATACAATCAGGAATAAAATTTCGACGACAAAATTTAGAAAAACTATTTAGTTTATGAATACTTAATAGCAAAAATTAACTCGTATTTTTCCAACTCTGGTGACATTTTATTGATGGTATAATTTTGAAATTTTCTAAATAGTATTTAGGTTTTCCTAATATTTAGTAATGAAAAATCTTAACGATTATCAATAAATATAAAAATCATATGTTTATACAAATTATATTTAAATCCTAATTTTAAATGCATATTTAAGTTTTCCTAAACTTTGTTTTCCTACACATTTTTTAGTTCTATCTTTTTAGTTTAATCTTTCATTTTTTTATTATTTAATTTAAGCTTGTGTCAATTTTAATTGTAAATTTAATATTTTCTTTAAAATATTTTAGTAGTTTAATTGTTGATTCCCAATTACAAAATTCCCAATTATTGTATTCCTAATTTGTTTCCACAAAATTATCTTCTTCTACTTACGGGAAATCTTCTGAGGAAATATGTGAGCTTGTCGGTGAATGAATCATCCAGGAGCGTGTCCGCCTCGTCCAGCACCACGTGACGCACTTGGTCCATGCGATAGATGCCCGTGGTGACCAGTTTGCTAATCGCCCCCAGAGTGGCCACCAAAATGTCAATCTCCTCAAAGTCAGGATTCAGCATCAGCTGCTTTGTGTTTCCGCCCAGCAACGCCTTCACCTTTAAGTCTGTGCCCGCGCAGAGTTTCTCAGCTGTCTGGGAGATTTGTGTGGCCAGTTCCCGACCTGGTGTGAGTATCAGCACGGTGGGAGTATTCAACTGCCGATCGCCCTCTCTGCTTAATCCTTGCAATCTCTTGTTGAGCACTGGCAGCAGATAGGCCAAAGTCTTGCCACAGCCTGTTTCGGCGGCAATCAGCGTGTGGAAGCTGCCGTCCACAATGGGAATTGCTTGGGTTTGAATGCCTGTCATTTCAATTGAGGTACAATTCGAAAATGTCAATTTTAAGCTACATTTTATTTATTTTTCTTATCCAATTAGCCTTTTGAGCACTTTTGATAATCATTTTTAGCTATTACAAGCTACCTTTTTTGATCAAACTAGCTACTTTAGCACTTTTTATAATTTTGTAGCTTTTTATAGCTGTTTAAGCTTTTTCAAGTTAACTTTTGTGATCAATCTGCTATTCTAGAACTTTTAATAATTGTTTTTTTTAAACGAAGTTTAAGTATAATTCGTTATAATTACATAATTGCAGTGATCACTGTAATTTTTGCAACTTTTTTTTTTTCAAATTCGCTATTTGAACCCTTTTAATCTGGGGTGCCACAGAAATCGCTTTCGCTTCAATTTCACTTAAATTTGTATGAAATTTAAGTGAAATTCAAGCGAAAGCGATTTCTGTGGCACCCCCACATAATTTGTAGCTATTTCAAGCAACTTTTTCTGATCAAATGAGCTATTTTCGCAAACTTAATAATTTGTTAGCTATTTATAGCTGTTTTAGCTACTTCAAGCAAACTTTTCTGATCAAACTGCTATTTTAGAACTTTAAATAATTGTTTTTTAAAACAACAATAAAATAAATGCAATTTTGAGCTACTGTTTTTTATGCCAAAATAGCTATTTTAGCACTTTTGGTAATATGTTTTAGCTGTTTCAAGCTACCTTTTGTGATCAAACTTGCTACTTTAGCACTTTTAATATTTGTTTTAGCTTTTATACCTTTTTGATCAAACTAGCTATTTTGACACTTTTTATAATTTTTTTTAAGCTGTTTTAAGCTAACTTTTCTGATCAAATTGATATTTTAGTCCTTTTTATAACTCTTCTTAAAACGAAAGTTAAGTATAATCCGATCACTGTCATTTTAGGCAACATTTTATTTTATTTATCAAATTCGCTATTTGAACACTTTTTATCAAATTCGCTATTTTCACACTTTTTATAAAATGTTTTCGCTATTTCAAGCTACTATTATAGCACATTTAATAATTGTTCAGCTATTTATGGCTACACTTTCATTTAAGCACTAGACATAGTGGCAGCACTGCCACGCCTACCTGTCAGCTTCTTGATGCCCAATTGATTTTTTAAGTTGTGTAAAAGCTGCTCGTGCAGCTGCATTTGTCCCGTGGCCAGGAAATCTTCGAGGCTCTGCATCTCCGACTGTCGTTGCTCGCCACTGACGCTGGCATTCAGTGTGAAGTGGTCGCCTTTGGACTTATTGTGCAGCCAGCCCTTGGAGCAGAGTGTTACTGTCCCAAACTTGGCGTCATGTCTCTCGTGCTCCAAAAGATTGAATTGTGTGCGATGGCAGGAAATCAACGGTTTGCTTTTACTCCTCGGATCTTTCACTTTAGCTTGCGCTGCGGCCGTGGCGAATCGACGGCGCGCTTGTAGGCGCACGACCAGCGATATATTTTGTAACATAATTAACCGAAAAGATTCAAAGCGTTGTTTTTCTTTATTTCAATGCACGCCGGTTAAACAAACAGCTGTTTTTGTTATGAAATTACAGCTGATGCTAGACAGTGCTGCCCATAAACATCGATATTTTACATATCGATAGTAAAAAATGTTACAGCGGCAACCTTATCGAAATGAAGTGATCGATAGTGTGGCACGCACAGTGCTGCCCATAAGCATCGAAATTTTACATATCGATAATGTAACGTTTGCCGCGCAATTCAAATCGAAAACAGTTTTTAATGCCTTGCCGCAATTTATAATTTTCCTATGAAATGTGTGTGTTTTAACTTTTTGCTTAATTTTTTTATTGATTGCAGCACATTTAAATAAAAGTAGAATCATCGGGAGTTTGTTTAAAAAGCACAAAAAAGTGTTTAATATTTAAAGTATTGTTTAATGTGTGCATATATAAGCAGTTGGCAACTATGAATAGATAAATAAACACTGATATATAATTCAATCATTTATATATAATTCAAAAAGTTTTTGTTTTCACTTGCACACAGCTGCATTTGTGTGTGTGTATGTAAGCCGATAACTGCATCGACTAACGGTGTTTATTCGAAACAAAAGCAACAAAATAAAGCTTACAAGAAATGAAAACAACTAAAACGGAGCTCAAACAGTGCTTCAAAAAAAATATGAACCAAAACGAAGAGTAAACAGCTTACCAAGGAAGAAAAAGAGAATTAACAAAAATAAATTGAAAACGATTTTGGAGTTTGCTTTGGACATAGAACAGGAAATTGTTTGCCTTTAAGTAAGTAATAAGTAGAAGAAATTAAATTAAGTAAACCAACTATTCTTATATGTAGATATGAACTGTATATATTTCAATTTAATAACTATGAGTTTTTAGTTGTTTTTAATCAAAATGTTATTAATAACAAAGTTAAAACTTTTACAAGTTGCAATGACAAAACTGGCTATAAAAGTGCATATAACTTTTTCTTCATCTTAGTTTAATTCTGTTCTTTGGGAAACTTTAAAAGTTGCCCAAAAGGAATTCATTTTAATGTGTGTGTGTGTGTGTGTCTGTGTGTGGTATGTTTTTAATTTCAGTTACGTTGTGTACAAAATGTTGAAGGGGAAATTTCAGTTTTTAATATGTTTTCAGTAATTTGTGGACATTTTCGAATTTTTATCGCGACCACAAAAATTTGTCCTTTGAGTTTAACAATGCTCTTGACTGATGGCCTCCTGTCGACTGATAGACTGCACCCTCTGACCTTTCTCCCCTCTCTGAACTCCTGTCACCTCTACACGGTGAGAAAAAGTCGCTCTAAATTCCAGATTTAATGGCTTTGAATAAAGTAAATACTTTGGGTATAAATTATACCAATAATTTATTTAAATTATATAAATATTATCGTTTTTTTTTTTATATATATTGAGTTAATTTAACCGATTTTCATGAAAAATCGACAATTCATTTGAGTTTGTTTAGTGTTTAACTGATATTAATTTGTCGATTTTATTATTATTTGACCCCTAATTTGCTAGTTTATAAGTATTAAATTTAATGTTTCGCTCAGTGTATACATTCTGCTTAGTATGATTGCTTGTTGGCGAGCGTGTAATGATGACTTTATGACTTTATTTACGTGCAATAAAAGCAACAATTCAGCCTGAGGACAATTTTCTCACACACACACACACACACACTTACAGTTGTGGAGACTCTTTGACTCTCTCTCTCTCTTTAAAATATATAAAAGCGATTTTCAACTTAATTTATTCGAGTTTGCTTCCCGTTTTCATTTGCAAAATGATATCCAAAGTGGGGGCTGAATTTTAATTCTGCTCTTTTAGTTTTGGGCTCAAATATGTTAAATACCAGCTGCGTTTGGCGCTCGGCTTTCTACCTTTTTTTTTGATGTTAGCCTCTTGAGTCGTGTGTGTGAGTGAGTGTGTGTATGTGTGTGTTGTATCTTGGCTCAAGTTGCTGACAAAATTTGCAATTCCAATGATAAAAGTGTTAAAGTCCTGGCCAACATATGCGGGCAGAACAAAACACAAGTTTTCGCCTTAAGGACTTTTGCATGCACTGTGCGCATAGTTTACTAATGTCCTTATAATAAGTCCTGTGGCCCTTTGTATGTGTGTGTGTCTGTGGGAGTATGTGAGTGTGTGTGCTAGGCACATAATTAATTTAAAATGTAAATTGTTTTTCAAAGAATTAAATATTTATTATTTATTTATTTAAAAATGATAATATAAGAAATATGAAAATTTAAAAGAAATAAATTTTTGAAACGAAAATTATTTGAATTTTTTTTTTTATTAATTAATTTATAAAATGCCTTTATTATTTTTATCTAAGTAGACAAAATAATGAAATTATAATAAAATTGATACTTTTCATTTAAGAATCATAATATTAAATAAATACAAATTTGAAACACATAAATATTTCAAATGAAAATATTTAAATTTACTTTTTTATTGATAAAAAAACTTTGCTAATTTTATTTAAAAAGTATTGAAATTATAATTAAATTTAAATTTTTTATTTAGAATTCATTTTAAAGAAAATAATTCTGAGCAAAAATTTTATAATATATCTTTCTGAAATTTTTCAAATTACCCAACTATTTTACTACAATTATTTACTACAATATAAAATAATTTTATTTAAATAAAATTTAAGTTTTGTCATAGAAACTATGGGCTTAGTCGACTAATGAGCTTATAATAGGCCTTGTGGTCTTAACCAAATGCAATAATAATAGCACTTAGTGCAACAAGTTCGAATTATGTTGAGCCGCAGTTTGTTTTGTTTCAAATGGATTTACGCAGAAATGAGCTTCTAAATATCACACATACGCCACATTTGCCAAATTGCCTGTGGTCAAAGAGACCACAAACACACACACACACACACATCACACACACACACACAGTGTCAACAAATTGAATAAATCACAGTTGACAGTGAGGAGTTTGAGGGAGTGGGGAAAAGGGGAAAAGGGGAAACGGGGTTGTCAACTTTGACCCTTGTCTGCCAGCGAATTGTGAGCAGATTTGCATTTGCAAGATACGCGTGAAAGTCGCCTGATAAAAATGTTGAGGCTGTTGTTTAATTGAAATTTGCATAACTGCAACACTTTTTGAAATGTGTCGTGTGCAGCAGCTAAAGAGGTACACTCAAAAAAATGTGTGCCACAAATATTCAGCCATAAATTTAATAAATTTTTTTTTAGAAAATTTAGAGCGTATTTGTAAACACATTACTTAAAAAATAATGAAAAGGGTATATTGTAGTCTTTGAAATGTATGTAACAGGGAGGGGAAAGCATCTCCGAGCTTATAAAGTATATTTAATAAATATACTTTAATTGCCCACTGCACAAGCAGGGACCGTAATAATTATGAGTTATATTATAAAAATTACATAATAATGATTATTTAAAAATTTTTAGAAATTTTGTTTAATGAAATGATTAATTTTGAGCGAAAAAATTAAAACTCACAAATAATCATTATTTATGATTTTCATTTTTTTCATTCAAAATAAAACTTACTCTTAAAAGTGGTAACGTAATAATTTTAAATAATTTTTTTTACGTTTGATAGATCCCCTGGGTTTATTTTAAAGGGAAATGCAAAAATATTGGGGGAAATCCTACACAAAAGCCATGAACTAAAAGTGAGTTTTATTTTAAGCAAGCAAAATCATAAATAATGATTATTTGTGAGCTTTATTCTTTTCGCTCAAATTTAATTATTATCATTATTTTATTGTATATGTATTTTAGTCATTGATTTTTTGATCTAAAAAAATTTCAATAATTATTATTTGCGGTCTCTGATATACATTCTTGATCAGCATCAACTGTCAAGTCGATTGAGCCACGACCGTCTGTCTGTCTGATTTTAATAGTCTACAGTCAATCTTCTTCGGAATTATTTAATATTCATATCAAGTATATTTACTTTACACTCCTATGAAGATTATTTTATTCATTTTTTTGTTTGTCAAATTATAATGCTGATAATTTCGCGTCTTACGCTCTACAAAAAATCGAAAGTCGGACGATTCCAAATATCTCGAGTCAAGTGCGGTCAAATCAAATAATCTTATATACAGTGTAAGCATGCGAGCGCGTATTTATATTATTGTATGTAAATTAAAAGTATATAAATCGTATCATCGCTTTAATTCAAATTTAGATTCAGTCAGTCCTCTCAGGCATTCAGTAAAGAAAAGTCGCAAAATGTTGCTAAAAATAATTTATTTAATCTTCATATTAAGTACATTTACTTTGTTCTCTTATGGAGCTCAATAAATTCTCAATTATCCGAGTTGAAAGAAAACTTAACAAATTCTCTTGTTAAGGACTTGGAAATTCCACTTCTCAGAACGGATATACAGTTTATCAGAGCAGAGATAGAAAGGCAGAAGAATTGTGTACTCGACAAGGAAACGGATAATCAATCTTCAAGGGTGGATCTCCAAGTTTTGAGAACAGATATCCAGAGTCTGAGAGCTGAGCTGGAAATCCAGAAAAAATATAACCTAGAAAAGGAAGCAGTTATCCAATCTCTCAGGACAGATGTTCAAGTTTTAAGAGCGGAGTTGGAGCAACAAAAGAAGTGCGTACTTGACAAGGAAGCGGAAAATCAAAACATTCTGGGCAGAAGAGAACGACAGAAAAAGTTGAGAGATGGACTTGTTAAGGAATCGGATGAGCACCGTTTGTGGTTTATTTCAAACAATTGTACCGAGGCCAAGTCCAGTGGGATCTATGACATAGTCATTCCCTACTTCAGAAATCAATCTTTTAAAGCGGCCTGTGATGCGGAAACTCGGGAAGGAGGCTGGACGATTATCCTTCGACGGTTGGATGGAAGCGTCAACTTTCATCGCAACTGGACAGAATACAAGAACGGATTTGGAAATCTAGATGGTGAATATTTCTTAGGTTTGGAAAAAATGTATACGCTGACTGTGGAGAGGCGTCAGAAATTGTTGGTTCTTCTCGAGGACTTTGAGGGAGTCGAAAGATTCGAGACTTATGATGAATTTGCAATTGGTGGCGAACATCAACAATATGAATTACTCACTCTGGGCGAAGCCAATGGAACAGCTGGGGATTCACTCAGAGCTCATCGTGGCCAGGAATTCTCCACATTTGATAACGATAATGACGAGTGGCACGAAAGCTGCGCCACTCGCGGCACTGGCGCCTGGTGGTATGACGGCAATTTTGTTTGTCAGACCAGGTAGGATGTAATGCTAATAATTTCTTAGAGCTTTGTTAATTAACTTGAATTATTGCAGCCAATTGACGGGAACGTATAAAGACAATGGCTGGGACAGAGGCGTCACTTGGAACGCATTTCGGGGAACCGAATACTCACTTAAAACAGCCATTATGATGATAAGACCTAAAAAGTGAATTATCAGTTTGTACTACATTAACCTTTTCGATCCTAACGTTGTACAGTGGGGCCATTGCTCAATTTACTTTGTAAAAATCGTAACTTTTGAACCAAATAAGATAATCGAATAATTTAAATAGCATATAATAGAAAACTCTTCAAGCTACAAATCAAGTGCTCCTAGATGCTTACTTACGGGCTATCGAAGTTGAAATTTGTGAAATTTTTAAAAAAAATTAATTATATGGCACCTAAAAATAAATAATTTTTCAAATTTATCATTTTTTTTTGGATTTTGTACAACAAATATTTTGATGCAGAAAAATTCTTCAAACAAAAAAAATTTTTTTTAAAAATCTCTTCGCTAGTATTTTTTTTAATAATTTTTTGAAATTTGCCAATAAGCCACTTTTTGTATGAAAAGTAGGCAAAATGGGCAAATTATAAAAAATACTAGCGAAGAGATTTTTGAAAAACAATTTTTTTTAGTCACTCTTAGAATTGTTTGAAGAATGTTTTTGCATCAAAATATTTGTTGTACAAAATCGAGGAAAAAAGTCAAAACAGTAGACTTTTACTAAAATTCAAATTTTGCAATGGGTACTTAATGGGTTAAGGAAAGTTTTGTATCATTCAAACGGAATCTTAATGACCTTTCCATTGGTGCCAAACTTAACATAAAGTAAGTTCAAATTACGCGAAGATTTAACTTTAGTTTTGTCAAAATACTTTATCCGACGACTGTATGTATATAATTACAAAGTATACATATTATTGATGAGCATCAACACCCGAGTCGATATAGCCACGTCCGTTCGTCCGTCTGTCCGTGTGAGATCCCAGATCTCAAGGACTAGATCCCGAAAATTTTTCTCAATAATTTTTAAAAATGAATGGTCAGTTTTTTCAAATTTATAAAGACTTGTCAATAAAATTGTTATACACTTTAATACTTTTAATTTTTAATTAATTTTCTATTTAAATATATAATTTTTTTTGCTCAATTCCAATTAAATTGCGATTTCGTTTAATACATAAAATTAATTTTTTTCAGTGTAGCAGCAGTGGGATGTGTGGTAGAAGGGGAGGGGGGTGCTCGTTGTGCGTGCGTAATGCCTAAATTTACCGCCCAGTCAGACTAAAGCCCACTGCCACGCCCACAGCTAACACTAACGGCGACAGCCGCAGTCACATCACTTGACGACACATGCAGACATAACCAGAGAGGGAAATAAGAGAGGGTGACAAGAGGGGGGGGACAACAAAAGGCACAGCGACAGAGGCGACAGCGTCAACCGCAGTGCGTGAAATGCATTTAAAATTTCTGTTGCATACTTCTCGGCGTCGAATTACAAACTCGTCGAGTGCTGCTCGCATTCTGTGTGCGTGTGTGTTTGATTGCGAGTGTGTGTGTGTGCGTTTTTGTGTGTATGTTTTACACACTTTAAGGCATGCATTAGGCATTTATACTATAATAATGAACTACGATTGCAACTGGGATGAATACTTTTAATCTCTTTAATTCATTCAGTTTCTCACTATTAAAAGTAAAGAAATGTTAAAAAATAATTTATACAAAAGTTTTTTTACTCTGTTCCAAGCTACTCCATCAAAAAACATATTGTATCTGGGTTTTACTTATTCATATTAATGATTTTTTTCGGGTTTAATTTCAATTTTGTTGTAACTCTGATTGTGATTTTGTGTGATTTTTAAGCTTTACAGCTTTTCAATCACAAGCAACAATCAAAAGCGGATAAATCTTTTGCTTCATTGTTTTACGTGACCCTTTGCATTGTTTTGTGTGCTCAAAAACAAACAAACAAGCAACAATAACGTTAAGAGAGAGCAGAAGCAACAGGAAAACTGTAAAGCAGGAAAACAGGAAAAACAAAGCAGCAAAATTGTTGTCATCTCTCGGGTATTTGGTTTAGTTTACGATTTCGAGGGCTTTTATGGGCTTAACATATTAATTAAACTTAAAGTGGAAACAACTTGGCTAAAACTCGACCAGTTCAACTTTAAATTAAGTTTTAATCTGTTGCTTATGTTTAAACAGACAAAGCGTTTGTTATAAATATATGCTGTAAGAGGGGAGGGACTGGAAGCATACTCGTATCAGAGACTGTGAACACGCATAAGTGCTTATGACCAACAATTTTGAAATATCCAGCAGACAGACATATAATAGCAATACATTCAAAAAAAAATATGTTTCCTCATTTCCAAAATTCGCTTTTGTTTTAAATTAAATTATTTCCTTTTTATTAAAAAAAAACACTTAAGAAATAATTTTTTTAATTTTTAAAATTCTAATATATCGGTTACGTATCGGTTTCAAAATACAGATATGATTTCGAGTTCAAAAAATTTTTTTAATGTGTTAAAGATAGGTAAATTTTTAAACAAATATTCCGAAATTTGCATTGAGATCAATATATAAATTAAATTGGGACAAAAGTTAAAATTAAATTTAGTTTTAAAAATCGATTGATTTGGCTTGAAATTCGGTTTTTCGGTATGTTAAAAAAGTTTTGTTTCGGTTACGCTTACCAATTTCAATCAGTTAATACCGGCTAACGGTTACGGTTATGAGTCGATTTTAATCTCTGTTTAATATAATAGTCAGCAAACATTTTGACTCGAAAATCTTTGTGGTAAGAGTTAAAAATATTCACTTTTGTTTTAAATCAAATTATTTCTCATTTATAGAAAAAAATCGTTTTAAATAGGAAATAATACTTTCAATTTAAATATAATTGTAAGAGTGAATGTTGTTTTTTTTTTTTTTTAATTTTGTTGTGAAAATTAGAAAGAAATCTTTTTTTATTGTTTTGTTCTGCGCTTAAAATTTTTTTCAGAGTTTTGACCTCCACATTGAACAACATTTAAGTGGTCGCTGAATGCACTCAGAGTTGGTTGAGTGAATAAAATTCATTCACATTTACAATCAACTAACAATTCTGCGAGTGTGCGTGTGTGTTTGTGTGTGTGCGTTCTCTGACGGATTGACAGCTTAATAAATTAAAATGCATTAAGTGGCTTGCGTAGATTTGCGGCAGCCATAAATCCTTCACTCCGTCGGAGAGATGGAAGCCATGAAGCTTTGCGCTTTGGGCTTAAATATTATATTGTAATTCAAATGTTTATGGCCATCAACGTAAATAAAAATGTCTGCTTAACAGTCGCCCTTTGGCACAGCTGCAGGTGAAATCAGGTGATGTATGTGGCCCTAGTTGAGCCGAAAGCCGGCGAAAGCAGATATTCTCTTATTCCCTCTGCACTCCCTCCCTCCAGTCATTCATCTTACGTCCCCGTTTGCTTTCGTTTGCTTCTCTTCCCACTGTGGGACACTTAAGCATTTTTGCCGTAATAAATAAATAAATAAGTCGAGTCAATATTTTGGAAGCCAGTTTTTGGAAAACCTTTTCTGATTTTCAAGATGTCCACCAAATATGAACTAATATGAAATACAATATGAATAATGAATTTAATCCAATAATTAAGCTAGAATTGTTATAGCTGCTGGGATTATAACAAGATTGAATACACAATTTTTGTGTGAGTTAAAATTTTTGTTTTCATTTCTTTAATTGCAACAAATTAGAATATATTTTAAAATATCTTGAAATGTCATCTTTAGTCTAAACAATTTTTCATTTCAACTTAAAGATTAACTTTCAACTTCGATAAATTAAAAAAAAAGGAAAATAAATTTAATTTTGAACTAATTTTTTAATGAATACAAAACAATACATAAATCTTTGATTTTTGACAATACAAATCTATACACACAAATTATAATTGTAATTGATTACTAAACAATGTTTTTTTTCTATTCCAAAAAAAGGGCACTTGCCCCACAGTGCGTCCTAAGCCTGGCAAGCAACAAATTTGCACGCACACGGCAATTGACACGGGCGGCTAAGCTGCGTTCAGGGAGGCCATGGGAATTTCGAGGGGGCGTGGCAATTGGGTGACCCAGGTGGCAGCTGCCACAGCAACAACAACAACAACAAAAACAACAAAACGAGAGAAAAGTCAGCGAAAAAATCAAAAACATGTTAGACAGCTTTGAATTTAAAAAGGGGGCGTACATTAGAGTATTCGTATTTGTCAGCGAGTGTATTGTGAGTGGATTCATGACTGTGAGTGTGTGAGTGCGAATAAGTTAGCTTGGGGCTGATAATAAATACACGGCATGAATTTAAGCTTATTTCGAGCAACGAACACAAAATCACAATCGACAAAATTGCGAGCAATAAATAAACATCCGTACTGGGCGAAAGAAACAGAAAAAGAAACAGACACAAATAGAGAGGGAAGACAGAGACAGAAACAGAGACAGAGCAGTAGCCAAGAATCGACAAATCATAATAATCACAAAGTCTATTGCGGTTTGTGGACAATGGAAAAGCTAATGAAATTTGTATAATAAAATGACAGTTGCTCTTTAAATCACTCACTTGGAGTAGAATAAGATTGATAACAATAATCAAATACAAAATATAATAATAATTATTTAAGAGCAATTAAAAGGGTTTGAACTCACCCAATTTAATAATTTCCCATCAGCAAATTCAAGTGGATGCCAATTCGTAGTCCACAATTCACAATCCACAAGGAACTCTCTCGCGCACTCACTCTCACTCTCTTCAATGTAAATATTGCAAGCACAAAGCAAACACAAAACACAGAAGCAAGAGCGGCTTGACTTCTCTCACGCGCTCACGCTCACACTCATTCTTACTCTCACACACCTTTCCTACGCAGTGATGTCATTTCCGCTTTTTTCCCGTCAGATTTGGATTTTTTTGAAGTATGTTTGCGGGAAAAATTTGAAAACAGCGGGCAGCGGGAATTCTAGATTTTTTTGCAAATTTAAACAGCTTTTTTTAATTTGTGCTTTTAATCAATTTTGAGAACTGTTTTAATTGAGTTTGACGGCTGAAATGTTAAAAATGTATTTCTATCGGCAAAGTATCGATATTTACTTTTATTGAATAGTTTCCCTCAAAAGGTCACACCTATTTTGGCGCGTCTTCCATCGCTAACATTGTGAAATTCGTTTGCGAAAGAAACAGAACAAAATTAATTGACAATGCCAATTTTAATATATTGAAACAGGTTTATGCTTTTTCTGTTGAAAATTTTTTGAAAACTAAAAGAACCAGCATCACTCCAAATCCTGGAGAATTTTGGTACTCCAAATATTGATAAAATTGAACGTGAGTACAATGACATTACCCTAGTACAATGGGCAAATGTCGAAGACACGGTTAAGTTCTGGAATGAAGTTTTGAATTACCGAGATTCTGGCGGAAGCTGCCGGTTTAATGAATTGGCTTTAGTTGCTCTGCAAATGCTATCATTGCCTTGGTCGAATGCCGAAGTCGAGCGGGTTTTTAGCCAAGTGAAATTGGTAAAAACCAAAATTCGAAATAGAATAAACGTTGAAACGTTAAACGCGATTTTTAGTATAAGGTTCATATATAAATTTTTTTTTTAATTCGATGTTAATTAACTTTAAATTGTAGGTATGGACTGCGTCGACAGAATAAGTGCTGTTTTAATTACCAATTACCCCCCAGCTGCCTAACCAAAATAGTACAGCGAGACTTTTATCCAGACGATGAAGAAAATATTGAAGATATATTTTGTAAACTCTAATTTCCGATTAATGTTAACATTTGCATATTTTAAATGAATTTCTGTTTTTGTTATATATGAAAATAAGTCTTTATTAATGAAAAACAAACAAAAAATTATTTTATAAAAAGCAGCTTTTTTCTTGACCTTTTTCCCTGGGATTCCGCTTTTTTAAGCTTTTTTTTTTCGTTGATCCAGCTTTTTATGCTAAAAAAAAATGACATCACTGTTCCTACGCTCCTCACACATCCATTGGAATGTGCGCATTGCGCTTAAAGAAATTCTGCAAATGGAAGTGGACTTGCGTAGAAAAAAGCAGCTTGAACTGCTGTTAAAACTTTAAAACGCCAATAAATTAAGGAAGCCATATTCTTATTGCACCTGCTAATACACAATTCACTTACATTTAATTGCTTTATTTCACTTGCACTGATACTTTAACATTTTTACTGTGATAAACCGAGCAAACGCGTTCCGCACTTCCACTCGAATGGAACTATTAAACTAATCGCTGAGCATAGACTATCGATATGATATCGAATTATCGATATGTTTGTTGCAGCATTTTGCTTTGTTCTCTTTCTTAAAGAAATCATATGTATATGACAAAAGCACACACACATACTTACATACATGTAGAACAAAATCAGCAAAGGGAACTGCCACAAAACTTAAAGTAAAACGTATAACGTAAACCGAGAACGAAGTGCCGTTACACTAAACTGAATACGCATCTGGTGTAAAAATAAAGGGGTGGGCGTAGATCGATGTTGGGACATTATTTGGGGAATATTTGTTGATCGCTGATTGGGACATTGGACATTTAGATATTTATTTGGGGAATATTTGCAATTAAAGTACTTGACTTATTTATTTGCTAAACATAGCGGTAATTTTCCGGCTTTTTATATACATACGATAAGAATTGTTCCTACTTACATTAAGTTTAATTTAAAGTTCAGTTTCTTACAAGATTTGACGAATTTTTAATAATTTAAGTTAATACAATAAATAAAAAATAACAAAAGTTCTGTTTATTTTGATTTAATTTTAAGATTTTATTTTCAAACAAGATTCTTTAAATTTTGCCCACTGTGCCTGTGTAATCTTTGGTGTTCCCTACTTTTGTGTGCTCTCCAAGAGCAGTGTGTGTGTGTATGTGTGAGGTTGGTCACTGAGCTGCGCTTCAATAAATTGTCTGTTATCATTTTCATGTTTATGTATTGACGACGGTTTGAGAAACTGACTATCGGACTGTCGGTTGTCAGACGGGGCGTATGAGTAATGTCAACGCCAAGAAAAATCTGCTTTGGCCCAGCAAGAGAAAGAGAACGAGGACGAGGCAGAGACAGAGACAGAGACAGACAGAGGCACAGGCTGAGCCTAATTTGCCGGAAATAAATGTGCAGCGATGTGTACGGATTTTCGAAGTCAAGGCTCGGAAGAGTCCAAAGAGAAGGAGGCGGCCAAGGAGGGAGAAGGAGGAGGAGGAGGAGGAGGAGCAGGCCAAGGAAGTGTCCGAGGCGCAGTCTTAGCAGATAGTGGCAGGAAATTTGAAAACTTGTTAGAAGCTCCTTGCAATCGAATTCACATAGCATGCATTTTCGATTAGACCGACTTCATTCCATCCCCTTCTCCTCCTCTTCCCCCCATCTCAAAGATTATGGCTCAAAAATTTCATTCACATTTCAGATGCCAATTGCGAAATGTGCAAAATGTGTTCAATCATGGTACTTGGCATTCCCATAAGCTCAAATTCAAGGAGTGCAATTTAATGAAACATCCACTTGAAAATTGTTTAATATGCCCTGTACTTGAAATTATATAAGAAGTTCATTTATTTATCCATTTATTTGTTTAATTTTGACATTTTTGCTGAAAAGACTAAAAATTAGAAAGTAATTAATTAAATTAATACATATTAAGTTTTTTATTGAATAAAAAAAGAAAAGGTTAGCTAAGAAAAAACTAAAATATGAAAAAATTAAGTTTATCTTCAGTTTAACTTAATTTGCTAACTTATTTTTTAGTGTTTTTATAATCATTATTTCTTATTATGATAATGATATAGTTCTTGTTGACAATGTGAAATATCAAATAGCATCGGACCAAAGAAAAAAGAAACGATAACGTACACTGTAAAAAATCCATTCTAAAATTAAATTTTAAGTTCTGGATTTTAGCAGGATATTAGTGTTAAGTTAAGACAATATGTGAATAAAATGGAAACCACTCAGCATTTCAATAGTCAAAAATGCTCAAAACGTTTGATTATAATGAAAAATAAAAATATTTGCATAGAAGGAATTTAAAAACTTTACTTGAATAAAGTATTTTGTACTTGACTTAAAAAAATCCGAGCTTACTGAACATTTCCTTGGCTTGATTTTATTCTATAATACCATGATTTTTGTCTTTGTAGGGTATCTCGTAGTCATGCAGTTGTCTCACTTGTTTTTCTTACCAAACAGTTGCCCCCAAAAAAACGACAGCCATTCACGAGAGAAGGACAACAGTCTCAATCTCGGTGGGAGATGGCAACGCGGCAGCTTCTTCAATAAGTTTAATGGACACTTTTGTCACTTACCAAGAAAAAAGCCGCGACATCAAATGGCGCCAAAGGGTCTGAGATTTGGGTGGAGATGGAGGAGGAGGTGGTCAGGGGGCGTGGCAGGCAATCCTTTGCAGCTGTCCCACTTCAATTGCTGTCCAGCTGAAGATAGAGAAAGGGATACAGGCGGCATTATTCATAATTTCTTATACCCCAGTCCGTAAAATCTACACTTGAAAAATCTTATCACGCATTAAAATCGTACACATAACCGTTACCATTAACTGGTATTAACCGATTGATCTGGGTAACCGTAACCCAAACAAAATGTTTTTACTATACTGAAACCCAAATATCGAAATTATTTCAACCGAAATAACCGTTAAGAAACCGATTCCTGCATAACGGTTAATTTCGGGTCGGTCAAGCGTAATTTTATTTAATTTTTTACCTTTGCTCTAATTTATTTTTATATAGATCTCAATAAAAAAACATAATTTTTGAATATCGGTTTTCAAATTTACATATCTTTAAGATTTTTAAAGTTAATCGAAATCATTCCGTTATTTCGAAACGGAAACATACAAATAACCGTTTGGTGAGAGATAACCGATAACCTAAATGCGAACATAACCGATAACCTTAGCTGAAATCGATATTCGAGAGTCGATAAAGTGGTTCTATAGGGGGATTAAAAATTGGTTTCTAAAATTGTAGAAAATCTTTTTGTTCAAAAATTGATAAATTTATTTAAATTATGAAAGGGTTTGCTTATTCCTAGGACAATGCACCGTAAATATAAGAATTTGTTTTCAACTTATGGCAAATTATTTCAAATTCAAAAGGTTTTCTTAACTCAGAGCAGTTTTCTTAAATATGGAGATAACGTTTTTTTAGAGTGTAAACGGGCAACGGTCGCCACCTCGAATTGTTTCAGCTTCTGTATCTGTATCTGTTTCAGTTTCAGCTTCAGCTTCAGTATCAGTTTCTGTTTCGGCTTCAGTTTGAGCTTCATCATCAATGGGGACGCGTTGACTGTCGGCAATCAATCAGCGTCTTTCAGCAAGCTCTTTGCATAATTAAAACCTGATGCGTTATGCGTTCACCTGGCGTCACGTGCCAACGCTTTATTCTGGAGACAGAGAGGAGAGAAGAGACAGAGAAAGGAGCAGACGGTGGGTATCTGGTATCGGGATCCGTGGGCGGCTTTACATAATTGCAAAGACGTCAACAATGTCGACTGCGCAAACATTAAAGCCGAAAACGCGTAATTCTCCAAAGTTGAATTCAATTTAGTCGCTGACAACGACAACAATCGACGGGTGATAAGTGATAAGCGAGGAAAATGTAGGTGAAAATCTCGATTCTTATACGGCAATCACTATGGCGAGTAGTCTAATAATAACACATTATTGTTCATTATAGCCATTATAGGGTATAAAACATTCCTAGCTAGAGATTCGAATATTTCCCAAGGATATTACAGTATTTTATCAATTTTAAAATACTTTCTATAAAATACTGGGAAGCCAACCATTCAAAGGACCACTTATTTCTATACAATTGCTGTTTTTTGTACTTGACCTCTTAAAGTTGTCTTATTTGAAACAAATTTATATATTTAAGATGACTTAAAAATCTTTTAAATTTTCTTTAATCTTGGAGTCTAAAATTCATTAAAATATAATCGATGTACGGTTCCGGTGGCGGTACCGGTACCTGCGCATATTATTACCTGCTTAAAACAGTGAGCATACATATTTAAAACGATTAAAGGGTATCTTATAGTCGCGTAACTCGACAATGGCATTTTTACATGTTTCCATTTCGATTTGACATTAAAATACGAATGTCGTCTCAATTAATTGTGGGCGGTAAGTGTCGGTTTTTGTTGACGTGATGCGATTGTAATGTGCCTGCATCTCCATTTACCACACACACACAGACAGACAGACAGACAGAGAGACAGACAGACAGACAGACAGACAGAGAGACAGAGACAAAGGAAAGCCAATTGACAAGGCAGCCGGCAGGTTGAGCAGCGAATCGTGACCATTGAGCATAGACCACGGACAAGTTGACTGTTTGAGATGGCTAATTGAAGCGCAATGAACAGACGCTTGTGGACACGTTATAACGGCAAAGGGAGAAAGTGGGAACAGTGTTGACAGCATTGTGAGAGCTAAAACAGTCAATCAGTCAAAAAAGTAGCTAAAATGCTACAAAGAAAACTGAGAAAAACCTTAAAAAGGGGAATGAATATAATAAAATATGAAATATAATATATGTATGTATGTACTTAGGATAAACAATAAATTCTCTATCTTAAATCAATTCTATAGATAACATTGTTAATATCAGAAGAAAATCAGAAAACTGCTTTTATTACTTTAATAAACTGTTTAGTTTTTTTTGTAAAATTATCTGAAAAAGATGTAAAATTGTATTGAGAGTTTTCATAATTTTGTAGACAACTCGAAAAGTAGTCAATATATTTATAAAAATAAATTAATTTCTAGTTAAAAGAATTTTATTGGAGGTACTTATGTTTTGCAATATTCATAAATTGCTTACCTTAGCTATAAAATAGCTAAAATGTCAGCACTGTTTACGGATGCTCAGGTATGATTGAAGCCGATTTAATTCCATTTAATTGAATTTGTGCCGTTTATTAATTGCCATGTGAAGGATGCAACATACAAATCGAATCGAATGATTGCAATGTCAAGGAACAGACAAACACATACATAGACACACACACACACACACACACACACACACACACACACACACACACACACAACTATTGTAGGCTGGGCAATTAGTCAATCAGTAGACAGTTATATTACATCATCAACGAGAGCTATAAACGCCAAGTGGGCGAGGCCAATTAAAATGGCAAATGACGCCCCCGAGGATACCCATCATCATCATCATCATCATTATCAACATGATAACGCTATCGCATGCACAGAGAAAAAAAAGCCCTACTTAAAAATTTATTTCGAATAAACACGATTTAATTATTTTCGATGGTTTAAATGTATACTTAAAACTAAATCTTGATACAACGAATCTTGAATCAATTAAAACTCTAAAATTAACTCAATTCAACTCACAGATCAAGATGGTAAATATTAACTCATGTTCTTTTATACTTTTATCTTTTTTACGTTCACTCGCTTAGAATTCCCAAACAGTTCTTGTTTTTTTGCTATGTAATCAGCTCGACTGGCACTAAGAGCTTAAAACTATGTTTCACAAAATACTTTTTGTATTAATTATTATTATTAATTATTTTATACAATATTTTATAAATACTTTGATTTCGCATTAAAAAATATCGAAATACTTGACTTTAGTAATTTCAATCCTTGTGAGAAATTAAGTTTGAAATTAATATTTTTAAATACGAAGTTCTTGATTTTTTCGCTCTGTGTACCCATCATCATCATCTTGATGATAAAGCTATCGCATATCCTTTCAGACTCCTTTAGGCTCCTGCAATGGGACACTGCACAAGTAATTAGTGCACTTTTGAGGCCGTTGTTATTTCTTCACATTTTTGATTGGTCTCCTTTCTCCTTTCTGCTGTCTGCTTTGTCCAGCTGCCATTTGAAGTGCTCCTTTGGTACTTCTTCTCATTCGTCATTCGACTGCTTTCTTTTTGGTTTCTTTACCCAGTACTCAAGAGGTACACAGGCTTATGGTTTTGTGACAATGTCTGTTCATGTCTCCTTATGAACAACTGGAGACTTTAAAAGTTAAAACAAAATTATGAAATAAAAATATTTTAATTTATTTAAAATTTGCCCGCTAGTATTTTGAATAAATAGTGTATTTATTATTTTACAATCTTAAAATAAACAGATTTATAAAATAGCTTAGTTTAGCTATAAAATAGCTCAAAATTTAACACTGTTGACGACCCTAAAATCAAATGAAATATTTTTTTATTTTAAATTTTGTATACCAATTATTATTATAATTTTTCTTTTTTTTTTTTAAATTTTTGTATCTTATTTCTGGTGTACAGGGCATTCAATAGTCGATCACTTTGTAGCTTTCTCACTCGTTTGGTTGCTCTTAGTTGTCTTTTGCTTAGACGCCTTTGTTGATTCTTTTAAATTTCGCCTTTCAATTATTTTATGCAAATAAGCAAACGACGCTGAGCGCAGATTATGCCAGCTTGACAGAATTTCCCCCACTTCTTTTCCCTCACCATTTTCCTCGGCCTGCCACGCCCCCTTAGCTGGCAACGCCTTTGTCTTTGCCTGGCGGATTTGGCAAAGCCCAAAAAAAAAAGAAAGAAATCCGCGCACAAAACTCTACTTACAAAATGAATTGTTTGTTATTGCTGTTACAGGATTCTCCCTCTCCCCCTCTCGCTCTCTTTCTCTTATTCTCTCTCTCTCTTTGTCTTTTGCGACTCATCTCACTTTGGACGTAATCAAGTTAAGTTGGTCAAATGAGTTTTATCGCTTTGAATGCTCAGTTATAAAACGCAAGCCAAATCATTTGCCTACAGTTTTCTTACAAGGCTTTTCCTTCACTTTCCTTGAGTTTTCCTCAGTCTCATTGGGTTAATTGGTGTCTACAATTGTCCATGCCGCTTTTTTTCGTCAATTCGGACTAAATTCTTGGTTCGATTAAGGGAAAATCGTGAATTTTGAACATGAATAGTAAACGAATTGTTTTTCTTTTAAAGCCTTTTAATTTAATTTAATTTAATTTTGTTGTACTGTTTATTTAACAAGTTTATTGATATATGTCATCTATAAACTAATTTAATATTAGATATTTAGCTCATATTAAGTTCTCATATTAAGTGTGTATGATAATATCTAAAAATGTTCCTTAGATATTAATTTATACACTCTTTATAGCCATTAAAAATGGAAGATTTGCGTAATTTTTGGACAAAATTCTTGATTGGATTACGAGAAAATTGTAAGAAACCATAGAAAATAAATGGTTTTTATATTAAAATTTCTTATTTTTAATCTATTTTTAAATTCCATGTTAATTTTGCAGTTAGATTTTGAGTAAATTAATGCAACAGTAAGTATATTAAATTATATTTATAAGTATATTAATAAAATGTATATTTATATACAAGAGAGACGATAGAAGCTTTATCTGTATGCAGAAAGAGCATTATAATCTGTTGTTTAATGTCAATGGGGTCGACTTGGGGATTAACCTGATGACGTATTTGAAGTGCTTTCAAGATTGTGTACAAGCTGCAAAATGTATCAAAGAGAAAGTTGAGAGAACTCACATATGACTGAAAAACATGCGGATGTAGATACGAATGCATACACACATATACAGAGGTGGTCAAAAGTATTTACACAACACTTAAAGTCAATTGTACTCGTAATTTGAGCTTACTTCATGTAAAGTTTGGTATCAATGGAAAGGTCTTTTAAATTCCTTTCAAATGATACAAAAACTTGTTTAACCCGTTAAGTACCCACTGATAAATTTGAGTTTTTGTAAAAGTCAATTTTTTTGACTTTTTTCCTGGTTCTCAAACAAAAAATGTTTTGATGCAAAAAGTTTTTTCAAACAATTTAAATAGTGACTGCAAAAAAAAATTTTAAAAAATCTTTTTGCGAGTATTTTTAATAATTTTTTGAAAACTGCCAAAAAGGCACTTTTTCCTCATTTTCGTGCAAAAAGTGCCTTTTTGGCAGTTTTCAAAAAATTATTAAAAATACTAGCAAAAAGATTTTTTAAAATTTTTTTTTGCGGTCACTATTTAAATTGTTTGAAAAAACTTTTTGCATCAAAACATTTTTTGTTTGAGACCCAGGAAAAAAGTCAAAAAAATTGACTTTTACAAAAACTCAAATTTATCAGTGGGTACTTAATGGGTTAAGGAAACTTTTGTATCATTTGAAAGGAATTCAAGAGACCTTTCCATTGATACCAAACTTTAACTGAAGTAAGTTCAAATTACGAGTAGATTTAACGTTAAGTGTTGTGTAAATACTTTTGACCACCCCTGTATATATATATATTTTTATAAATTATATAATGCAATTATGATAATCGTTTTAAAAATTGCCTTCTTCGCGTCAATTCAAATGTCGATTTGGTCAGTCTTCTACGGCATTCAGTGAATTTCAGTCGCAAAATGTTGCCTAAAGTAATTTGTATAATTTTTGTTATAAATATATTGAATTCATGCTCTGATGGAATTGCAATTTCCGAACGTAATGAAACGAATTTAGTTGTTTCTTTAAATATTCAACAATCCAAGTTGAGGTAAGATAATTGAATCTTTAAATATTCCCCAAGCTAATTGATTTATTAGAGAGGAGCAGGAACTTCAAAGAAAGCTGATCGAAGGACTTGTTAAGCAATCGGAACTTCAAGAAAAGTTGATTGAAGGACTTCAATCACTCCGAGCAGAGCAGGAGCGTCAGGGAAAGTTGATAGATGGACTAACCAGACAATTGGAAGATTTTAGAGCTTTGGGAAGCTCAATACTTGATGGACTTTCCAAGGAATTGGATCAACGCAATTTGAGGTCCAATCCGCGCAATTGTACCGAGGACATGGTTAGTGGTATCTATGAAATACATCTGTCCAACCTGAGTAGCCAACCCTTTAAAGTTGCCTGCAATGCGAAAGCTCGAGGAGGTGGATGGACGATCATCCTGAGGCGCATGGATGGAACTGTAAACTTTTATCGCAATTGGACTGAATACAAAGAGGGATTCGGGGATCTTAATGGCGAGTTCTTTTTGGGCCTGGACAAAATACACGCACTGACGACAGACAGTAGCCAGGAATTACTTGTGCTGCTCGAAGACTTTGAGGGCAATGAAAAGTATGAGATGTATGATCAATTTGCCATCGGTGCTGAGGATCAACAATATGTTTTGCACACTCTGGGCAAGTCAAGTGGCAACGCTGGTGATTCACTCTCCCATCATCGTCACGAGAAGTTTACGACCTTCGATCGCGACAATGATCAATGGCAAGAGGGAAATTGCGCTGAGAGTCGATCGGGAGCCTGGTGGTACTATAGTTGTTTCTACAGGTATGAACAAATGTCCATTATATTGTAAGAGTTGTTTATTAACTTGATTTCTTACAGCCACTTGACAGGAAAATACAATGACAGCTCTGACCACAAGGGCGTCATTTGGGAAAGTTTTAGGGGGTTCGATTACTCCCTCAAAAGAGCCTCAATGATGATAAGGCCAAGGAAGTGAATAGCTCGTATTTAAATTTAATTTATTTACTTAATTTTTCAAGTCACCATGTAATTTGTAGGTAAACTTTTCATATTTCAATTTTTAAGCTATGCAAATTTATCAAGTTATTAATTTAATTTATTTTTTAAATATATTTATGTACGTACATATATTCTATATTATACTATTACTATTGATATTCTATTTTATTTATACTGTTTTGTATTTTTTTTAACTTTTATCATAACGTATTAGTTATTATGTGCATATTTGTAGAGAATTAAAAAATTGTGGTGATTAATTTTATTGCTTCATCTTATCGACATCGGATTAACAGAATGGTATTTATGTCTGTCTTAGGTTTGTAAGCAAGTCATCGCCTAAAAGTATGCAATAATTTTTAAACCGTATCTGTAGCCTTTTCCGCAAAGAATTAAGCCCAATAAAAATCCTCTTTGGGGCCTGGGATTTTCCTATCGTGCGATAATCTTGCTTTGATTTGTGTGTCATGAAATCGCAACATCCCTTTGGGATTTGTCTGCTCAGTGAAGGTGTCGCTAATAATTAACTAATAGCACAATGACTTCTTGCCCTAATTTGCCCTTCGTTCCCTTTATATCCCCTGCTTAAGCAGCATTTCTGATTGCATCGCAAAGCAATTAAAAATTTAATACTTTATGTGCGATTGCATTATGAAATTTTAATTAATTTGACACGCAAAATTCGCTGAGACCTTGAGACCTGATCCCTTATTCTTTAGGTGCGTATACTCCTTAGAATAAGCAGTAAAGCAATGGGAATGAGAAGCCAGAGCAAAGCGTAAGAGCAAAAAAATAATTGAGATGTCAGCTGAAATTGAAGTGGACTTTTATTGACTGTTTCCTGGGTTGACGGTCGAATTCCTTGGCTTCTCAAGAAGCAGTGTCATCAACTACACACAAACACACACACACACACACACACACCTTTTTACATAGAATTTCACACAACGTTAAAATTGCGTGCATTGTGTTTTATCCTTTTGTCTTGGACCTTCGATTTGCCAGGCTGTAGGTGAGAAATATTGAGTAAAATCAATAGATTAAGATTTATAGACTCTCGCTCTTTAAGCTTGCAACAACTTGAGGCACGTTTGAGGCCGTTTTATGCCAATAAAAAGAGCTGAAATAGCAAGTATGCTGTAGTCGAGTATTCGAGTTTTTGATGCCAATTACTCTATTTGAATATATGTTAATTTTATACATGGCATAATTTTATAAAGACATAATTTTATGGCATAATTTTGAAAAGACGTGATGATAAAAATTTTATTAAAAATGGCACAATTTAACTTCTTTTCGGGAAATAATGCAATCAAAGGTTGAAAGAACAAATATATATGTATATGTACTTTTAACATGTTAATGAATTGAACTTTACCACTGACTTTTACTCTGCATAGTTTTAATATCTCCATTAGCTAAATTTTGAACTTAATTATTATTTTTTACTTTTATGTATGCTACAATTTAATTACTAAAATTTGAACAAAAATTGGGAAATTGGGATCAAAGATACTTTTTATAATATAAATTAAATAAATTTATTTTACTCTGAATAGTTTTTGCACTTTTAAGGGTCTGTCATGCGTCTTTATCCCTGTTGCATATAATGCAGCGAATATATAGTAATATACCTCAATATCTATACCAAGCGACACACACACACATTCACTGTCCAAACATTAAGTGTATGTGTAACTTAAGCCCAAAAGCCCGTTTGCCATTTTACCTGCCAGGCTGCCACCTTTTGCTGTGCCACATGCCACATTCAACATGCCACAAGCCGCGTGCTGTCTGCAATTGCCAATTTAGCTTTTTTCCCGCCATTTTTGGCGTTTTACAAATTATAGCTATTTGGAGAGTAGAATTTGCATTTGTTATCACAAAATTTCTGTCATTAACAAAATCTTGAATAATTTATAGATTTATTTGGTAGCTCATACGAGTTCCGAAACTTTTTTAAAAAATTTTAAAAATGAAGAAAATAAAACCAAGAATTAAATTTTAGGTATCCAAAATTGGAAGGAAAAAATTAGGAATCATAAATTAGGAATTTCAACTAAGAAAAATATTCAGAGTACAAAAATTAGGAAAAAAAATTAGGAAAAAAATTCAAAAAAGGATCTGTGGTTAAATTCGTTCGAAGAGTTATATACATTATTCATTATTCGTTCGCAGGGTGCAATCATCCAGTAATATTCAAATTTTAGAAATACCTAATTAAAGAGCAAGATGAACAAGACATTAAGGTTATTCAAATTAACGTTGAAAAATGAAAAAATTGTTGATTTTTTATATAAGGAGGCACACAATATAAGCATGTAGATTTTGAAATAAATGGTTCGAATAAATATCAAAGTCCTGATTTTGAAATAAGTGGTTCGACAAATGTTGTCTTTTTGCTAATAGGAAAAAGCCAAAACCAAAAATATTTGATTAAAAAGCGCGCGATTTTTTAATAAAATATTTTTGATTTCGGCTTTTCCTAATTTTTGTATTTCCAATTTTTGTTTTCCTTATTTTTTTTTCCCCAATTTTTGTATGCCTAATTTCGGATTCGTAGTTTTACATTCCTAATTATTCGATTCCCAATTTCGGATTTCTAATTTTTTTTTTCCGAGTTTTCGTATTCTGAGTAACATTTTTCGACATTCATTTATAGCTTTTTCTACATTTTCTGTCCTTTTCTAACTTGTCTTAAATGCATAATAAAATGTCAAAATTTCCGTAAATTTTCTGGAATTTTCTAGCTTGTTTTAAGTGCAGATCTAGCTTGTTTTCCTGCCCTGTAGAGTTGGCAACTCTGGTTGTCTGTCGTCTGCTGTCTGCCACTTTTAACATTCATATCCAGATCGACATTGGAACAGTCTGCACTCATCCCACACTCATCCTGTCGCATGCTCGGCGGCATTGAATGGCGTTCCTAAGTGTCCTTAAGCGTCGTCGTCGAGTGGCATTTCAGCTCCTCCTCCTCCTCCTCCTCCTCCTGGAAGCTGGAGAGGCAGAGCAAGAAGAGATTGTGTGTTGCGGTTAAATTGCGCCAAGCATATTTGACATTTTATTATGGCACACGACGCAGTGCGCCGTGTTATGATATTGCCTGGGATCGCAAACTCAAACTCAAACCCACACTCACACTCGAAAATACTCAAACCCTGGGCTAATAATGACTACAAGTGTTTTTCATTAACTGCTGCTTATGAATATTAAATTACAAGTGCGTTTCGTTTGCCTTTCTTTCGTTCTCTACGCAAATATTACGCATACGCCGCATTGTGCAGCATAAAAAACCGTCTTTGAAATTCGCTTTGTTTCGAAATGGGAAAAGGGAGAGTAAAGTAAGCCGGAACAATGCCTAAAATGGGCCAGATATTAAAAAAAGAAAAACACGTGCCACACTGCGACCTGAGCTTAAATTGAATTTTCGCCAGACCGAAATAAACCTACTTAAATGTTCGCTGCTCGCTGAGAATTCAATTCAATTTCAATTTTGCAGAATTGGCCAGCAACTTGAAGCATCGACGACGACGATGACGATGACGACGATGTTGAAGATGGCGATGCAGCTCATGAATTTAAAATGAAATTAAAACCTTTTCAAACATAACTAGTCGACAAATTCCACAGTCAAACGAGCCCAGCTGTGAGTGACCCTGTACTTAATCTGTAAAATGGCAAATACAATATTTTAATACAAAAATTAAAAAAAAAAATAGAATTATATTAATAACATAATAACATACCTGTTAAATAATGATTAGCAATCATTATCATTAGTAATTAGATTCGATTTTGTTAAAAAGTCGAACTAAGGATTAAATTACGATATTTGTTGGTTTTGCCCTATTATTTAATGATTACTATTAAAAAAAACAAAAATAATCTCAAATTATTACAATTATTCAAAAATAATTAAAAATTATCGAGTATTCGGATTATTTTTGATTTTTTTCAAATTATTTCTGATAGTTTTATTTTTTTTAGATTTTTTATGACTATTTAGTAAAAATCAAATTATTTTGAACAAATCAGTTTATTACAAAAATGCTTTTTCTTTATTTTTAAACTATACATAAGTTTCTTATACATATTCAAAAGCAATTTTTTGACATTAAAACAAATTTTTCAAACGAAAAGTCAGACAGTGATTGCCATCTAGTGCTATTTATAATACCGGCAAACGAAAACAGTCGTTCAACTGGCGCCGAAGATGTTAATGGCGTATTGATGCCTTCTCAAAAATTCTATAGTTCAGCCAAAAATATTCTGAGTTGTTGTTTAAAAATAAGTAAAAAATATAATGCATTTTAAATAAGTAACGGGTATCCTATAGTCGGGAACTCGACTATATCCTAGACTATAGCATGAATGAAAGAGTAAATCCCTTGTACTTTTTAAATACAGGGTCTATTAACAACAACAACAACAAGAACAATGTAAACTCAACAGCCATGTTTCATTCGTGACTGCAACTACTTAAGGCCGACTTGCAGTCTGTGCAGAAGGCAGGAGCAAGAAGAGGTAGGAGAGGTAGGAGAGGAGAAGGAGAAGAGAATTGCTGCTCTGGATGTCTGACAGCAAAGAGATTATTGTGAAGCACGGCAAGGGCTTAGTGATGTAAGCCTGGCCAAGAGAGAGAGCGAGAGAGAGAGACGCCGTTGCATGTCTTTTGGCACAGATGCGCCTCAATTAAGTTTAGAGCGTGGCAGTTGCATGTAAACACGTCAAAGACGTTGCAACTGTCATTATAATGCTACACACATACACATACACACGCACACAGACAGACAGACACAGTGAAGCAAACACAATGGAATTATAAATACTTTTTGGTTTTCGGGCAAAGTTTTTTGGTTACTTTGAAATTCAATTTTACGCAATATGCGCAAATCGTGATTAAAATCTTGAGCGCACTTTTTGTGGCCAAGGCGGCAGCATTTATAGCGATTACCCCACAAACTCCCCACTTCCCACTTTCCACTGCCCTTTTCTCTTACTAGTTCCCCTCTTGGTTGCCATTTCCCAGTCCACACACACAAACACACAAAAATACACAAAGTGACTAAGAAAAGCTGCTGCCTAATTTCGAGCGCTGTCAGCGTAAAAACTATGAAAATGTGTTTTCAAATTGCGAAACAATTTGCTGACCGTAATTGAACTTTGCTGTTGCTGTTGCCATCGTCATAGCCATCACTCTCATTCTCAAACCCTAGCTCATTAGCCCAGTACCCGACAGTGTACACAGGCTTATCACTTTGTGACATTTTCTGTCCGTCCGAATGAACATATAGAGCCTAGAGACTATTAGAACTAGAACAACCAAATTCGCTGAGAATAATACTTATGTAGAAGATAATAAAACACTTTTTTTTTTTTAATTTTTTCAACATTTTTTTTTACAACTTCCACATTATTAACATTTTTCATATTCTAAACATTTCAAAATTTTTTTAGCATTATCTAAAGTTTTAACATTTAATAATATTATTAACATTTTCTAAAATGTTTAACACTTTCAAATTTTTAAAATTTTTATTAACATTTTTTAAGTTTTACACATTTTTCATTATTTTTAAAGTAACAAATTTTCAAAAATTTCTTTTTTAAAATTTAAATAATAAAGCTTATCAAATTAAGATTTTCTTATTCAGTGCCAATAAAAATATTTTAAATTTTAATTTTAAAACAACAGTCTTAATACCCAATGCCCAGTTTTTTACACTTTTAATATATAATTTAATTTTCTAAAATATAAAAAAAAATTACTTTAAATATTTACTTAAAGACTTTTACTTTATAAATCGTACATAATAATTTTTTTTTATTATAAAAATAAGAATTATAAATAATAATTAATATTGATTTTTACTGTATAAATCAAAAATAATGATTATATTTGATTTATTTTTTTTTTGATTTTTCTATGTAAATTAGGTTATCATCTTCCTGATAACAAAATGGAATGTTTATCTTGAGTATTAACAGAGATATTCTTAAAAGGCTTTTATAAACAATTTCAAATTATAAAAGACTTTAAAGACTTTAAATTAAAAAATAATAGTTATATGAAACTTTTGTTTTTTTCCTCACAAATAAAAGTCTTTCCAGACTTTTTTTTTTAATCTCAAATATAAGTTAATTGGCTGTTTGCATAGATTCTGTTTTACAAACAATTTTATGTATTTTAAACAAAAATCGCAGTCCTTATATGTGATTTCTTTGAGTTGAAATTTTGATCAATAACAGTTATTTTCAGTCTCTGGTACTGGGCATCTGACAGTCGAGCATCGTCGACTATAGCTTGCCTGTTTTCATCGTCATCGTCATCGTCGTCGCCATCGTCAACGGCACATAAAACAAACTTTGAGCGCTCGAAAAGTTTTCGGCGCACAGCCTGTGGCGAATGTTGGTGCCAGGAGTTGAGGACTCAGGATTCAGGACTCGAATGCGAGTGCGAGTGCGGGCTTTGAATTCGAATTCATTCAGCTTTAGATGGAGGCGTCGCTGTTGATTGTTGTTTATGTACATCGCGGTTAGGCCAATTTGCAATTCCCTACACCCGAAATAATTCTTCTGCATTTATTTGCACATTCCTCAAACGATAATAATAACGACGCTTCCATTTGATTCAATTTGCTGCCGCCTTTTGTTGCATGCCGCATTCTTGTTGCAATTTTTGCATAATTGCCGCCTCCTTCTGCATCTTGTTTGTATAGTCTTTTTCCATTTCTCTGCACGCATGAATATTTCAGCATTCTTAAGTAGTTCGGGGAGCCAACTGGACTGCAACTGTTGAGGACAAAGTTGTGAATAATTTATGCGACTTCAGAGTGTGCCACACAGACATTGCCACAGCCACAGCCACAGCCAGAGTCACAGCCAGAGCCGGAGTCAAAGCATGACACAATGCCCAATGCCAATGCCAATTCCGCTCGATGATATTTCCATGTCTTGCATAACTTTTATTTTTAGACCCTGTACTTCAAAATTATAAATGGTCTATTAAGCTTGCCAACAGGAAATTGTGTGAAAAATATGGAAGAAGGGCACGTATCAAACTTTATTGATCAGTATAAATGACCGTAGAATTTCCTGGATATCCTAAGCCATTAAGTTATTAAAGTTATCAAAAAAAAAACAACGCAATGAAAACTAAGAAAAAAACAGAGCGACGTTAATCTAAGAAAACTTTTTCAGAAATTTTATATTGCGCTTATCATAGTTTCATTTTCATCTCACAATAAGTACAGGGTCTGTCGCAGTCGAGATCGCTCGACTGTACTCATCCTACTAGTTTTATTACGTAACGTTCCGTATTTATCATTTAAAGTAACTTATTTTGTGATTTTTATCATTTGTCTCACAAAAAAGTACAGGGTCTGTCGCATTCGAGCTCGCTCGACTATAGTTATTCAGGCAGTTCAGTTGCATTATAGATAATTTCTGATTTGTATCATAGCTAAATTTTTCTTTCAATAAGTACAGGGTCTGTCGCAGTCGAGTTCGCTTGACTGTACTCAATACTTCTAGTTTTGTTGCATAACGTACCTTATTTATGCATTTAAAGTAACTTAATTGGGCATTTTTAATTGCGTTGATAAAAGAGTACAGTACTCAATAATAGTACACAATAAGTACAGGGTCTGTCGCAGTCGAGTTCGCTCGACTATAGTTATTCAGGCATTTTAGTTACATTATAGTTAATATCTGATTTGTATCATACTTTCATTTTTCTCACAATAAGTACAGGGTCTGTCGCAGTTGACTTCGCTCGATTGTAGCCTTTTTAGCTAGTTTTGTTGCATACTTCAAGGCGCACGCATTGGACGAACTTTTATTGTGCTGCCCTAACGAAGATGTTCCGTTGAGTGCGAGCAAGCAAGGCAGTACTTCTCTATCTCTTTCTCTCCCTCTCTCTCTCCCTCTCGCCGTACTCTCCGCTATTTGACGAGCTTAATTAGCCGCAAACTATGCAACTAGAATTTAAGCAAGCAGGCATCGCCGACGCCATCGCACTATGGTAATTTCACGAGTTTGTGAGGCCAAAACCCATTTTCTGAAAGTCGCCAATTTGAAATATTTTTGAGTGCAACTCATTAACAATAGATGGTTCTTCAATGTTGGATACCAGAAAAAGCAATAGATGGCGCCACTTCGAAGAAATCAGCTGTTAAACATAGGGTTGCATTTGCAAAGCACGCGCTTAGAAAATTGCAACATTTTGTTTGCGATTTGAATGTGCCAATAAGTAAACAATAAGGCAACATTATTTAAATATTTGAAATGAATGCGAATCAGTGTGGTTTGTATTATGTGTTTGTGAGTGTCAAATGTAGAATTTGATCGAGGTGTCCCCATATTAATGTTAAAATGTAAGTAGTATAGCAAACGAAAATTTTTCATTAAGTCTCATTTTTAAAAAGGTATTTTAAGCGAGTCCAGCGGAGTCCATCCTTGAAACATATTGTGTGTTGTAGAGTATTTAATTCTTGTTCAAATGATTGTAGTTAGAAAACCCACATTTGCCCGGGATCGGTGATATTTATATTTTTACCAACTAACCTCGCAATTTCGAATGCCAATTTGTTCGCATGCCGTATGGGGAATTTCACCTATTTTAGATGGCATTATATAATAACTCGTAAACTACTCAAGATATTTTGATGCGGTTTTTTTTATAGTGTTATACATACTACTAGAAGTATTTTGGAAAAGTGGACGTGTCACAACCCCCGCCCCCAATTTTTTTTTTTTAATTTTATGCTCACAGCCATCTAAGAGGGCTTACAACTTTCTATATCTAACAAGTAAGGTTTCTTTTCATTTCTAACAATACATAAGGTCAAATCTTATTATTTGCAATAGAAATCTTAAGATTAATTGTTACCGATAAAAATATAAAAAATAAAAAAAATTTAGGAGTGGGGGTGGTGACACGCCCACTTTTCCAGAATACTTCTAAGAGAATACATAGCACTAGAAAAAAAGCCGCATCAAAATATCTTGAGTAGTTTACTAGATATTAATTATGGCCTCACAAACTCGTGAAATTACCCATAGTGCATCGTCGATTGCCTTGATTGAGACATTTTGCAGGGCATCGATTTCATTTCTGCTTTTCTCCTTGCAACAACAGCTTTTCTCTATTCACTTCTCACTTATGTGGAAACTGGAGAAGGAACAAGCATTGAAAAAGAGAGAAAGAAAGAGAGAAAGTGCAACAAAGAACTGCACGCGATTCATGGTAAACGTCAGTGCTGTCAACCTGCTGAGAAGCAAAAAAAGCTATTTTTAGTGAAGTAAAGGTCTAAAAAAAGTTTACTTTTCAACCATAGAATCTGACGAAAAACAATAAATTGTATGCTATTTGGATATTTCTTTTTCGTTGAAATTTAAAAATAATATATGAATTTATCAGAGACTTTTTATTAATCTTAATTTCAGCTAAAAAAATCGAAAATAAAAATAAATGCAGCATGTGTTAAAAATAAAGAAAATTGTTTGTAATTAATTCAATTTATTTTATCTAGAGACGACTTCTTAATTCAATTTAATAAGATCCATTATTTTCACTAAGTTTTTAAAGTGTAAAGTCAAAAATTTATTTTAAGAAATTTAAAACAACACTTAAAAATTCAATGTATTTTTGTGATGGTAAAAAAACTGCTTGCCGAAAAAAGCTGATCTGGCAGCTCTGTTAAATATGGCAGCCGTGTGTGTGTATTTGAGGGTGTATGTGTGTGTGAGAGTGAAAATACCACAATTTCAATTTCAAAGTATCCTTTTAGTCAAAAGGAAATGACATTTACGCGCTTTGTTGTGGTTTCCTCATGCATAAAACATTTTTAGTTTAAATATTTATTTTTTTATTTTTATTTATTTACTGTTTTTTTCCTTTTTCACCTGCTCAACGCACTCGTTGCAGCATTGGCAACAATGAAAAAATTGTTTTCATGACCATGTGAACAAAGCACAATGCGACTTTGCCTCTTGGCCACAGGCTTAAAAAACTGCAACTGCAAAACGTAAATAATTAAAGGAAGAGGAAAAAGCCAAAAAAAAAAAACACAGCCTAAAGGTATTAACCACAGTTAATTAAATGGAGCAACAACTCGATACCCTGCAATGTAAAATACATTGAAAAATCGAAAGCTTTACTTTAACTTGATAGCTTTTTAGACAATCAATCGAGCTAATTAAATCGATTTTCATGAAAAATCAACAGCTCACTGCAGTCAATTCATTTTAGTTAATTTGCAGAATAAAGTTTAGTCAATGAGGAGTTGAATAAGCTTTTAAGCAGCGGTGGGCACACAGTGGCTCCGGGAGCAGCGGCTGCATGTGGATGTTGTTGTAGTGCTCCCGAATTCAGATTTCGTGCCCACCGCTGCTTTAAAGCTTGGTTTGTTTTCCATGAACATCGATATCATTAGGCAAAAAAATGTTTAAGTGATAATAATTAAATTTTAGTGCATAATAAATGTAATGGTCAAACCATGACATTTCGTTTGGAAATCGGATCAGTTTTGGCACAGTTAAGAAATTTTTTTTAGTTAATTTGATTTTCCATCTAGTAACTTTATAAGTAAAAATTTTTGTTCAAAATGACACGATTTTTATAAAAAAGTGAAACACCTCAGAATCAAGTTTCAAGTGTTGTTTTATGCTAATTCTGACATTAGAAGTTTATCGAATGTTGAAACTAAAGACTTTATACTAAGAGGCGACACTCGCATTCTAACAAAATAAAAATTATTATTGTTTTCAAAATTTTAAATCTTTGTCAAAACGTTTCTCTTATTTATTTCTACGTCAAAATTGTTAATTTTTCCATATTTTTTCCGTAATGCCTTACTTTTATTTCGAATTCACTATTTTTCAATCATGTTGTCAATTTAAATTATATTTTAAAATTATATTTTAAATTAATTCGACTTTAAATTCTTGTGTCAATTTAAGCATAATAAAATTCACATTCTCTCGGAATTTTGTTTAACAAACTATTATGTGCGTAAGACTTATTTGATTTAATGCTCGAACTGAATAGTTTGGCTAACCATTTTCGAAAATTGAACGAGAATTGAGATAAAACATTATGAAGTTGAATGAGAACGACGAAAATTGTAAACAAATAAAATGACAAAAATCAATGGGCAAGTTGTGAAGCTGCCGGCAGTTGATGCTGCAAATGCGCTTCCTGTTTCCTCTTGAAAAGCGCGATGAAACGGGATGCAGTTAGGAGTGGGGGAGGAGGGAAGGATAAGTGGGAAGTATTTGAGTTGCCTGGGTGAATGTGAATGTGAATGTAGCGCGGGGCATTTGTTGAATATCAACAGGAAATGCAGTGAATAAACACGTCGATTCGATGCGATGTTGGGGCATTGTGTGTACTTTAGTGTGTGTGTGTGTGTGTGTGTGTATTGTTGGTTTGCCGTGTGCAAGAATGGGACTCGCACTTTGAATGCCATACAATTGAATTCTATTCGAATCGAATCGATTCAATACACTTGATTTGAATGGCGTCTCATCCACCGCGGGCAATGGCCAGCAAATAATGCAAAATGCATTTTCGTTGCCACTGACAACAACATCAGAAACAACAACATCAACAGAAACAACAAAAACAACAACAACAGCAACAACAACAATAACAATTCCAAAAATTTGAAGGCACAACTCGTTGCGTAAATTGCATTCATCAAACTGAATGCCATTTCATGTTCAGTTTTTGGTTTTCTTCTCTTTACTATTCCTTTTATACCTTTTACTCGCTTAGTACATGGGTATATTATTTGTTTTGTTTGCCTTTCCGCTCCATTAATTTAATAAAAATGTCTATCGTTTACACTAGAAGAGCTAGAGCTATTAAATTTGATACACAGATAATTTATAAAACCGCTGGACATTTCAGTGATTTTCAAATTTTGCAGAGTTCACATTTTGTGGACAGACTTAATTTATTGATACCCATGGTCAGCAATGTGATTTCTTATTTCCTATATTTACCACACTCATATTTGTTTAGATAAAAAGATGTTCCTTTTATTATTTTCAATCAAGACTCTTCATTGCATCAACATCGAATAAATATAAGGATAGTTATGGCGGTTTTATGTTTGTTATTAACGTTAGTTCCTAAAAGTATGCTGTAATTTTTATTATTGTTGCAGTTGATAATTCTTAAATGCACTTAATGTATATTTAAATAAAGTACGGGGTATCTAACAGTCGGTGACTCGACTTATTGTTGCTGCTATTTTTTTCATGTAATCAAATTAAATGCAATGCAAAATTTTTGACTTTCATATGCCCAAAAACAGTCGGTCATATCAGTATATGCTCAAATACTACATCCAGGGCAGGTGATGCCTTTTTCTGCCTTATTTCTCCCTTTTTTTTTGGGGGAAAAGCATGCAATCAATGGCAAACATCAGACATACCCTGGCAATTCCTCATATGCTCATGCCAGCATTGCATCCACTTGACTCTACCCCGGCCCTCGCCGTACCCCTCGTTCCCCTCTTCGTTGCCATCATATTGCCTGTCGTCCATCAGTCAGCCAGTCAATCATATGAATCGTTTTCGTTTACGTTTCGTTTTCGATTCCAATCAATTTGTTTGGCATTTTTGGCTGGCCTTATACTACAACGCCCCCATCAAAATGCCACAGCTGCCCCACTCACTGACCCACCCGCTGATTCACCCGCTGACCCACCGTGTATTGAGCTAAGAGTACACAGAAAAAAATATATACGCGATTCCGGTATAAAATTAATCCAATGCGGTGTCAGAAGTTTGGTAATCTCGCATTTTCTTAAACTATAAAATACTTATTTGATTTAAATATGATATAAATATGATTTTTTTCGACGATCGGGGCTCTAAAAGAATGTTTTTCAGTGAAATCATATGTTTTATACTTTTTTTTAACTTTTTTTCAGAGTGGTGGAATATTATCCGCATATTGTATTAAAATAACTATATCCTGAATCACATGCTATGGGATATCCCTTACTTATTAAAATTAATGAAAATTATTTTTTATTGCATACTTTTAGGCACTTACATTGCTTAAAATTTAAATAAGCCATTACTACCGTTCTATTTGTCCGATCTTGTTGCGATTTAGTAGGATGATAACTAATAATAGTAGTTAAAGTTAGTTATCAAAATAAAAGTAATATCTTAATAACTGTGCGTGTGGTTGGATTATTATTCGCATATTGTATTAATATAACTATAATATCTAGAGGAAATACTTTCAAAACACATGCTAAACTCAAGAGTTTTAAACTTGAATTTTAAATTGATTTTTTTTTGTGTAAGCAGTGTACTTTTTGTTTCTTTCTATCGATTTTATGTGTCCGCTTTCAAAGCACAAAACAGAATCGCGTTGCTTGTTGCATTTTAAAATACGAGTAGAAAAACCAACTAAACCAAAAAAAAAAAAAAAAGGGAAAGCAAACGAACTTGCAACTGGCGATGAATCCATCTTAGTCTCTGCTTCCGCCTGTCAAAGAAATAGTTTGATGCGTTACTGCAACTGGTTCAACTCGTATTTGTAATTTCCAATACACTCTGCTTTTCAAAAGATCCTGGATGAGAAAGGGAAAGGGCTTTAATTTAAACTGAAAAAACTTGATTACTTACTTCAATACAATCTACTGCTGTCAAGTTCAGCTATGATTTATTTGTATAATTATGTACTTTTAGGAATTGTGTTTACATTCAAATCTGTGCTATGTTTCCTGCAGTTATTCCTTTTTAGACACTTAATTCAATTCAGAAAATTTACAAATCCTTAAAAGCTGCTAGAAAACATTATACTCAGATGGTTTGTTTTAGATTTTTGGAATCAAAAGTCCTCAACAGGCAATGAATGAATACAGTAATATGTATGTATATAAATTTCTTGTTCGCCAAATCCCCTTTTAATTGAATTTTGGTAATGTACACGAAACTTAAATTGAGTTGAAGAATAAACATCAATATTTGGAATGAAATACAACATGGTTTTATGCAAAAATAAACTATGAAATTCTTTGAGACTCGTATTTATTTGTGTGTCTGTGTCAAAAATGCCCCTATCAAAACTACGATTGCCTACGATCCGTAAGATGTTTCACTAATACATACAAGATTTTGACGTGACTCCAATCGAAATGGTTTTCTTTTTTTTTCTGCTGATTTATCACTTCTCTATTCCCACTACTTCATAATTAATATGACAAACTTAAAACTAACTGTGGTAAAAAAAAAAAGAATTACGATTAACGCCACTGTCGTCTGCGCTCCTGCAGCTTTTGTTGCACTTGATTCTTGGATGGTGACACCTCTGATTTGGTAGCTCCTTCTGCCACTGCCACTGTTGTCTCTAGAGTTTTGGCTTTGCTCAGCAAACGCTCCCCTCCTCCTTCGCCTCCGCCTCCACGCGCCTCGATCTTTGCCACTCGGGGAGTGACGTGACATTCCTTGATGATCACAGTCTTCTCACGATTCGATTTCTCTCCCATCTCGGCTCGTGCAGTCTGCGCACTTGGCAGCTGATTTCCCTTGGCGAGTTTTACAATCGGACTGCGACTTTTTGGGGCGGCACATCGAAGGTTCACCGTGGAGCGGGCCATCACTTGACCACCTTGGAGATTCTTGCGCCGAGCAGCTGTCGAGTCTGTCTCCGGATCACTTTGAATCTTGGCACACTCGGCATCCAAACTATTGTCAGCTGAAACTGAACGCTTTAACTCTGGAGTGCGTTCCTCCTTCTCACAGGCCTTGATCAGTTCCTTGACTGTCGTCTGGTATTTTCTTGGTGTCTCTTTGCGTTTCTCTGGCATTGTCATTGCCAGCTCCGTCATCAGTCGCGCTCGATCCTCAATTTGCTCGGGCGCCTCGACTCCGTACTTCTTGTGATACCATTCCGTGATTGTCGAGCGCATCGCGTGCTGGCCGAGCACAAATTGCCGCGTTAGCAGATAGAATATCTTTGCCTTGTATCCGCACCTGATGCAGATTCGCGATGGCAGATCAGGCATCGTGTGAAATTGCTGGGAGGCAGAGAATAAAGATTTAGAAAATGGGGAAAGTAAATTGAAGATAAGCTCCTTTTGGCATGCGAAAGCGTTGTAGATCATTCCATATATTTATAGAAGTTCCGCATAAAAGTAAAAAGTAACAAAAATATCGTTGCATGTCCAACTTCTTAACAGTTGTCTTTTAGCATGACAAAAAACAATGATATCTACGTTGTGTAAAAATGCTTGCCTCCTAGCTCTTACCGTTTGGGGGCTACAATGATCAGTGAGCTAGTCAGTCAGTGAATCTGTCAGTTAGTATTATAATTATTATTTATCCAGTGGTGCTCAAACTCACACAATCAAACACGAAGTCAACGAAACGTTTTAATGTTTTACACTGAACAAATGAAATGAAAGCATATTCGAACTGTCGCATCGTTACAGTTGTCAATGTACAGAGAGAGCAAAGCATTAGTTGCAGTGTATGATAAAAGTCTAGCGCTGTACGGTCTCTCATAATTGAACGCAGATCAGCGACTGATATTAAAAAGCATCAACCGATCAGATGCTTCGTGAGAGAACAAAAAGTCGAACATACGCGTCGTGAGAGAACAAGCCGTCGAGTGTGCTATTTATAGAACACACGTATTCTCTCTCTCTCTACGTGTGTCGGCTGCGACGCCGGGATAGGGATAGGCTTTTGGCATTTTGGACACCACTGATTTAGACAGATTGAATGTGTTACAATCTTCACGATAATCACATATTAAACCCGAAAAATACTTAACAAAAAAGGGAGTACAACTTACAAACTGCAGCGAGGTGCGCTGGAAGAGAACGCGATAGCTGCATATCGAGGACTCGAACTCAAAGTCCTGCACCGCGTCCAGTTCCACAAAGGTGCCGTCGTCCAGGCAGCCGCAGATGCGACAACGTTGCTGCAGCTCCTCCACTTTTTTCACACACTTGGGCGCATAGTGGGCGTGTTCCTGGGCGGCCAATGCCGCCTTATAAAGTGCCTCGTGATGTTCTAAGCTGTAAAAAACGGCAAGAAAAAAGTATTTAAAATACGATGCTAGTTGCGAATAACATTTATTATTATTCATGAAAAACTTTGCTCTAATTGATAATTAAACACTTTGAAAGTCAAGAAAGTTTCGACTTCAGAATCAAAAGGAAGAAGACAGAAGACAAAGGTCTTGGCTACCAGAAAATCTATCTCTCTCTTTCTTTCTTTCTGTGTCTTTCGTTCTGTCGCTTTCTCTCTCCGTCTGTTTGACTGTTGGTCGCAAAATGGGAAACTTTTTAATTGACTTTTTCAATTACAGTTTAATTTTGTTGCACTGCCAATTGAAGTTTCCTAATGTAGAGTGCATATAGTGAATACTATAGAAAAGTATAAGAAAGCCAAGGGTCGGAAAGAGAGTGAGGAAGAGATGAGGGCACTCACAGCTAATCTATCATTGTCCAAGGACCATGTGTGTAGGTGTGTGTGTGTGCTTTGGCAATTTGCAAAACTTCACAAACACGCAGGACCATCAACCATCAGCATCGAGTCCACACTCACAGTTGGCTAAAAAGCAAACTGGCAGTCAGTTCACGGACATCATGAAGGCAAATATCTAAATTTATTTGCAACAAAAATATGGTAAGACAAGTAAGAAATGAAGATTCGATACTCTTGTTGAAGCTGTATCTTATAGGTTGAAATACTTAACTTGTGCGTTTTGTTAAGATACTTATTTCAAGAAAATACGATTTTTCTACTAAAGTTTGAATTTCGACAGATCGTTACTAATTAGCTAAAATTTGCCATGAAATTAATTGAGATATTTAAAAATAAACATGATTTTCGAAAGATCATTTCTATGGCAGCCATAAGATGATCTCATTTGGCAACATCCGATATTTTTATACGATCTCTGGGTTCTGCCACATCTCTCTTAATGCGTTACACATTGCGTGACCCAATTTAAATACCCGTCTGCAAGTGTATTATAAAAAGAGATGCCAGAGGTGGCAATTTACCTCAGATTAATGTCCATGACACGCAATTGGAAGACCTTTGTCAGCTGGATAATGTGCGTTCGGAGTGTGTTATCTTTATCCTTGGATGGGCGGGCAAAACTTCAATTAAGTTGAATATCGCATAATAACGTCGACTTGCAGCTGAAATCACAAGAATACAAAAATTAGCCGCAGAATTCAAGAGATGGCCATTGAATAATTCAACTTGCACGTTTTCTTCTTGTGTGCTACCGATAGGACCAAGTGGCTTAAAATGGGGTTACGAATGGGGTTGAAGGTAAACATGTTACTATTTATCTTGCAACGGACAAAGCAGACAGTAGAACATGGAGAGAATCACCGAAGTTTGTATACACTTGGAAGATTTAGCCAACATAAGTTGTGATCGCAATTTACCAGTTTCAATAATTTAACTTAGGGAATGTAATGCTTCAATGGCTATGATTCCTCAGGGATTCATTGAGGAATCCTTGAGGAATGTTCGAATCGTTACCCTTCTGTTTGAATATCATGAAACCAGTAGAGTATGAGCTTAGCTGGATTCCTTTGGGAAACATAAAGGAATCATTAAGGAATTCATGAGGAATTTTTGAAGAATTCTTGAGGAATTGCTGGGGAATTTTTAGGGAATACTAGAGAAATAGTCAAATCGTTACTCTTCTATTTGAATAATAAAAAATTAGTAGAGGATGAGCTTAGCTGTGATTCCTCAAGGAGTCATTGAGAAATTCTTGATCCTCAAGGGGTTGTTGAGGAATTCTTGAGGAATACTTGAAGAATAGTCAAATGTTACCTACGGAAACATTAAAGAATCATTAAGGAATCATTTAGAAATTCATGAGAAAATCTAGAGGAATTCGTAGGAAATACTAAAGAAATACTTGAGGAATAGTCAAATCGTTACTATTCTATTTGAATATCACAAAATTAGTAGAGTATAAGCTTAGCTGTGATTCTTCAAGGAATCATTGAGGAACTCTTGAGGAATCCTCAAGGGGTCGTTGAGGAATTCTTGAAGAAAACTTTAGGAATAATCAAATTTTACCTAGGAAATGTAATGTTGCAATGGCTCTGATTTCTCAGGGAATCCTTGAGGAATCCTAGAGGTATAGTCCAATCCTTACTCTGCTTTTTTTATCTCGTAAAATTAGTAGAGTATAAGCTTAGCTGGTTGAGGCAAACGTTTTTCAGAATCCCAGCCGGATGTTAGTGTATGACAAAGGCAATAAAACAGATACGAGACTCGAAGCATAAAACAACAAAAGACCGAAAATGAATGAGCTCTCTCTCTGTCAGTGCCTGGGATTGAAGGCCGGAATCGGGAGGGCAGCCATTGGCCCCTTCGGTTGGTTGCTTGGTTGGTTGGTTGGCAAACCGAATGCCTGAAATTAATCCCAAGCGTGCACTTTTTGGGCAGCCTTCGCCACCTGCGTCCCCTGGGCCACTTTTCACGCTCTGAACAATGCGGCGGACTTTGTGGCACACGGCAGATTTCAGATTTCAGATTTCCGAGTGCGTAGAGAGATTTTAATTGAATAACTGCCGACTGCCGAGGAATGTCATGTGGGTAAGATGGATTCTCTACCACCAACAGAGACAGAACCAAAGTTCTTCGTTCTTTTCCTGCAAGTTGAAACTTACGACTCACCTGCTTAAAGGATTCTTGTGATTGAGATTGTGAGTGTGTGTGTGTTGACTTTGTGCCTTCTTCTTCCTCTTACTATATCCCTTACTGTCCTGATTGGTATAAAAATATAATAAGTATTTGGTATATATTTTTGTGAAATTATCGTGTCTTTTTTCTATCTCAGATTCACAATAAGGTTGAGAATAGAACTAAATGTAATGCCAGACTTGACTGTCACACAGTTTTGTTAGCTTGGGTTTATTTTTTGCTGAATTGAAGTGGGGAATTTGTCAAAGCCTGCTTAAGCTCTCATTTACATACAATCTGCAGGGCATATGTGTGATGGGATAACATTACTTATACGCTCATAACCATAGATTGTCACTCGATTTGCCACCTTTTATGCACGTATTCGCATTCCTTTCTCTATCAAACATTTCTCTATTGTTGCTGATACCCTGCAAATTGCAAAACGGGTAGGAAAGGCTGTAATAGTTTGTTTTGCATTTTTGTGGCATAAACTTTAATAAATTCTCGATCAGTATGAACAGATGATAGAACTATTATTATTTCGAAATTAATTCTTTTTCTTTTTATAGTTTTTAGAAACTCAGATAAACGATTTGATGAAGAGTTTTTAACAGATTCTAAATATGAATAGAAGGAAGGAATGAACTTAATAGTTTGTTCTGAATGTTTGTAGCATTTGTGAGTTATATAATTAAAATTCTGTCAACAGGTTGTTTAGTTTCTATATATTTTAATTAAATATTTAATTTTGTATAATTTTTAAATGGAAGAGTTATTAATATATCTTTTGTTTCGTTATCAGATTAAAATTAAGCTAATATATCATTTGCTGCATCAATATTTCAAGAACATTTGTTATTAATAATATCAAAGCTCAAATAATATTTGCCTATCTTTATAAAAATAAATAAAAATATCTAAAAAGAAATAACAATCTTTAACAATAAATTAAAATTAAACTTACATTTTTACTAACATCGATGCTCAAATAATTTTTTTCATATCTTCTTAAAAATAAATAAAATATTTTAAATAATTTAAATGCACAATATACAATATCTTGAATAAAATTCCATTTATTTTTAATTGTTTAATTCTAAAAATAAATAGTTTCATATGAATATTTTTGAAGTTAGAAGCCAATTCTTAATCGCGTTATGTTATATAGATTTAAAGCTTAGACGCAGGGTATCTCGCAGTCGTTCACACTGTCGACTACAACGTTCACTGTGTGTGTGTGAGTGTGTTCTTCTGTATGACACTTATCACACACTTATGTATGTCCCGTTTCTGCTCTCCTGTCGTCCGTCCCCTGGTCTGCTCGTCACCCGGTTAGGATATTTCTGGCATATGGCAGTGACATGGACATGGAGAATGGCAGGAAATGCAAAACACAAATGGATATTGGCCTGGGGTCCTAGGGATCCCGGGGATACTGGGGAGCGTCAATCCGTTGGAAGCTTGTTCCTCGCTCTGTCACTGATATGCAATATTTATTATGTAAATATTGGCAACAAATCCCGTTAGCCGGTTAGCCTGTTAGCCTGTTCGCCTGTTCGAACTGATTGCCATGCCTTGACTACGGATTTGCCTTTGTAATTGAGGTTGACTGTTGTTGTCGGTTGTTGTTGTCGGTTGGCTCGATGTGGTGAGCTTATCCTTGCATTACAGCATCATGCATCCTTAATGCGGCACAGACACTTTTTTCGTGATAGCAACGAAAGTTCACAAAACTGTTTGCCTCATCTTCTTCTAGTTCTTCTTCTTACCGTGTCATAGTTCAAATTAGCGTTCATCAATTAGTCGCTCTGCTGATTGACCTTTAAACTAATGCACAGTCGCACAGTGGTTAAATTTAATCATTTTAGCTTGCTTTAATCTAATTCTAGGACTTTAAAATCTAATTATGCATTTAATATTATTTTTTTGATTTATCGAAAGCTAATCCAGCATTGAACTGGTTTTTTTTAATTTTTCTCATATTCAAATCATATAAAAAAAAATATAAAAAATGTTAAAAAATAAAAATTTTGAAATAAAAATTCAACATACATATATTGCTTCAAAGAACCACAACTAAAGCATCACAGAATTGGAATTTTTGAATCACAAAATACATAGTTTAAACAGCTAAATTTTTTAGTGCAAAAAAAAAAGTTTATTTAAATACGTTTAAAATTAAAAAATGTTGTACCCTGCACAAATTAGTTTTTGAAATAAATATTCGACACTTGTTGGCCTAAAAGCAACGTTCTTCGACATATCCTTGGTGCAATTAGTGGCTCTCCTTTCATCCTTTCAATTATAGAGGAGTAATAAGTGGAGGGAAAGTGAAGAACTTTCGCTGGGACATAATTATCACAGTTCTTGGCGCACAAGTGTCGAAAGTTTTCGAGGAGAAATTTGTCGCAGCTCTGCAACAAATTGCGAAATATTCTCGTCTCTCTCTCTCACTCTCTCTCTATCGACATTTCGGCTCACTTCAGCTGCAGCTAATAGATCATTTGCTGCATCATTACGCATACGCCGCGTATGTCGACTGTCGGTTTTCTAATCCTTTTGCTGCCTTTCGGCGCCTAAAAGATTTTTACGCTGTTGTCACGTTCCACAAATCGCAGTGGCATTTTTCTTCTTCTCCTTCTACTTCTTTCGCCAGCACGCACTCACGGCCACATACATCACTGTCTGCTTTCTGTGTCTCTCTCTCTCTCTCTCTCTCTCTCTGTCTCTGGTCTGTGTGTTACCCGCAGACACAAACCACATTAAATGTGGAGCGGATGAAGCGTCGCTCCGGTTGCCGCCAGCAAATCAGTGTCCTTGTGTCCATGTCCCAGAATCATGGCATGCTGGCATTTTATTTCACTTGCGTTCAAGAGCAATGCTCTCATACACTGAGCGAAAAAAGCTCAAGTAAATCACAGCCACACTTCGAACTAAATTTCTCATTAAGATTGAAATTACTCAAGCTAAGTAATTTGATTTTATTTCAAGTACGATATTTGAGAAATTAAGTATAATTTAAGCTTGATTCAAGTCTCTTGATTTAAACTTGATTTGTATGAATAAAATGTTTTAAAAACAGGATTTCACGAGTTTCATCCGTGAGTCAAATCTGAGCCCCAACTAAAATTAAGAATTATTGGTACTTATTTTAGACTTAAGTTAAGTTAGTTCTTGGTTAAAGAATCTAAATGCACACTTTCAGTAATTCAGACTTATAACAAGTATAAATTGTTTGCATCTAAATACTTGATTCGAGCTCATTTAAACTTAATTTTAGTGCAGCTCTTTTTTCTCAGTGTACTTCTCCTTCCTCCCTCCTCCTCTCTCCTTTCTCTTCACAGTCAACCCGTCCCTGTTGTCTGCCTTCTGTCTTCTGTGCTCTGCCCTCGACCGTGGTCGCTTCATAGTGGGCACTATAATTCTATTATGGCTGTAAAGCAATTTTATTTTGGGCCGCGTCTCGTTTAGCTTTCATTTTCACATCTGCGCTGCCATTTTCATTTTCGTTTCGCATTTTTACGCTTTGTGTCAGTCTTTTGCCTGCCCTCATATTCCTCCCCCTGTCCCCGCATTTCTCTCTCAGTCATTTCCATTACCCAGCGAAGCTGTCATCATCAAATTACGTTTGGCTTTTGTCTTGGAGTTTTGCTTTAATGTAAAGCACAAAAGCGGCTACTGCCTTTTACTTTTCTTTTTCGCCCTGTAGCCGTAGGATAGCCGGGTATAATAAACTTGTGACAATGTATGTTACAGCCGAAATAAGGCGTCGATCTTAGAGACTAAAAAAGCTAGACACTCTAAAATTTATATGTAGGTTGCCTCATCTTACATTTTGAGTAGAGCGTAAATAACTATTTTTTTGAGGTTGTATTTAAAATGAATTTATAATTTTTAATAAGAGCTAGACGCTCTATATATTTTACGTAGGTTCCTCTATCAGACATTTTGAGTAAAGCATTAAAACCTATATTTTTTGAGGTTGTATTTAAAACTAAGTTATTTAAACGGAGGACAGAATAATGCATCGATCTCACAGACTAAAAGAGCTAGACACTCTAAGTTTGGCATGCAGGTTGTTTTATTTAATATTTTGAGTAGAGCATTATTGACTTTAATTTTTGAGGTTGTATTTGAAATGAATTTATGTAAACCGGGATTGCAACAATTTATTTTTTAAATGCAAATTCGTTCATTATACAGAGTCCTTTGCAGTTGAATTCATTAAAAGGCATCGTTTTTAATAAACTTAAAGAGCTAGACACTATTAATTTTGTATGTAGGTTGCAAAATCTATAATTTTCTGTACTTATATTTTTTTAAGGGTGTATTTAAAATTGAATTATTATTTTCAATAAGAGCTTGACACTCGATAATTTTTATGTAGGTTGCTTTATCTGACATTTTGAGTATAAGATAAATTCCCATATTTTTAACAATATGTACAATATTGTACAATATGCAGGGTCTCACGCAGTAGAGTTTATTAGACTGTAACCCTACTGCATAGTTTCCCCTTTAGCTATGCAGCTGTTGCTGTTGCTGTTGTTGTTGTTGGACGCGTTGTTATTGTTGCTGGTTTTATATCAGTTGGCCAAATTGAATTCAGCTCGCCAACTCCTTTGGTTATCACACAGCAATTATCTCAACTGATAGCATTGGACTCTGATCTCTTCTCTTCGGCGCGCCTCTCTTCGGCCGTTGTTCTTTCTCTTCCGCTCGCTGTGCCTCTTTGCACATCAGAAAATCACACATACGTCGCGTCGATCGGCCATAGAAAATCGGCAAAGTAAAATGAACAGTAGTCAAAACAGCCGCCAGTCGTTGTCCGAACGCGTGCGAAAGCGGAAAGCTCGCCAGGCATTTAAAGAATCGTTTGACTTTCGGCGTTGACGGTCGCGTTTGAATGGAAAACATTGTCAGTACTCAACTGAAGATCATCATCATCGTCATCGACACGGATATTATCGAGAGCTGCTGACATGGCCAGGGCATTGGATGATCAGGAACGAGATGCGATCGTCAGTAGTCTGCACAACGATGTCCTTGCACTCAAGGAACTGGTTCAGAATCGGGAGAGCGAGCTGGTTAAATTGCATCGCGAAATACACAAGCTGAAGGTAAGCGACAGAGAGACAGAGAGAGAAAGATCTGGGAGGATTTCTAAAACTTTGAAGAAAGAATCAAAATGATTAAAAGACATTTAGGGTGTTCATTTTACCCTAGCAGCGTTGCAGATTGAAAACGTTGCAAGCTTGCTACGGGAACAGCGCTTTACGTGCAACGCGTTGAACATATTCAAAAAAATGTAAACAAAAAACAGCACACTGTGGTTATGTGCAACGCTTTCCACATAAAGCGCTGTTCCCGTAGCAAGCATGCAACGTTTTCAATCTGCAACGCTGCTAGGGTAAAATGAACACCCTAATTGTAAAACTTCCTGCAAGTAAATATAAATTGTTGTTTCCGACGTGTTTATTAGATGAAAGGTTTTAGAAATTGTAAGATTGAGTTTTTGGATTTGTTTTCAAACGAAGTCCTAAAAACTGGAATATTAAAAAGAAGACTTTTAAATTCTAGGTCAAACACAATTCAAAAAGTTACTAGTCAACTATTAAAATATCGAATTTATCAGTTAAAACCTTTTAAGAAAAACTTGAACAAGGCAGTTGAAAGATACTAGAGTACTAATGGAACTATTAAAATATAAAGATAAAAAAAGGTTGAAACAAATTCTAGAAAGATTGCAGGGAAATCCAGTGTGACTATGAGGCAATATATTGGGTTAATTTCCAGAAATCAGTTAATTTCTAGGCAAGAAATTATGAAATTAAGATTTGATTTATTTTATTATTGGGTTTATTCTATTAGGAACAACTTAAAGAATGCTGCACTGAGTATCTTCCAGATAATTCTCAGAGCACTTGAAAAAATAATATAGGCGAAGGAACAAATGAATTTGCCAGAATAATAATTGAACTACTGAAAAAGTCTAGAAATTAGGGTAACTCTTTTTTTTAGGATAGCTTTTTTAGTAACAACTTAAGGAATACTGCACTGAAATGCCATTCAACAAACCTAACTACTGAAAAAGATGTTCAGCTACTTTTAGGAAGCTTCTAGTCTAGAAATCCACGAGTTATGAATTTTTCAAGCAGCCAGTTACAGTTACAGTTACAGCTGTTGCGATGTCATTGTTTAATGCATCGTTTGTTTGTTTTATGTTGTTTGATTGTGTTTTGTTTGTTTATTGTTGTCGCGCCTCAGATAAGCAACAACAACAAACACAGCAACAATTGCCCTACGTTTTTTCGCCTAATTCGTTTTCGTGTTCGCTTTTGTATTGTGCAGATACAGATACAGATACAGACACAGATACGAAAAGTATCTGAAAAGCGCGCACACAAAATCGTATCAATTGCGTCGCGCGTCGTTATCTCTAGGGGGCAACGGCAACAGCAGCCGCGGCTCAGCACAGATATCAGATACTAAATAATAGACAACAGACAGACGGCAGCAAAAAAGCAGTAGATAGTATTTGATACCCCTGCCCTATGCCCTAGTGTTCCCCTGCCCTCGGTGTCCCCCCGTTGGAATTTTCTATCGCGGTTTTTGTGGCTGACATTCAGTTAGTTTGTATCTTTGTATCTTTGTATCTCTGGGCTCAAGTCGAGTGCCTTTTAATAAGTTTGTACTTGAACATCATTTGGCATTGTTCAGTGTGCCTCCCCCAACCCCCCCTCAATCCCCGCCATTCCCCCACATGTGTATATTTAAATTGTAAAGCGTTTTTATTGAGCTAAGCGATTAGCACTTCTTGGTGAGATATTTCGTGGCGCACTTTAATGGCCCAAAGAGCACAAATTACAGAGAGAGTGAGCGAAAGAGAGAGAGAGAGAGATAGAGAGAGAGAGAGAGATACCATGCTCAGATACAGATACAAATGTATCTATGGTTTTGCAGCTGTGCATCGCTAATTGCCGGATCAGCTTCGTCTTTAACTTCATCTCCAACTGAGACTAAGACTGAGATTGAAACTGAAACTGAGACTCAACTTGTTCTTCTTCTTCCCATCTCAGTATTTGCTTTATGTAAATAAATAAATACAATGTTATTCCATAATTTCCACTGGACACAGCACACGCGCTTCAGAAGACAACAATGTAGACGGCTGCGAAATGTGACACGACTTGAAAGATACCCTGTTTTCTAAAATACACACTTTCTATGAGCCTTCTTTTTAACTAATATATATTTTTATAAATACTCAGTAATTTCCCAATTTATTTAAATGATGAATATCTTAATGCTATACCATAAATATGATCTTGTGAATATTTCTACAATTTTATATCAAGTTTTTCTCCGAATTTTAAAAGTAAAAGAACCAGCTAAATATGCTTTAGAGAAAAACATAACAGTTCGAGAGTTAATACTTAGTTTAAGTGAAGGAGCGAAGACAACAATATTAATACGAGAAATTCGACTCGACGATGAGACACCCTGTTATAGGCCTTCTTTTTAGCTGAGAGCTTTTTTAAATGCATACTTGGTCAACTCTCTGCAGATTTTAATGATTTTTGATATTTTTCAAATAGATTAATATCGTAGATGACGCAAGATTAATGCAAAAATATTAATATGAGTATCTAAACAATTCTCAAATTTTTCATAAATTATTTTTTAGAGTTTTAAAAGTAAAAGATCCCGCTAAAACTGAATCTGGGAACATTATAATATTTATAACGCAAAATTAATCTATCAGGGGTGCCACAGGAATCGCTTTCGCTTAAATTTGTTAGAAATGTATGTCAAATTCAAGCGAAAGCGATTTCTGTGGCACCCTACTATATATAGCAATTTTAGCTGCATTCTCAGTCATTTCTCTATTTATTTCAATGTTAAATATCTGAAACTTCGCAATACTAATGCTAAAATATGAATCTAAGTTTCTAGAAACTTATCCAATTTTATTCAAGTTTTTGCCGAAATTTTAAAAGTGAAATAATCTAGAAAAACAATCTTTTTAGTGAGAAATTAATAAAGTTCAAGCAATAATTTGTATAGTTTAAGAGTGAACTGAAAACCTCAACTTAAGGCTACCCTGTTTGGCACAATTTTCATGTACAGGGCATGCGAGTAAAAAGTAAAAAGAGTACACAGACCATTTTTGAATTGCTAATTGCTATGCAAATAATTTGAAAGACAAATCACAACTGGGGCCTGGAACTGAGAAGTCGCCACACTGTGCACTGTGCACTGTGCTCATATATATTTTGGCTTATCTTATTTGCCCTGTGAGTCGGCTAAAAAGTCGGCGCTCATAAATGGATTTTGGTGTTTTTATCTTTACGCTTTTTGTTACTATTTTTGCTTTTTGGGTCAGTTTTTGCATGCGACTTACAAATAAAAAATAAATACAATGTGATAAGATGACACGCACAACTATTCTTGGCCCATTTAACGGGGCTTTGAAGGTCATTCAGCTGAGAGAGAGATAGAGAGAGTGTAGGTCATTGGCTGGGGGCGCTGATTTCAATTGAAATTGGGTTCCCATGTGACGCTCAATTGACACTCGGAATTAATTGACACGACGCCTTTCAATTGACAGAGCGTGCTCCAGCAGACAACGAATCAGCTGAGCGTCTCCGGCAAACAACAGCAGATGCAGATGCAGATGGGCAACAAAACGAAGCTCTATCCATTGCCGGAGCAGTGCGGGGAGGTGACCAGCACACATCTGAATCAGCATCCGAATCAGAATCAGAGGAATGCGCATCTTTGCAGCTCTTGTGGCATGGTCATGCCCAACAGTCCCGAGTTCACACTGGAGGCACTCTCCCTCGGCTCAGCCACAACGACAACAACAATGAGGGCGATGGCAACTCCAAGTCCAACTTTAACTCAGACATTAACTCCGACTCCAACTCCAACTCCGACTCCATCGCCATCACCATCTCCCACTCAATCCGAGCTGCGTCCCAAGCCTCTGTCGGCGGCCATCAAGAAACAAGGCGTCTCCGCCGAGAGCTGCGTGCAATCCATGCAGCAATCCTACACAGCTCCGATTCCCAAATACGACAAGGATTTCAGGTGAGCAGCGACTGA
>JBAMBL010000811.1:0-15953 GCA_037043405.1 Drosophila subquinaria
AAAAATTGCCGCACTGAGCTCTAATTTTTTAAACAACATGCACAACATTTTTTTCAGCTTTTAAACTTTTAAATAAATTATTGCAAATTAATTAAAATTCGCTTTAACTTTTAGTATGGTCTCGTCATACTGACTGCATATAAAATTATCGATATTTGTTATCGAAGTGCACGATTGCTCCGCGCATTATTTTGCGCAACTTAAGCGTAATTTTTTATTTTAAATTTGTTTATTGATAAAACTAATAAAACCAAATAGAATTGATGAAAATGGACTTTGACAACAGCGCCACCACCTTGGAGTTCTTCAATTTCACGCCAGAACAATTGTCGGCCGAACGTGAGTAACAGCATCAGTTTGTTGTCATCCAACGCAGTCTCAAATTTGTTGTGTCTCACATTTCTTAGGTGATCATCTGGTCAAGTCGCTGATTAAGCGAGCCATTGAGTCGGCAATGCACAAAATTGAGACGCCAGCGACGTCTGCGCTGTTGGCTCAACAAAAGGAGGCCGTCGTGTGCCTCATGCAGGAGGCGTGCGCCAAGAGACTCGATGGACTGCGTGAGCTGGACAAACGGACATTTGAGGTGCCGTCGCATGTGCTGCTCATCAAGGACTTTGACTTGGAGCAGCAGCTGACGAGTGCCGAGGAGGATGCGAAAGTTGGGCAACTTGAAGAGCTGAAGCGACGCTATCGCGAGGTAAGCAGACAGCCGTTGAGCTGCAGTCAGAGATCGCAGAAAACTCTCAACACAACAACAACAACAAAAATAAGGCACACTCGCTCTCTCACTTTCTCTTTGCTTTGTGCTCTTCGCTCCGCATTTTCGGCTCAGTGAATCGAACTAATTGGTCTCTCAATAACAATTCAGCGAGCAGTCACTGCAAAACTGTTGGCAAAAGGGAGAAAGGGCTACGCCGAACAAGACAGAATATGAGAGTGCAGCCGAAGCGCAGGCGTGACACACACGCACATACATTCAAAAAAGACACTTGCCGAAAGTGTTTGAGCAAAGTGGTCAGCGAAAGACACCAGCAAAAAGAAGCCGAAAAGAATCGGTTTTGTTCTGAGTGAAAAGAAAATAAAGTGTGTCTATTCAAATCAGAGTTGCCAGTTGTTGAGCACCCGCTTAAGCTAGATTCTGAGTAAAAACAAGCTAAAATAAGCTAAAAATAAACAAAAAATGTCCTGAAAAACAAGCTATATCCAAATGCAAGAAGACATACAAAATCTCGAAAAACTTTTATTTGTGAAGAAAAGTTTCATATAACTATTATTTTTGAATTGAAAACATATACAGTTTGTCAAGAAACACTTTACACACCCTTAAAAATGTAATATTTTGACTTTAAATAAGAAAATAGTAGCTTATTATATATAATTGGAAAGGTCGTTTAAATTCCGATTGAATGACACAAAACTTTCCTTAACCCATTAAGTACCCTTCGAAAATTTCGATCTCATGTAAAAGTAATTTTTCAAAAGAAAATTTTCCAAAAAATATTTTTGCTAGTGTTTTTTAAAATTTTTTGATAATCCTAAAAATGACCATTTTTACCCATTTTCCCTCATTTTCATGCAAAATGTACCTTTTTTGCAGTTTTCAAAAAATTCTAAAAAATACTAGCAAAAATATTTTTAAACAATTTTTTTGCAGTTACTCTTAGAATTGTTCCAAGAATTTTTTTGCATCAAAATATTTTTTTGTGAAAAATCGAGGAAAAAAGTTGAAAAAGTAGACTTTTGCATAAATTCAAAATATTCAATGGGTACTTAATGGGTTAAGGAAATTTTTGCATCATTCGAACGAAAATTAAATGACCTTTCCAAATATATATAATAAGCTATTATTTTGTTATTTAAAGGCAAACTATTACAATTTTAAGGGTGTGTAAAGTGTTTCTTGACAAACTGTAAGTCTTTAAAAACTTATAGTTTGAAATTGTTTATAAAAGTCTTTTTAGAATATCTTTGTTAATACTCAAGATAAACAATTCAAATTTTCAACATATGTAAATTTGGTTATCAGTAAGATGATAATCTAAGTTACATAAAAAAAAATCAAAAGAAAAAAATTAAATTGTATCATTATTTTTGATTTAAATAATAAAAATCAATATTAATAATTACTTATAATTTTAATTCTTTTATTCAAAAATAATTATTAAGTATGATTTATAAAGTAAAAGTCTTTAAGTAATTATTAAAAGTATTATTTTTTATATTTCCCAAAACACTTTCGGTCCCTGGCTATTTCATTTTCAAACATGCTAGATCTAGCCTGAAATAAGCTAAACGGGCAACACTTATTAACATTCTCTTTTCATGTTGTTCGTAAGAGATTTTCACTTTCGGTCACTTTGAAAGTGTTGAGAGTTATTTGCGAGCTCTGATAAGAAGACAGCCGTTAAACTACAATTACCAATTATCAATAATTTCATTACTCTTGTATTTAAAGAACATGGCCATGCTGGCCGAGCTCGAAGCGGAGCAGGAAAAGTTCACGGCCATTGAGCCACTTATAGAGCAGGAGCTGCAAGTACATCGTCTGTTGTACGAGGCCTGTGCCAACTCGGACCATAAGAACATTCACAAATTCGTCCAACAGCTCGCAATGGATGTGCGAAATGGAGAATCAGATGATTAGGCTATGATTTAAGATTCTGTTGCAATCGTAAGGTAATTAGCATTAAAAAGATACATATGTAATTAAGGCAGATAGAGTGTATGACAATATGTATTCAGTTTGTCAAGAAACACTTTACACACCCCTAAAAATGTAATATTTTGACTTTAAATAAGAAAATTATAGCTTATTATATATAATTGGAAAGGTCGTTTAAATTCCGATTGAATGACACAAAACTTTCCTTAACCCATCAAGTACCCTTCGAAAATTTCGAACTTATGTAAAAGTCACTTTTCAAAAGAAAATTTTCAAAAATATTTTTGCTAGTGTTTTTTTAAATTTTTGGAAAATTCTAAAAATTACAATTTTTACCCATTTTCCCTCATTTTCATGCAAAAAGTGCCTTTTTTGCAGTTTTCTAAAAATTCTAAAAAATACTAGCAAAAATATTTTTGTAAAATCGAGGAAAAAAGTTTTTTAAAGTGACTTTTACATTACTCTTAAAATTGTTCCAAGAATTTTTTTGCATTAAAATATTTTTTGTGAAAAATCGAGGAAAAAAGTTGAAAAAGCAGACTTTTGCAAAAATTCAAAATATTCCATGGGTACTCAGTGGGTTAAGGATATTTTTGCATCATTCGAACGAAAGTTAAATGACCCTTCCAAATATATATAATAAGCTATTATTTTCTTATTTAAAGGCAAAATATTACATTTTAAGGGGTGTGTAAAGTGTTTCTTGACAAACTGTATATATATTATTCTCTTTTATTTATCTTTCTTCTTGTTTGAATTTATATCTTATATTTGAGAAACAAGTATTAAATTTATAAATACGCTGAACAAAGTGTAGCACTGAGAACTTACAGTATATCAAGTAATTTTATTTTATTAAATACTTTATCTTATATATAATATTTTATTTTATTTTTGTATTAAATTATGTTTATTGCATTTAGTATTTAAGTATTTAAACAAAATAAAATGCAAATATTTGAATACTATAATATTCCGTTGTCAATGAAATTACTTGACCTACTGTACAACTGCATAGATCATGATTTGATGTGCCCTAACCATTAGGTAATTAGCATTAAACAGATTTGTATTTAAATCACAAATAGGCTAGTAAACTTTCGGTATGAATATATATTCGTATTTCTCTTGAACTACGTTATTTAAATGCACTCCGCTCTCTGTCTCCGTCTCTCTCTCTCTCTCCGCTCTCGGATCTCTTTCCACATACAGATACAGATACAGAGGAGGTTACTTTGCGTTTATAGTTTTTCTATTTATATTTTTGATGCTCTGCTTTTGGCTTCAAGTCGAGTGCGTCGCCGACAGTTCAACAGCCGCTTTGGGTCTGTGTTTTTAGACCCTGCACCTTTCAATTTATAAGGTGTCTATTGGGTGTGTCGCAAGCAGGCAGGCAAAAGAACGAATTATGACAAAAGTTTATATAATACAAAAAAAAAGTTTGAATTTGAATTTGAAGACAATTATTCTCTCATTTTGACCGCGTTGAGAAATATAAAAAAAAAAAATGTTTTTTTTTTATTTTAAAATAAGTTTATTTATTATTTATTTATTTATTATTTATTTTTGACACAAAAAAAAGTGCGTAACAGGCAGAAGAAGGCGTGGCAGACCCCATAAAGTATATATATTCTTGATCAGCATCAACAGCCGAGTCGATATAGCCATGTCCGTCCGTCCGTTTGTCCGTCTGAAATTCTTTGGTCGGAGATTCTTCCTTCTGCCTGTTACATGCATCACACAAATCTAATATACCCTTTTTGACCATTTTCAATGGGCACAGGGTATAACAATGGAATCGCTTAAAGTTATCCCTCAAACAGCCGAAGTTGCATTTAGGTCACGTTGGGATCGAAGGGGTTAAATGTAGTACAGACTGAGAATTCACTTTTTTGGTCGAATCATCATTATGGCTGTTTTAAGGGAGTAATTCTTTCCCCGAAATCTGTCCCAATTGACGCCTTTGTCCCAGCCATTGTCTTTATACGTTCCCGTCAATTGGCTGCAAGAATTCAAGTTAATTAACGAAGCTCTAAGAAATAATTAACATTACATCCTACCTGAGCTGACAATAGCTATACCACCAGCCACCAGTGTTGCGAAGGGCGCAGTTTCCTCCTGACCAATCGTCATTATCCTTATCAAATGTAGTAAATTTCCTGCCACGATGATAATCGAGTGAATCCCCAGCTGTTCCATTTGCTTTGCCCAGAGTGTGTAATTCATATTGTTGACTCTCATCGCCAATTGCAAATTCATCATAAGTCTCGAATCGTTGATCTCCCTTAAAGTCCTCGAGAACAACAAGTAACTCCTGACGCCTCTCTGCAGTCATCGCGTGGATTTTGTCCAAACCTAGAAAGAACTCGCCACCTAGATTTCCAAATCCATTTTTATACTCAGTCCAATTGCGATTAAAGCTGACGCTTCCATCCATCCGTCGCAGGATAACCGTCCAGCCTCCATCACGAGATTCCGCATCGCAGGCAACTTCAAAAGGTAGATTACTAAACTTGGGGATAAGTATGTCATGGATCCCACTGGACTTGGCTTCGACACAATTGCGCAGGGTCGATTTCTTAAGAAGTCTTTCTACCAACTTCCCCTGTCGTTCCACCTCCGCGCTGAGAGATTGGATATGCGATTCCTTCTGAAGGACATCCTTATTCTGCTTTTCCAGGTCCGCTCTTAAGGATTGGATATCCGCTTCCTTATCAAGTTTCTTCTGTTGCTCCAACTCTGCTCTAAGACTCTGGATATCTGTTCTAAACACTTGGCTACCAGCCCTGAGAGATTGGATAGCTGCTTCCTTTTCGAGTACATAATTTTTCTGGTGTTCCAACTCATCTCTCAAACTCTGGATGTCCGCTCTGAGGAGTTGAATATCCAAATCCCTAACAAGTGCATTTGTCAACTTTTCCTGTCCCGCCCTAATAAATTGATTAGTTTAAGAAAACTTCAGTATTTACGATCCTTACCTCAACTCGGACAATTTAGAATTTATTGTGAGAATTACGTTCGTTTCATTATATTCGGAAATGTGAATTCCATAAGAGTGCAAAGTAAATGTACTTAATATGAATATTATATAAAATATATTCTGCCACATTTTGCGACTTTTCTGTACTGAATTCCAAAGAAGACAGACTGAGTTAAAATTTGAGTAGAAGCAAAGAAGATAATTTTAAAATTTGTCTAAATGAGAAATAATGAATTCTGTAGCAATACGATCACTGCGGACGGCAGTTCGCGCTAGTGACGAAAGCAGCACGAAGGGTGCGAAGGCGACTAGCATATATACACAGGAAGAATGGAAAATTTGCTAAGACTGTCCGATCAGGTCGAGTTATATACCGATCGAAAGGTATTAACTTAACTTACAAATGTGCATACTAAGACTTTTGGAAACTCACCTGGTTCGTGAGATAAACAGGTGTAAGTGGGAGGGGAAAAATTTAAATTATTGCAGCTAATGGGGCCGTTGGACCCTTTTTGAATTTTCTTTGAATTTTTTACAATTCTCATTAAAAATACGCGTCGAATGACACCTCGATCATCGAAATCGGACAACTGGTTCGAAAGATAATTAATTTTGAAATTTTTAGGGGCCTTCCGAAAATGAGATGAAAAGTCAGTCTGTTTGTTTGTTTGTTTGTTTGTTTGTTTGTTTGTTTGTTTGTTTGTTTGTTTGTTTGTTTGTTTGTTTGTTTGGATCAAATCGTTGATTTAGCTGAAAAGTTTGAATGAGGACTTGTTCCTGCTCAAAAATCAACAAACGTTTGTTCTACGACTTTTTCGAAAAATAGCTAGTTTAGCGGGAAATCGCTAAAAACCGCTAAAATTGAAACCCTTATAGCAGTCAAACGATAAAAGCTACAGATGCGATCTATATATCGTTGAAAATGTATATTGAAGGGCTGTTATGCATACCTTTTTTTCTAAAGTACACAGGTAAATTTCTACAGGTGAAATAAGGTATTGTCCCCCACATTTTAGCGGTTTTTGAGAAAACGCCGCTAACGATTTTTTTTAAATTTCAATATGTTTTAGTTTGAAAAGTTTCGCGTTTTTTGATATATGACACAAAAAATTTTACCGATAGGTTTGGAAGATATAACCTATTAACTGAATATATACGTTTTAATTTGAATTGAAATAGGGCAGCAGCAACAAAGTGTCATAGCAGCCAGTTTGTTTGTTTGGATCAAATCGTTAATTAAGCTTAAATGTTTGAATGAGGACTTGTTCCTTTTCAAAAATGTAGAAACGTTTGCTCTACGACTTTTTCGAAAAATCGCTAGTTTAGCGGGAAATCGCTAAAAACCGAAAAAATTGAAACCCCCATAGCATCCAAACGATAGAAGCTACAGATGCGATCTATATATCGTTGAAAAGGTATTTTGAAGGGCTCTTAGGCACTGCTTGCAGCGTAATGGAAATTACCTGTTAGCTGAATATATACATTTTACTTAGAGTGGGAATAGGACAGCAGCAGCAAAGTGTCATAGCACCCAGAGTTTAAAAGTGCTGATAGCTTTTGCGCTGGGCATGTGTGTTTGTAAAGGGGACCAGTGTTTCCAGCCAAATTGTTTTAGCTTGTACAAACAATAATCAAAGTTGACAAAGCTATACTGTCAAAAAATATTGCAATTTCAAAATTTCTTATGTCTTATTCAAAAATTTCTGATATCCCATAAAAAAAACCTCTTTACGAGGTAAAAGTCTAGTGACGAAAACATTTTCATGCCCCAAAATTTCTGATATCCAATTTTGTGACGAATAATATTAAGTTTTACACATAAATTATTTTAAACAAAATTTTTGCATTCGGCAGTGCGCAAAACAGTGATACATTTTAGCGCAATGTGCCGAGTGCAAAAATTTTGTTTTAAATAATTTATATGTCAAACTTAATATTATTCGTCACAAAATTGGATATCAGAAATTTTGGGGCATGAAAATGTTTTCGTCACTAGACTTTTACCTCGTAAAGAGGTTTTTTTTATGGGATTTATATACATTTTATATATACAGTGGCGGCAGAAATAATAGGGACGCAAAAATGTTGCTGCTTCTTTTTGCTATTATTCTCATCCCTGCAAGATCCAATGCATTTTAACGCTTAGACTTAACACATAATCCTTATTTCTATTGAAATTAAACAAAAGTTTTGTCCTTACCATTATACAAAAAGAAAAATTAAGCAAAAATCAGTAATTTCCGAAGTTTTCCCTGGCAGAAAAAATAGGGACAAGGAACTTCAAGTATAAAATTTTTGTTTTTTACTTATTATTTTTAAGAAATTTCAATGTTTTGTGGTAGCACCTATTGTTTTTAACATTTCAGAGCATCTTGGGTGCATGGAGTCCACAAGATTCCTGGGGAATCCCACACCAAGCCTATTGCACCTGTTCCGAGAGCACCTGTTGATTTTTGGACTTGTCAGACCCTAATGCCTAAACTTAATGCCCGCTTTTGATCTCCCCAGAGGTCCTCTGAGGGAATTAAGTCCAAAGAATGTGCAGGTGACTCCATGTCGCCAATATTTTCGATACAAATCCATTCCCTGACCAAATTTCAAGGGTGCTTCGGGTCGTTACCTTGTTTTATAGTGGGAGTACAGTTATTTCCTCTTCAGCAAATGGCTGAATAGTATTTCGGAGGATATCTAGATAATATATTGCAATAGATTTGGTCGACAGCAGATCCTGGTAAGCATTTATCAGACCATACCAGACCATAATCAAACCGCCGCCGTGATTCACAGTCTTAATTGAGTACTTGGGGTCAAAAGCTTTTCCTTTACGTCGTCTAACATGTCGTTTTCCATCTGATACAATGAAGTTGATCTTCGTTACGTCCAACTAGAGCATATTTTTTCAATTTTCGAGTAGCAGGTGCGTATGCTGAATATTTCGGTTACTTAAAAAGGGTCGATTATGGTCTGGTATGGTCTGATAAATGCTTACCAGGATCTGCTGTCGACCAAATCTATTGCAGTATATTATCTAGACATCCTCCATTTGCTGAAGAGGAAATAACTGTACTCCCACTTTACAGCAAGATTACGACCCGAAGCACCCTTGAAATTTGGTCAGGGAATGGATTTGTCTCGAAAATATTGGCGACATGGAGTCACCTGCACATTCTTCGGACTTAATTCCCTCAGAGGACCTCTGGGGAGATCAAAAGCGGGCATTAAGTTTAGGCATTAGGGTCTGACAAGTCCAAAAATCAACAGGTGCTCTCGGAACAGGTGCAATAGGCTTGGTGTGGGATTCCCCAGGAATCTTGTGGACTCCATGCACCCAAGATGCTCTGAAATGTTAAAAACAATAGGTGCTACCACAAAACATTGAAATTTCTTAAAAATAATAAGTAAAAAACAAAAATTTTATACTTGAAGTTCCTTGTCCCTATTTTTTCTGCCAGGGAAAACTTCGGAAATTACTGATTTTTGCTTAATTTTTCTTTTTGTATAATGGTAAGGACAAAACTTTTGTTTAATTTCAATAGAAATAAGGATTATGTGTTAAGTCTAAGCGTTAAAATGCATTGGATCTTGCAGGGATGAGAATAATAGCAAAAAGAAGCAGCAACATTTTTGCGTCCCTATTATTTCTGCCGCCACTGTATATATAAAATGTATATAAATCGTATTGCTACAGAATTCATTATTTCTCATTTAGACAAATTTTAAAATTATCTTCTTTGCTACTATTCAAATTTTGATTCAGTCAGTCTTCTTTGGAATTCAGTACAGAAAAGTCGCAAAATGTGGCAGAAAATAATTTATATAATATTCATACTAAGTACATTTACTTTGCACTCTTATGGAATTCACATTTCCGAATATAATGAAACGAACGTAATTCTCACAATAAATTCTAAATTGTCCGAGTTGAGGTAAGGATCGTAAATACTGAAGTTTTCTTAAACTAATCAATTTATTAGGGCGGGACAGGAAAAGTTGACAAATGCATTTGTTAAGGATTTGGATATTCAACTCCTCAGAGCGGACATACAGTTTATTAGAGGCGAGCAGGAACGACAGAACAATGCTATACTTGATGTGGAATCAGAGATCAAACGACAGAATAAATCTGTACTTGACAAGGAAGCGGATAATCAATCTATAAGGAAGGATATCCAAGTCTTTAAAACAGATATCCAGAGTCTTAGAGCGGAGTTGGACAACCTGAAGAACGAAAAGGAAGCAGCGATCCAATCTCTCAGGGCTGATATTCAAGTTTTAAGAGAGGATTTGGAAAAACAAAAGAAGTGCGTAGTTGACAAGGAAGCGGATAATGTATCTTCAACAACGGATATCCAGAGTCTGAGAGATGAGTTGGAACACCAGAAAAAATATGCACTCGAAAAGGAATCAGCTATCCAATCTCTTAGGGCTGATAGCCAAGTGTTTAGAACAGATATCCAGAGTCTTAGAGCAGAGTTGGAACAACAGAAGAAACTTGATAAGGAAGCGGATATCCAATCCTTAAGAGCCGACCTGGAAAAGCAGAATAAGGATGTCCTTCAGAAGGAGTCGCATATTCAATCTCTCAGCGCGGAGGTGGAACGGCAGGGAAAGTTGGTAGAGGGACTTGTTAAGGAAACGGATAAGAACAGTAGGTTCTTTAACACACACAAGTGTACTGAGGCCAAGTTCAGTGGGATCTATGACATTCTTGTTCCCAAGTTTAGTATTCAACCTTTTAAGGCGGTCTGTGATGCTGAAACTCGTGATGGAGGCTGGACGATTATCCTGCGACGGATGGATGGAAGCGTCAACTTTTATAGGAACTGGACCGAATATAAAAATGGATTTGGAAATCTGGATGGCGAATATTTCTTAGGCTTGGACAAAATCCACGCGATGACTGCAGAGAGGCGTCAGGAGTTACTTGTTGTTCTCGAGGACTTTGAGGGAGATCAAAGATTCGAGACTTATGATGAATTTGCAATTGGCGATGAGGATCAACAATATAATTTACACACTCTGGGCAGAGCCAGTGGAACAGCTGGAGATTCACTCGATTATCATCGAGGCTTTAAATTTACTACATTTGATAAGGATAATGACGATTGGCATGGAAACTGCGCCATTCGCGACACTGGTGCCTGGTGGTATTACTCTTGTCATTTCAGGTAGGATGTAATGTTAATTATTTCTTAGAGCTTCGTTAATTAACTTGAATTCTTGCAGCCAATTGACGGGCACGTATAAAGACAATGGCAGCCAAAAAGGCGTCAATTGGTACCACTTTCGGGGAGATAAATACTCCCTTAAAACAGCCATAATGATGATTCGACCAAAAAAGTGAATTCTCAGTCTGTACTACATTTAACCCCTTCGATCCCAACGTGGCCTAAATGCAACTTCAGCTGTTTGAGAGATAACTTTAAGCGATTCCATTGTTATACCCTGTGGCAGAAAAAAGAATCTCCGACCGAAGAATTTCAGACGGACAAACGGACGGACGGACATGGCTATATCGACTCGGCTGTTGATGCTGATCAAGAATATATATACTTTATGGGGTCTGCCACGCCTTCTTCTGCCTGTTACGCACTTTTTTTTGTGTCAAAAATAAATAATAAATAAATAAATAATAAATAAACTTATTTTAAAATAAAAAAAAAACATTTTTTTTTTTATATTTTTCAACGCGGTTAAAATGAGAGAATAATTGTCTTCAAATTCAAATTCAAATTCAAACTTTTTTTTTGTATTATATAAACTTTTGTCATAATTCGTTCTTTTGCCTGCCTGCTTGCGACACACCCAATAGACACCTTATAAATTGAAAGGTGCAGGGTCTAAAAACACAGACCCAAAGCGGCTGTTGAACTGTCGGCGACGCACTCGACTTGAAGCCAATAGCAGAGCATCAAAAATAGAAATAGAAAAACTATAAACGCAAAGTAACCTCCTCTGTATCTGTATCTGTATGTGGAAAGAGATCCGAGAGCGGAGAGAGAGAGAAACGGAGAGAGAGAAAGCGGAGTGCATTTAAATAACGTAGTTCAAGAGAAATACGAATATACAGTTTGTCAAGTAATTGTTTGCAAAGCCTTAAAAATTTAATATTTCGACTTTAAATAAGAAAATAATAGCTTATTATATATATTTGGAAAGGTCATTTAATTTTCGTTCAAATGATGCAAAAATTTCCTTAACCCATTAAGTACCCATTAAAATATTCGAATTTTAAAAAAGGTCTACTTTTTCAACTTTTTTCCTCGATTTTTTCCAAAAAATGTTGGGATGCAAAAAAATTCTGGAAACAATTCTAAGAGTAATTGCAAAAAAAAATTTTCAAAAATATTTTTGCTAGTATTTTTTAAAATTGTTTGAAAATCCTAAAAATGACAATTTTAACCCATTTTTCCTCATTTTCATGCAAAAAGTGCCTTTTTTTCAGTTTTCAAAAAATTCTAAAAAATACTAGCAAAAATATTTTTGAAAATTTTTTTTTGCAGTTACTCTTAGAATTGTTTCCAGAATTTTTTTGCATCCCAACATTTTTTGGAAAAAATCGAGGAAAAAAGTTGAAAAAGTAGACCTTTTTTAAAATTCGAATATTTTAATGGGTACTTAATGGGTTAAGGAAATTTTTGCATCATTTGAACGAAAATTAAATGACCTTTCCAAATATATATAATAAGCTATTATTTTCTTATTTAAAGTCGAAATATTACATTTTTAAGGCTTTGCAAACAATTACTTGACAAACTGTATATTCATACCGAAAGTTTACTAGCCTATTTGTGATTTAAATACAAAACTGTTTAATGCTAATTACCTAACGGTTAGGGCACATCAAATCATGATCTATGCAGTTGTACAGTAGGTCAAGTAATTTCATAGACAACGAAATATTAAAGTATTCAAATATTTGCATTTTATTTTGTTTAAATACTTAAATACTAAATGCAATAAACATAATTTAATACAAAAATAAAATAAAATATTATATATAAGATAAAGTATTTAATAAAATAAAATTACTTGATATACTGTAAGTTCTCAGTGCTACACTTTGTTCAGCGTATTTATAAATTTAATACTTGTTTCTCAAATATAAGATATAAATTCAAACAAGAAGAAAGATAAATAAAAGAGAATAATATATATACAGTTTGTCAAGAAACACTTTACACACCCCTTAAAATGTAATATTTTGCCTTTAAATAAGAAAATAATAGCTTATTATATATATTTGGAAGGGTCATTTAACTTTCGTTCGAATGATGCAAAAATATCCTTAACCCACTGAGTACCCATGGAATATTTTGAATTTTTGCAAAAGTCTGCTTTTTCAACTTTTTTCCTCGATTTTTCACAAAAAATATTTTAATGCAAAAAAATTCTTGGAACAATTTTAAGAGTAATGTAAAAGTCACTTTAAAAAACTTTTTTCCTCGATTTTACAAAAATATTTTTGCTAGTATTTTTTAGAATTTTTAGAAAACTGCAAAAAAGGCACTTTTTGCATGAAAATGAGGGAAAATGGGTAAAAATTGTAATTTTTAGAATTTTCCAAAAATTTAAAAAAACACTAGCAAAAATATTTTTGAAAATTTTCTTTTGAAAAGTGACTTTTACATAAGTTCGAAATTTTCGAAGGGTACTTAATGGGTTAAGGAAAGTTTTGTGTCATTCAATCGGAATTTAAACGACCTTTCCAATTATATATAATAAGCTATAATTTTCTTATTTAAAGTCAAAATATTACATTTTTAGGGGTGTGTAAAGTGTTTCTTGACAAACTGAATACATATTGTCATACACTCTATCTGCCTTAATTACATATGTATCTTTTTAATGCTAATTACCTTACGATTGCAACAGAATCTTAAATCATAGCCTAATCATCTGATTCTCCATTTCGCACATCCATTGCGAGCTGTTGGACGAATTTGTGAATGTTCTTATGGTCCGAGTTGGCACAGGCCTCGTACAACAGACGATGTACTTGCAGCTCCTGCTCTATAAGTGGCTCAATGGCCGTGAACTTTTCCTGCTCCGCTTCGAGCTCGGCCAGCATGGCCATGTTCTTTAAATACAAGAGTAAACAAATTATTGATAATTGGTAATTGTAGTTTAACGGCTGTCTTCTTATCAGAGCTCGCAAATAACTCTCAACACTTTCAAAGTGACCGAAAGTGAAAATCTCTTACGAACAACATGAAAAGAGAATGTTAATAAGTGTTGCCCGTTTAGCTTATTTCAGGCTAGATCTAGCATGTTTGAAAATGAAATAGCCAGGGACCGAAAGTGTTTTGGGAAATATAAAAAATAATACTTTTAATAATTACTTAAAGACTTTTACTTTATAAATCATACTTAATAATTATTTTTGAATAAAAGAATTAAAATTATAAGTAATTATTAATATTGATTTTTATTATTTAAATCAAAAATAATGATACAATTTAATTTTTTTCTTTTGATTTTTTTTTATGTAACTTAGATTATCATCTTCCTGATAACCAAATTTACATATGTTGAAAATTTGAATTGTTTATCTTGAGTATTAACAAAGATATTCTAAAAAGACTTTTATAAACAATTTCAAACTATAAGTTTTTAAAGACTTACAGTTTGTCAAGAAACACTTTACACACCCTTAAAATTGTAATAGTTTGCCTTTAAATAACAAAATAATAGCTTATTATATATATTTGGAAAGGTCATTTAATTTTCGTTCGAATGATGCAAAAATTTCCTTAACCCATTAAGTACCCATTGAATATTTTGAATTTATGCAAAAGTCTACTTTTTCAACTTTTTTCCTCGATTTTTCACAAAAAAATATTTTGATGCAAAAAAATTCTTGGAACAATTCTAAGAGTAACTGCAAAAAAATTGTTTAAAAATATTTTTGCTAGTATTTTTTAGAATTTTTTGAAAACTGCAAAAAAGGTACATTTTGCATGAAAATTAGGGAAAATGGGTAAAAATGGTCATTTTTAGGATTATCAAAAAATTTTAAAAAACACTAGCAAAAATATTTTTTGGAAAATTTTCTTTTGAAAAATTACTTTTACATGAGATCGAAATTTTCGAAGGGTACTTAATGGGTTAAGGAAAGTTTTGTGTCATTCAATCGGAATTTAAACGACCTTTCCAATTATATATAATAAGCTACTATTTTCTTATTTAAAGTCAAAATATTACATTTTTAAGGGTGTGTAAAGTGTTTCTTGACAAACTGTATATGTTTTCAATTCAAAAATAATAGTTATATGAAACTTTTCTTCACAAATAAAAGTTTTTCGAGATTTTGTATGTCTTCTTGCATTTGGATATAGCTTGTTTTTCAGGACATTTTTTGTTTATTTTTAGCTTATTTTAGCTTGTTTTTACTCAGAATCTAGCTTAAGCGGGTGCTCAACAACTGGCAACTCTGATTTGAATAGACACACTTTATTTTCTTTTCACTCAGAACAAAACCGATTCTTTTCGGCTTCTTTTTGCTGGTGTCTTTCGCTGACCACTTTGCTCAAACACTTTCGGCAAGTGTCTTTTTTGAATGTATGTGCGTGTGTGTCACGCCTGCGCTTCGGCTGCACTCTCATATTCTGTCTTGTTCGGCGTAGCCCTTTCTCCCTTTTGCCAACAGTTTTGCAGTGACTGCTCGCTGAATTGTTATTGAGAGACCAATTCGTTCGATTCACTGAGCGGAGCGAAGAGCACAAAGCAAAGAGAAAGTGAGAGAGCGAGTGTGCCTTATTTTTGTTGTTGTTGTTGGGTTGAGAGTTTTCTGCGATCTCTGACTGCAGTTCAACGGCCGTCTGCTTACCTCGCGATAGCGTCGCTTCAGCTCTTCAAGTTGCCCAACTTTCGCCTGCTCCTGGGCACTCGTCAGCTGCTGCTCCAAGTCAAAGTCCTTGATGAGCAGCACATGCGACGGCACCTCAAATGTCCGTTTGTCCAGCTCGCGCAGGCCATCGAGTTTCTTGGCGCACGCCTCCTGCATGAGGCACACGACGGCCTCCTTTTGTTGAGCCAACAGCGCAGACGTCGCTGGCGTCTCAATTTTGTGCATGGCCGACTCAATGGCTCGCTTAATCAGCGACTTGACCAGATGATCACCTAAGAAATGTGAGACAACAAATTTGACACTTCGTTGTATGACAACAAACTGATGCTGTTACTCACGTTCGGCCGACAATTGTTCTGGCGTGAAATTGAAGAACTCCAAGGTGGTGGCGCTGTTGTCAAAGTCCATTTTTGTTAATTGTATTTCGATTTATTAGCTTTATCAATAAACAAATTTAA
>JBAMBL010000812.1:0-55009 GCA_037043405.1 Drosophila subquinaria
ATTCATATGTAAGTAAGTAGAAATACATATAATGGGTATTTCTGGAATCGCATATTTGTGTCGGCATATGACATAAGATTTGGACTGTTTGCTGTCTCCCTCGCACTTGCACACTCTGCGCAAGAATCGCCGATCGTCACCACGAAAAAAGGAGATGACAATTGAAATTTTCTTTACTTTTTGCATGCATAAATGTATGTATGTATGTATGTATATACCCAAAGTATAAACATACAATACGGCGAGTAATTGTTTTGACAAGGAAATTATTGCATATATTTTTATACCCCGTGAATATGTGCAACAAGGCTATAATGGTTTTTCAGAAAGAGACATGGCAGACCCCATAAAGTATTTTTTATACTAAAAAATGGATAACAAGATTATGTGCATGAAACAGTGAGAAAGTAATGCGCTTTTAGAATTATTGAAAAAAAATAATTTTTTTTTTTGGGAACCGAAACTGTACCGGAATTTGAAACCGAAACTTACAAAAACCGGTTCACCGTTACGAAACCTTTATTCCAAGATTCACCGTAACCGATAACAGAAAACCTAAATGCGAACATAACCGAAACCGTAACTGAAACCGATATTCGTTTCGGTTTTAATCCCTGTTTATAATATGTTATAACATTCCAAACTATATGACCCGGTTTTAGAACCATATAGAGATATTTTGTAAGAATTTAAACATACTACATAAGTAAATAACAAATAATATTTAAACAAATTAATATGCACAAATCTTTACATGAGGTTTCCTGAATTGTGATTCATTTTAATTAACTATTGTAAAAACAGCTTGTCATAGGGAACCTTTGCGAAGACATTTCCTATAATGGTCTGAAATTTTTGATCAAGTCCAGTCTTGAGTTCGCCTCTAACCTCCTGGTAAATGGGCTCCCAATTGTCATTGAGAAAAGCATTCATATTATTACCCAAGGCTTTGTCTCCATTGAAGAGGTTGGTGAAATTATAATATACACGCCCAGGAACAACATCTGCAGTAAAATTGATGGGCTTCATATAGATCTCTCAGTCCCGTTCTTTGGGTTGACCCCTGAAACTTATTTTTGTTTCAGTGTTGACTAGAATTATCAATTGATTAAGAATTGGAATTAAAATAAAAAATTTATTTACAGATATTACCATAGGTAAAGTTGGATTCTCCTTTCCCGGTGATGGGCAGTGTTGACGCAGATCGCGTTATTTTTAATTTTGAAATTTTATTAGTTAAGTTAGTTGAAATGTAGAAGTAAATTCATGAAGTCTAGTGTAAGTTAGATTTAGGGCGAAGCGGGAGCGCAATAAAGCTCTCTTTTCGTTGCATTTGTCGAATTCGCCCCGTTTCGCCACACTAGCTTAAGATAGGATAGAGAGAGAATTATGAAGTACTAGGGGGCTCCGCCCCCTGCTCGCTTCGCTCGCCAACCCCCGCTCGCTTCGCTCGCACAATTGAAAAGAAGGTCTTTTGTTGTCCAGCTTAACAAACTAAAACTGCTCGCTTCGCTCGCCAACCCGCAGCTCGCTTCGCTCGCAAAAAAAATAACTCTTTTAGTTGTCCGGTTTAACAAATTAATACAATATAAGGGGGTCCGTCCCCTGCTCGCTTCGCTTGCAAAATTGAAAAGAAGGTCCTTAGTAGTCCGCTTTAACAAATTTATATAATATAGCATTTTTTGTAAAAAAATCGGAAATATTCAACTTCCGCTGTCCGCGGTTTTAATGTTTCTTCCTTGCAATTGAACTTTGGCTAAAAGTCAGATTTAGTGATTTGGCGGGAAAAATCCAGATTTGGCGGGAAAAAGCTAAATTTGGCGGGAAAAAGCTAAGTTTGAGGAAAAAGTCCAAATTTATCAAGAAGATTTAATCTGTGAGTTTTGTAAGAATATCTCATACAACAACAGAGTTTTTGACTCTAAAGGTCACTTTGCATCCGATTGTTCCTATGGCAGCTATATGATATAGTCATCCGGCTTTGACCACATTTGGTCAGTATGTAAGAGACAGTACCAAACATATAATCTGTGAGTTTGGTTGAGATATTCTAAGAAACAAAAAAGTTTTTCTTACTAAAGGTTATTTTGCATCCGATTGTTCCTATGGCAACTATATGATATAGTAATCCGGCTTTGACCAAATTTGGCCGGAATGTTAGAGACAGCTCCAAACATACAATCTGTGAGTTTGGTTGAGATATCTTAAGAAACAAAAAAGTTTTTCATACTAAAGGTTATTTTGCATCCGATTGTTCCTATGGCAGCTATATGATATAGTCATCCGACTTTGACCAAATTAAGTCAAAATGTAAGAAACAGTCCCAAACATACAATATGTGAGTTTAATTGAGATATCTTAAGAACCAAAAAAGTTTTCATACTAAAGGTCAACTAACATCCGATTGTTCCTATGGCAGCTATATGATATAGCCATCCGATTTCAACCAAGTTTGGTCAGAATGTAAAGGACAGTCCCAAACATACAATCCGTGAATTTGGTTGAGATATCTTAAGAAACAAAAAAGTTTTTCATACTAAAGGTTATTTTGCATCCGATTGTTCCTATGGCAGCTATATGATATAGTTACCCGACTTTGACCAAATTTAGCCAGAGTGTTAGAGACAGTCCCAAACATATAATCTGTGAGTTTGGTTGAGATATCTTAAGAAACAAAAAAGTTTTTCAAACTAAAGGTTATTTTGCATCCGATTGTTCCTATGGCAGCTATATGATATAGTCACCCGACTTTGACCAAATTTGGCCAGAATGTTAGAGATAGCCCCAAACATATTTTCTGTGAGTTTGGTTGAGATATCTTAAGAAACAAAAAAGTTTTTCGTACTAAAGGTTATTTTGCATCCGATTGTTCCAATGGCAGCTATATGATATAGTCATCCGACTTTGACCAAATTTGATCAGAATGTTATAGACAGCCCCCAGACATATAATCTGTGAGTTTAGTTGAGATATCTTAAGAAACAAAAAAGTTTTTCATACAAAGCAATTCTGTGACCTTTGACCTTGATTTTGACCCACTTAGAGGTCGAATTTCGCAAAACGCCGTCTTATTGCACGATGAAATTATCTCACCTATGTTGTGTGAAAATTTCAGCTTTCTAGCTTTTACCGTTTGGGCTGCACGTTGATTCTCAGTCAGTCAGTGAGTCAGGACAAAGAGTTTTATATATGGGCATTTCCACAGAAAGGTCCACCGAGGCCAAAAACGTAAAATTGATCAAAAATTCACATCTTTTGAAATTTTCTTCCAGAAATGTATTTAAGTTATTTATTTAAGCAATATACACTGGAAAAAATTCAATAGGATGAACATATAGATTCTACATTGGAATAAATTCACTTTTTCATATTTATGTCAATTTTCTTAAAAATTGACTTCCAAAATGGACCGTTTGTATTTTAACGATTACACTTAGTAGAACAGTAAAATTGTAACATGAACCATTTTAGTTCAAAGAAATATATTGAAAATTTAATTTAAATAAGTTTTTCGGGCTGTTTTGGACATATAATTTTTAAATAGAGAGACAGAAAGAACATTAAAAAGTGATGGTAAAAAATGTCCCGTGCGCGATGTCCCGTGCGAATTTACGTCAAATTGAATTTAAAAAAAAGTGCAAGTCATCTTTGAAAAAAATCATAACCATTTTTAAGAGGCATCAATGCACAAGAGTTAAAAATAAGTTGCATTAAAATATTGCCTCTGGATTCGCTGAAATTGGCGTTTGAATTGGTTGACCTCACAAGTCACTTCCGTTTTGTGTCCCGTGCGAATCACTTGAATTTTTCTATTATTTTTAAAATGAAAAATTACCCAAAATCACTCTTTGCACCAATGAAAGAGCTTATCAAATGCTATATGTTAAGCCCTTCATCAGAAAAAAAAACCGTTTCCTTTTTACCGTTTTTTTACTTTGAATGTGTACGAATGTCCCGTGCGCGAGTATGGAAATGCCCATATATAGATTAAAGTTAGTTGTTGCATACCATCGAACTGTTCACATCGTTTTTATTATCGTTGTCGAGTTGGCCAAAATAAATTGTTAAATAAAAATCTAAACGCGTCTCAACTATTTTCGTTGTTCACAAAAACTCTTGTGATTTTTCATGGCGCCCGAGCAGGGACAAGTTTAAATTTTTTTTAATAGTGAACTTTGGTGCAAACAGACAGTGATAAGTGACATACAGTTTTTCAAACACACACATATAAAAGTGGTTAAATTAAAATCATTTTTTATAAATAAAACAAAACAATAACACTAACAAACAAGTTAAAAGCAATTGGCCCGCGACGGTTTACTAAACAAAACTTCAACAACAACATAACCAATCGCGCCGGTCGTGTAATGTCAAACCGCCAGCAGAAGCCTTGTGATTGCTTAAACTGCAAAAGGAAAGTGGCTGCTGGACTTATGAGCCCAAACCACATCCCACAGGTATTGTGCTAAAAATTGAAAGGTCAAAGAATAACAAGTTAATTTATCTTTGATTCGGTGCTGTCAGTTGAGCACGACCCTTTCAGTTCTTGGCACTGTAATACAAATAGTAGAGCTTGGCTTAATTACTAACAAATTGCATGGCTATTGGCTAACATTTAATAATAAATTAATACCAGCTTGGATGCAAAACTGTTTGTTAGAAATTCGCTATTCTGTCGCCCTTTCCCCTCTCGCAACACATACATACATATATATATATGCGCAAGCTACTGCAGTTTGTGCATCTCTTCGTTTTCGCTTTCGCTCAACGGCTCACATACATACATACATATATGTATATGCGCTAGCAACTGCAGTCGGTGCATCTCTTTTCGTTCTCGCTTTCGGTCAACGGCACCTTGCTGTTGCTAACGCTTAGGAATTGGCGCGCGCCTGTGCAGCTGTTTACGAAGTGACGCGCGCTCCCCTACAATTGGTGAGGCATATTTGTTTTTTGAAATCGTTTGCCACTTATTGTTTTTTGCAGTACAAATACTGTATTGATTTAGTGTGAGCTATAAATATACTCATACTAGCTCCCCTACACGTGGTTGAGCATATCAGTTTCCAGAAGAGGAAAAAATTATCTTTTTTTTTTAATTTAATTTTTTTTTAAAATAAAATATTTTATTTTTGCTAAATATGGGAACTGAAGATAAAAAGAAAATAATGGCGACTCTCGAGGATTTAAAAACAAAGCTCAAGGGTCCAACAAAAAACATTCAGAGAATTAAACATCAACTGGATATAGGAAGCGTGGCGCTTCAATTAACAGAACTGGAGTGCAGATTAGAATCCCTAAATAAACATATAGAAAAGGCAAATCATCTACAGTCAAAAATTGATGAACTTGATGTCGAAGATGATGATGATGGAGAATTAGAAGAACTATGCATTTTGACAAAGTCTGGACTTTTATCGTTAATTAATGCCCTCAAAGCGGATAGTAGTCATAATGCGACGGTAGTATCTGCATCTGCTACTGGACAATCGCGCTCTCATCTTCCGAAATTGTCGTTGCCAAAGTTTAGTGGAAAATATTCGGAGTATAAAAACTTTATCAGCCTTTTCGATACTTTGGTTCATAACGATGATTCGATTCCAACAATAGAAAAGTTTACTCACTTGATCTCTTGTCTCTCAGGTGAAGCTCTAGGGACTGTCAGAGCATTTCAAATCACCGAAGACAATTACAAAAAAGCAAAGGCTAGCTTAAAAAATGTTTATGACAACGACTGCCTTATATTCAAGGATCATATTTCAGCGTTGTTTGGTTTGCCGAAAATTTCATCTCCTTCAGCATCAGCATTAAGAAATCTAATCGACACAGTGTCAGCTATATACGGATCATTGTTGTCGATTGGCGACGACAAAAAGATTTCGAATGCTATGCTAATTCATCTCGTTATGAACAAAGTTGATCCAGCGACCAAAAGAAAATGGGAAGAACAGCTTGAATATGACAAGCTCTCTTTGTGGAAAGATTGTGAGACGGTGTTAAATCGCAGATACCAGCATATGTCCGCTGAAGAGTCTGCTAAACCGACACCAGAAGCGAAGCCAAGTCAAACTAAACACAATCGTACCTCGTTTTCATGTGCTATCGCTCAAGCCCCAAATCAAGTAAAGAAATGTGTTTACTGCAATTCAGAAGGACATTCAATTGGGAATTGTTCTGCGTTCTCTTCATTGTCAGTGACACAGAGGTTTGATTTCGCAAAGTCGGCTCCCTTATGTATAAACTGTCTACAAAGGGGTCATACTGTTGCAAGATGCAAGGCAGCAAAGTGTCGAGTTTGTAGCCGTTCCCATCATACGCTCCTCCACAGATATGCAGCCGTAGGTGACAGTTTAGCGTTACCACCACCACCACAAGCTTCCAATTCAAATAATCCTTCCACAACACATGCTATGCATGTGACGGCCTTAGAGAAGGTGATTTTGGCTACGTCCATCGTTAGTGTTCGAACTAAAAACGGTGAGCACATCTTAGCTCGAGCTCTGCTCGACTCAGGTTCACAAACGAACTTTGTGACTGAAGAGTTGGCACAACGATTGCAGATACGTAGGGAAGATGCATGTATCAGCTTGTTAGGAATTGGCGAAGCCAATTCTCAAGTCAAGAAAAAGATACATACGGTGGTGAAGTCGCGAGTTAATAGCAGTGAGTTTTCAGCAGATTTTTGGATTTTGAAGTCAATTTCAAGTTATCAGCCTGACCACACAGTAAGCGTGAGCGGCTGGAAGATTCCGGAAAACCTGCAATTAGCGGATCCCTACTTTTACAAGCCACAAAAGGTAGACATGTTGATAGGAGCTGAAACATTCTTTGAATTATTAGCTGTCGGCCAAATTAAACAAGGTCCAAATTGTCCGATATTACAGAAAACTCTGCTTGGTTGGATCGTTTCTGGACGATATACGTTGGACTCATCAAGATGCCAAGAGAGAGTGGTCAATCTTAGTTGTAAAGAGGACTCGATAGCATCTATAGATAGCACACTGCAAAAATTTTGGTCGCTGGAAAATCTTCCCTCGACAATCAAGGTCATGTCGCCAGAACAACAATTGTGTGAGAAACATTTTGTCAACAATTTGCAAGTTTTACCGTCAGGACGTTTCGAAGTTAGGCTACCATTTAAGTCCGACCCTAAGATTTTGGGAAACTCATTTGAAGTTACGAAACGGCGGTTCTTGTCGCTCGAAAGAAGGCTGTCCCGAGATGACCAATTAAGGAGAATGTACATGGACTTCATGGAAGAATACATGTCATTGGGACATATGATAGAAGTTGAAAACAAAATTCCTGACACACCTCACTATTTCATTCCGCATCAGTGCGTTTTGCGACCTCAAAGTACTTCGACGAAGTTACGTGTAGTATTTGACGCGTCATGCAAGACTTCTACTCAGATTGCGTTGAATGACATCCTGATGGTCGGCCCTACGATCCAGGAGGAGCTATATTCTACTCTACTCCGCTTTAGACTAAATAAATATGCGCTAACTGCGGATATTAAAAAGATGTATCGCCAAGTAATGGTGAATGAAGCGGATAGACAATTTCAGCTCATAGTTTGGAGAAGAGATCCGTCTGAGCCTCTGAGAATGTTAACATTAAACACCGTGACATATGGCACTGCTCCAGCGCCCTTTCTTGCTATCCGGTGTTTAAAAAGGTTGAGTGAGACTGCCCAAGTCTCTCACCCAAAAGCAGCAAACGTTATTCGGTCTGATTTTTATGTAGATGATTTGTTGACTGGTGCTGCATGCGTCGAGGAACTACAGACAATTAAGTCTGAAGTGTCTCAGGTGTTGCAAGAGGCAGGGTTCGAATTAGCCAAATGGTTTTCGAATTCCCCTGAGATTTCCGCATCCGAGAGCACGGTCAAACCGATAACGATCTCAGACTTGACAGACTCAACAAAAACGTTAGGAATTTTATGGTTACCTCATGAAGACATCTTTAAATTCAAGATAGACGAATCGTTTATGAGTGTGAGAGCGACGAAACGAAATATTTTGTCGGTGACGTCGAAATTATTTGACCCCCTCGGTTTACTTAGTCCCCTTATAATAAAAGGAAAAATCTTACTGCAAGAGCTTTGGTTACTGAAACTGGACTGGGATGAGTCGATTCCAATGAGAATAGAAACCGAGTGGGAAGCTCTTAAACAAACCTTGTTGGATATACAGAAGATAACTGTGCCACGGTTTGTACACATTGTGCCCACGTCACCAATTCAGATTCATGCCTTTGCCGATGCTTCTATGAGAGCATACGGTGCATGTGTATACGTCCGTTGTTTGACTGCAGAAGGTTTTAAAGTGTCATTGTTGACCTCTAAATCAAAAGTAGCGCCGCTCAAGACCAAAACGCTTCCTAGGCTTGAGTTATGTGCCGCTCACCTTTTAGCAGAACTCTGTCATCGAGTCAAGCCATGGATCAAGGCTCCGATCGAACGCATTGTGTTCTGGTCAGACTCGGAAATAACTCTCCACTGGATTCGGTCACATCCCTCGTCGTTGTCTACTTTCGTTTCAAACAGAGTGGCCGAAATTCAAGAGTGGACAGAGAATGCAACGTGGAGGCATGTACCAACAAAGCAGAACCCAGCAGATATTGTATCTAGAGGTTGTGACGTTGACGAGTTGATGGAGTCAATATGGATGACTGGTCCAGCGTTCCTACTGGATCCAGATGAAGAGTGGCCTGTGAACCCACATTTTTCATTGTCGAAAGAGGTTCTTGAGATGGAAATTCGGAAATCGGCTGTCGGGCTGACAGTTGCAAGACCAAGTTTAGGATTATTGGAGATCATCGAGGAATATTCGTCACACCTAAAACTCCTGAGAGTCTTTGCTTATGCGTTCCGGTTCATTCGAAAATGCAAAGACAAAACGACCCAATTTGAAAATACACCTTCTGTTCTGGAGCTCAAAGAGGCATTTGAGAAAATAGTCGAAATTATCCAAAAGCAAGAATTTAAAGATGATATCGAAAGGGTTAGAAAGAGCGCGCGTGTAGGCCCGAGTCTTCAGCGGTTAAATCCCTTTATCCATGAGTATCGTGGAACTTGGTGTGCCTTTTCGTTGTTGCGAGTTGGGGGGCGACTAGTAAATGCTCCTATTTCGTATGATGCTAAGTTTCCACTTCTGTTGACGAAGCGCTCGCAATTTGTGCAGAGCTATGTCCGTCATCTTCACCAGACCAACTTCCACTCAGGTCCTCGAGCACTTGTAAGCCAACTTAGAGAGCGTCTGTGGCTAGTTAACGCTCAAGAGATCTGTCGCCAGACAGTGCGATCAAGTATCCGCTGCTTTAAGTGCAAACCTAAGCTTCTGACGCAAATTATGGGAAATTTGCCAGCAGATCGGCTTCGTGCTCTCCGCCCATTTTCTACATGTGGCGTTGATTTTTGTGGACCAATTGATACGTCCTTAAAGATTCGTGGAAAGCCTCCATATAAATCTTATATTGCCCTTTTTGTGTGTTTTGCATCCAAGGCGGTACATTTAGAGCTAGTATCTGATTTATCAACTGATTCTTTTTTATTGGCTTTTCAAAGGTTTGTTGGTCGCCGCGGCGTTCCCCAAGTCGTCCATTGCGACAATGCGACGAACTTCGTCGGCGCGAGTCGCCACTTCGAGGAGCTGCGACGGAAGATCGAGGCAGAGGAGAGCGCAATACGTGCATTCGCGTCAAAAAGCGGATGCACGTTTGCGTTCATACCACCAAGGGCACCTCACTTCGGAGGACTATGGGAGGCAGGTGTCAAAACTGCCAAGAACCTACTCCAACGGGTAGTAGGCAGCGCGCTCCTAAGCGCAGAGGAGCTCCAGACGGTGCTGGTAGGAGTCGAGGCCGTGATGAACTCGCGACCTCTGGGACCTCTCAGCCAAGACCCAAGCGATGGAGAGGCTCTCACCCCAGCTCATCTGTTGATAGGCGGGTCGCTGATCGCTCCACCAGCAGTCGGGACCCCGGACCAGCAGGGCCTCAGTTGCTTGAAGCGATGGCGACTTGTCTCGTCTCTCAAGCGCATGTTTTGGCAGCGTTGGTCCCGGGAATACGTGCTGGGATTGCAGACCCGGGCCAAGTGGCACCAGCAGCAGCCGAATCTCGTCGTGGGAGATCTCGTCGTCGTCGCAGAGGACAACATGCCTCCCCAGCAGTGGCTCATGGGCAGAGTCAAGGAGGTACACGTCGGGCAGGACGGCATGGTCAGGGTCGTCGACATTAAGACGGCCAAAGGAGGGACATACAAGAGGCCAATCCACAAGCTGGCCCCACTTCCTGGTTATTGTTGAAGCCTTCCAGCCGTTCAAAGGGGGCGGTGTTGACGCAGATCGCGTTATTTTTAATTTTGAAATTTTATTAGTTAAGTTAGTTGAAATGTAGAAGTAAATTCATGAAGTCTAGTGTAAGTTAGATTTAGGGCGAAGCGGGAGCGCAATAAAGCTCTCTTTTCGTTGCATTTGTCGAATTCGCCCCGTTTCGCCACACTAGCTTAAGATAGGATAGAGAGAGAATTATGAAGTATTAAAGTTAGTTGTTGCATACCATCGAACTGTTCACATCGTTTTTATTATCGTTGTCGAGTTGGCCAAAATAAATTGTTAAATAAAAATCTAAACGCGTCTCAACTATTTTCGTTGTTCACAAAAACTCTTGTGATTTTTCAGGCAGTATAAGAACCTTGCCTTTGATGCTGTACGGACCAGCCAGGGATAACATAGGTGCAAACATTCGCACCTCGTGCTTCTTAGTCATATCCTTGCCAAATCCCCTATAATAAAAGCCACATTGAGTTAGCCAACGAAAACTACTTAATCAGCTCAAAAGCGAAACTTGCCTGACGCTTTTAACGATACACTTAGAATCACCATATTTACAGGGTTTAGGATCGTCAGCTATAAAACTAATCGATTTAATAAGGATTCCAATACTTTTTTATAGTCGTCCTTTCGAAAACTTCCACGTACCGTAGCCACAAGGCATAAAACGATCAAAAATGAATATCGCGACATTTTTACAATAGCACAGTATAAATGGTAACCTTTATGAATGAACCAGCTTGGAAATCTACCGATTGCAAGTCGCCGTTAATTGTCTTTTATAGACATTTCGTTTTTTTGCACAATACTATAACTATACCCTCTCCAATTAAGTAGGTGCAAGAGTGTATTCTGACTCTTTACCTGTGTTTGGCGGTAAATAAGTAGTAAGACAGTATTCCAATTAATTTGCTTTTCGGATCAAAGTAGTAGCTCAGAAAAAAGTCGTTTGCGAGACTTTCGTGGTATTTTTTTCGGTTCTCAGTCGTGAAAAATTCTTGATAGCATCTCCGAAAATGAATAAGCTGTTTCTTAGTTTCGCTTACGATCTGTTAATTTTGCGTTATTAAGCTGGATTACGTGTGATTATCGAATAATCAGTCATCGCTCATTCTTTGTCCGCAACTTGTCAGTTTGTAACCCATTTACGAAAGTCAATGACTGTAGATTTTATCATTCCTACAATTGTATTAAGTCCATGTTAATTAGTCGATTTCTTTACATTATGGAAACATTAACTCATTGCTTATAGTATAATTAAATCCCATAAAAAAAACCTCTTTACGAGGTAAAAGTCTAGTGACGAAAACATTTTCATGCCCCAAAATTTCTGATATCCAATTTTGTGACGAATAATATTAAGTTTTACATATAAATTATTTAAAACAAAATTTTGGCACCCGGCACATTGCGCTACAATGTATCAATTCTTCACACCAAATAAAACTCACTCACTGTTTTGCGCAGTGCCGAATGCAAAAATTTTGTTTTAAATAATTTATATGTAAAACTTAATATTATTCGTCACAAAATTGGATATCAGAAATTTTGGGGCATGAAAATGTTTTCGTCACTAGACTTTTACCTCGTAAAGAGGTTTTTTTTATGGGATATCAGAAATTTTTGAATAAGACATCAGAAATTTTGAAATTGCAATATTTTTTGACAGTATAGCTTTGTCAACTTTGATTATTGTTTGTACAAGCTAAAACAAATTGTCTGGCAACACTGGTCCCCTTTACAAACACACATGCCCAGCGCAAAAGCTATCAGCACTCTTAAACTCTGGGTGCTATGACACTTTGCTGCTGCTGTCCTATTCCCACTCTAAGTAAAATGTATATATTCAGCTAACAGGTAATTTCCATTACGCTGCAAGCAGTGGAGCCCTTCAAAATACCTTTTCAACGATATATAGATCGCATCTGTAGCTTTTATCGTTTGACTGCTATAAGGGTTTCAATTTTAGCGGTTTTTAGCGATTTCCCGCTAAACTAGCGATTTTTCGAAAAAGTCGTTGAACAAACGTTTCGAAATTTTTGAGCGGGAACAAGTCCTCATTCAAACTTTTAAGCTAAATCAACGATTTGATCCAAACAAACAAACAAACAAACAGACATACTGACTTTTCATCTCATTTTCGGAAGGCCCCTAAAAATTTCAAAATTAATTATTTTTTGAACCAGTAATCGGATTTTGATGATCGAGGTGTCATTCGACGCGTATTTTTGATTAGAATAGTAAAATAAAGAAAGGCTCCAACGGCCCCAGTAGCTCCAATCATTTAAATTTTTTCCCTCCCACTTACACCTGTTTATCTCACGAACCAGGTGAGTTTCCAAAAGTCTTAGTATGCACATTTGTAAGTTAAGTTGATACCTTTCGATCGGTATATAACTCGACCTGATCGGACAGTCATAGCAAATCTTCCATTCTTCCTGTGTATATATGCTAGTCGCCTTCGCACCCTTCGTGCTGCTTTCGTCACTAGCGCGGACTGCCGTCCGCAGTGATTAATCATTTAAATAAGTTCGATTGGTCAGAATGAGAGCAAGACTTGAAAGTGAATATCTATTAAAGTAAGTTTGAGCTAATTGAATATGGTATTTAAAATATAATTACTTTGTTAACAGCTGTTCAAGTGCTCTATATATTATCTTGAAATTCGTAGACACTGTATTTGAGCAAATCCCACTGTAAATAGTCTTGTTGTTATTCAGTAAATAAAAAATTAAACGTATGGTATATATTATATATTGCTAATGACGCAATTTTCAAAGCTGTTAGTGGGTTAATACACTTATTGTTGTTGCTTTAAAAATGCAAGTATCACCTGAAAAGATACTACAATAAATTAATATCGTAATTACGATCCATCTACGATATCCAATCAGTAGCTTTGTAGGTTTGGAAACTGTGGTCGATCAATTTTAGCGGGCTTTATCGATTTCCCGCTAAACCAGCGATTTCCACCTCACTAAACATTTCAAATTTTAATATCTTTTAAGCCAGTTGTCGTATTGGAATGATTGACGATTATTTTTAATAAACATTATTTTAAAATTTAAAAATACAACCAAAATATTCCAACGGCCACACACACTTACACTCTCTTATCCCATTAATCAGGTAAATTATTAAAAGTCTTATTATCTTCTTCTTTTTATACCCGTTACTTAAAAGTAAATAAAAGGGTATATTGTATTCGTTGCAATGCATGTAACAGTGAGAAGGAAGCATCTCCGACCCTATAAAGTATATATATTCTTGATCAGCATCAACAGCCGAGTCGATATAGCCATGTCCGTCTGTGTGAGGGCCTAGATCTCAGAGACTATAAGAGCTAGAGCAACCAACACAGACAGGCACAGGCACACAGACTTCTATGTAAAAGCCGCACGCAGGTCAAGTTTGTTTCAAACTTTTGCCACGCCTCTTCCCCTCTCCACAAATCGCGAAAAGCCACCACACGCACCGCTATTAGTATATCATGTATTTTTAACGTTATCTATTACTTAAAGCTAACATCCTACTTAAACGCAACAAGATCGGACAAATAGAAAGGTGTTAATGGCTGATTTAAGTTTCAAGCAATGTAATGATTTTAAACTAGCTTAAGCTGCCATATGATAGCAGAATACTTGTTGTTAGAATATATACAAATTTAATAAAAACTACCATTTTTTGGAAAAAAAGAAGAAGCAATTTAAGTGCATAAAAGCATGCAATAAAAAATATTTGATATTTATTCAAATAAGTAACGTATATCCTAAGGTCAAGAACTCGACTTCAGCCTTGCCCGCTTGTTTTTTTTTAGTTCAAGCTGATGCTTGAATGCTTTCGTAACTAACGTAGATTGCTGTCCACAGTGACACTTTTGTAGTGGCCACTTCATTTGCTTATATCACGGTCCTATACCGCTCTCCACTGTTTTTTATGACTACTACATCTTCGTCTTGGAAAAAGAACTGTCCAATAATCCTTTTCAAATGTTTAGTTGGAGGATGTACTGTTTCAGGTTAAAAATTTAATTTAAAATTAAATTCGAATATTTTAATGGGTACTTAATGGTTTAAGGACAGCTATGCACCATTAAAACGGAATTTAGATGAACTTTCCAAATATATTTTTAAAGTTTGAAGCCTTGACTTACAATAGCTGTTATAGTAAAAGAAAGAGTGTACTTATTAATTGGGCCAGTAGTGTATATGACAAATAAAATTTTAATGTTATTGTTCGGGTGTTGTTCAACACAAATCACTTTTGCGTCTCAAACACGACACTGACTAAGTCAGAGTCAAATGCACTTAACAAATTATGAGAATTTGCTATATATTTATTTATTTGTATACTTATTCAAATATCTTTTTGCTTTTGGCGCTGTTAAAATCTCGCGGAGATATGGCAGTAAATTAATTTTTTACGCGCCCTTAATTGAACTGGATTACTTTTAAATTAAAATATAATAAATTTATCTATTTTATTTTATTAACAATTAGTCTGTCGCTATTCATAGTACATAAGTATAACTTATAACTTTAAAATAATATACCTTTTTATTTTGTAACCCGGTAACCAATGGTTACAACGGGTCTATAAGTCTGTATTAGCATTAAAGTCCGAGTCGATTTATAAAAAAGATGAAGGCAAATCTGTTGTCCCTGTTGTCCCATTCGATTAAAGCGATCCACCACCGCGGAAAATAAAAATTTCTGCCAAACTTGTTACGAAATGCGATTATTTCGTACATTTATGCACGCACACAAAACAAAACAAATAAAAATGCGCAATATTTATATGCGTTGTGTTAACAACAACAGCTGTTACATGAGGAGCAAAATACGGAGGAGCAGAGCTGCATTTTGATTTCCAGGGCCGAGGGCGGGCTGCCACCCGGCGAATTTCCCTTTTCTAGTATTTTTTTCCTGATTCCTTTACTGGGGAACTGAACAATTTTGTGAGGAAGAAGAAGTTGAGGATAAGAAAAACGTGGATGAACAGCCAGCTCTCAGGTTATACCAGACAATTAAAATTAATTCAAACGGAGACGGCAAGGATTTTCAAGAAGATTCATACGAAGGATTTTTCTGTGGTATTCGCGGCTATTGGGTCGGTATTTTTGTGATTTAAAATAGTGGTGAATTTGTGCGTTAACATTTATTAAATACTGCCTTTTTTATGCACAGTGGCAAGCAGCGCCCAGGGCAATTTTGCACTAACAGCCGGCAGAGCACGATTTTGGCTAGAGAAATACGCAGGAGGGCGCCACCGGAGGAGCGACTGGCCACCGCCTCTGGGTGGCCACAAGGTTTTTATACCATTTTTTCTCTTGTATTTGAAAACTCTTATACTTAAGAGTCAAGAAGAAGAAGATTCACATAAAACGCCCCTGCGTTACGTTTCGCAGAACAAGTAGGGAAAATCCCACTACATTCCCCGAAAACACAATATTAAACAAACCAAAACCAAATAACCAAATAATGACACACACATATATGTATGAGTAAGCACAGCATATTTAATATACAATTGCTGCAATATCGAGACGCTTATCTAACGACCAATCCACATCTCCGACACGAATCGTCTTCTAACATGCTATAATTAATGGAACATTAATTAATTATTTATCATTTAATTAATTTATTATTTCATAACTTATATATTTATTTATTTATCTAACTGTTAATTTATGTTTTTGTTTAATTGTTCAACTTTTTATTTATTTCTCTTAATTTATATTTCTTAATTTAATTCTTTGTTGTCAGCAGCCCCTGGGTCCCTTATAGCTCTTCTCTGACTGCTCGAGCGTTAGGTGGTGTTTAGGGTGTCTCAGTTCGGTTGTCCTTTAATCTGAAATGAACTGAAATATGAACAATTAAGAAATGTTAGGATTAATCAAATAAATGTTTTGTAATAAGTTCTAAATGGAAAAACTTGAGTAAATACCTTCATATGGGGTGAAATGGGCTGACGCACGGCTGGAGTGGCCGGAGTAGGGAGTTGATCTCATTTCATCAGGATTAACTAATGGTAGGGTGGGCGACGCAGGTACTGGCAGTTTGTCAGTGCCATAATTTCCCTTCTTTTCAAACAGGAACGCCAGAACAGATGACCGTTGAATTTCAGGAAATAAATAAATTGATGTTACCCGACTATCCGTCTATCGAGGGTCTTATCCATCCCTGGAAATGCCGTGAGCTAGCTGGCAATCGATATTCGGATGCGATAAACTGTCGGCAAGTAACACATGGCGCCCAAACTGAAAATAGGAGAATCGTTAGAATGTCTGTTGTAATCCGAAATCGCAAATTAATTTTACCGTAGCATACAGTTGTCCTTTTTAGCCAGGAGTTTCGCTGAAGTTGTTGGTCCGCGAGATGGAGCCCTAGATTCCACCGTAGTTGCCATAATGGAATGCGTCACGAGTGCTACCCGTATTAGCAGAAATTGTCCCTCGGCTGGTCCCGGAATGGAATCATCAGTCCAAAGCCGCGTTGCCGTCGACGGGCAATATTCAGCCAACATAAAGTTGACGGGTATAGGGAGGAGCGTCTGTACCGAAATTCAATTAGTAATTGATCGCGCATCGGCTGGTCCCGGAATGGAGTCAATCGCTCCAAAGCCGCGTTGCCGTCGTTGTGAAATCGGTTACTAAAAGGATAGCATGTTAATATATAGATGAAAGTTTAGAATTGAATGTTTAGTAAATACTTGTTATCAGCAATAGTCCTCTTGACTATTATCCTGTTGATTTTTATGCAATAGTCCAAATTACTAGACATTCTGGCGTTCCTGGAAAAGCAAGGAGGAGGAAGCGTTGTGAATCCGGTCAAGAACGATGAGCCTTTCTGATCGAAGCCCAGTCGTGTTGTTAGGTTCATTTCACCCCTTTCTTTATGTATGTGTGTTGGAAAATAGAAAACAAACAGATTTTTAAATAGAACTTAAATAAAAAAATACAAAATAAACAAAAGAATTACAAGCTAGAATATTGAATTAAGAAAACAGTGTATGCTTGTTATTAATGTGAATATTTGTAATTATTTGTATTTATATATAATATATGTAATACAGGTACTTATGTCTATTTATGTTAATTTATTCGAGTGTATGTTGTCTTAGTTTAATGTTTTCGCATGATAGTTCATTAACATTTAAAATAAAATAGTAAAACATATCTTACGACAATTGTAATCTTAAATCAAATTATAATAATTATAGTTTGACTTGGGTTATAATAGTTTTAACTACATAAATTAAAATTAAATTTGTAGGAAATTCAATAATAATAATAAACAATGGAATAATAACGTGATAAATTAATAAATAACAATAAAAACAAAAATGAAAACATAAACATTAACTAGGTAGTAAAATCACTTCTCCGTAGAAGAGAAAAGCTTAGGGATTTGTACAAAACGGGCTTAATAATTGGGACTTGCAGATAAGAAATGAGTAGCAGTTCAGGGGAAGATAGGAAACTGGAAAGGAGGTTGAGCAGGGGATTAGCGTATTTCCAAAATAGAGGAGAGGAGATTTTCAGCCCAGTGACTCGTCCTCGGTCCGGAAAATCAGACATGGCAGCTGGCACACCATCGCTAGGGCTATCGCAAATGGATTCGGACATGTCGCAGCTCGAAGCAGTTGGCGACCTCCGGGATAGCTCTGCGGAGCAGGAACAGTCATCAGAGACCCAACAGTCCGGCGGAGAATCGGATGCCATACCCCTGGCAAGCGAATTAAAGTCTGCAATTAATGTAGCGTTGCTGCAAGCTGAACAGACTTACCGCAGTTCTCTGAAGAGCGAGTTGACCGAGTTCCGGGATGAGATGAGAAGGGAGATGCTCAACTTTATGATGGACATCCAACGGTTAGTGAGGCCAAGCCAACCGCCTCCACCAGAACCATTGCCGCCACTAGAGCCACAGACGATTCCTCCGATACGTCCAATAATTCCTTCGACATCCGATATGCATCCGTTAACGAATGAAACCAACAGCAACACCGGCAGCAGCAATGAGCAAGACAATCTGGAAAAATTTACAGATGAGACAAGCGGAAAATGCAGCATGGATTCACAGCAACAAGACCTACGACATGAGCCGCAAAAAGAACAACGCCAGATAAAACAATACAATGCTATTGAACTGACTATTGAGGATCAGCAGCTCGATGACAAGTATCGCAGCAGTTGTGCCGTCGTTTTGCAGCATTGGCCGTGCTTGAAGCTGCACGAATCTTCAACTGCAGTGACATCCACACCAGAGAGGCCTCGGAATCATGTTCAGGAAGCGTTGGATCCAGTAACTGAGCAGCAGTTAGTGAAGGCGTTATATCGGCCGCGTGCCGGCGGCGGAGAGAAGATTGCATCATCGTGCTGAAACTGCACGGAGAGCATCTGGAACGGAAGATCTGAAAACGTAGTGCTAATTTAGTGCCCGGCTAGCAAAGCAAAACAACAACAAAAACTTACCCGAGATCTCAGGGCGTGGGCGATGGCCTACGTTGGCGCCGACAGATTCCACAAGAACACCAACAACTCCCCCCCCCCTCCCCCCGGCGGCGGTGTGGTGTTACGAAATGCGATTATTTCGTACATTTATGCACGCACACAAAACAAAACAAATAAAAATGCGCAATATTTATATGCGTTGTGTTAACAACAACAGCTGTTACATGAGGAGCAAAATACGGAGGAGCAGAGCTGCATTTTGATTTCTAGGGCCGAGGGCGGGCTGCCACCCGGCGAATTTCCCTTTTCTAGTATTTTTTTCCTGATTCCTTTACTGGGGAACTGAACAATTTTGTGAGGAAGAAGAAGTTGAGGATAAGAAAAACGTGGATGAACAGCCAGCTCTCAGGTTATACCAGACAATTAAAATTAATTCAAACGGAGACGGCAAGGATTTTCAAGAAGATTCATACGAAGGATTTTTCTGTGGTATTCGCGGCTATTGGGTCGGTATTTTTGTGATTTAAAATAGTGGTGAATTTGTGCGTTAACATTTATTAAATACTGCCTTTTTTATGCACAGTGGCAAGCAGCGCCCAGGGCAATTTTGCACTAACAGCCGGCAGAGCACGATTTTGGCTAGAGAAATACGCAGGAGGGCGCCACCGGAGGAGCGACTGGCCACCGCCTCTGGGTGGCCACAAGGTGTTTATACCATTTTTTCTCTTGTATTTGAAAACTCTTATACTTAAGAGTCAAGAAGAAGAAGATTCACATAAAACGCCCCTGCGTTACGTTTCGCAGAACAAGTAGGGAAAATCCCACTACATTCCCCGAAAACACAATATTAAACAAACCAAAACCAAATAACCAAATAATGACACACACATATATGTATGAGTAAGCACAGCATATTTAATATACAATTGCTGCAATATCGAGACGCTTATCTAACGACCAATCCACATCTCCGACACGAATCGTCTTCTAACATGCTATAATTAATGGAACATTAATTAATTATTTATCATTTAATTAATTTATTATTTCATAACTTATATATTTATTTATTTATCTAACTGTTAATTTATGTTTTTGTTTAATTGTTAAACTTATTATTTATTTCTCTTAATTTATATTTCTTAATTTAATTCTTTGTTGTCAGCAGCCCCTGGGTCCCTTATAGCTCTTCTCTGACTGCTCGAGCGTTAGGTGGTGTTTAGGGTGTCTCAGTTCGGTTGTCCTTTAATCTGAAATGAACTGAAATATGAACAATTAAGAAATGTTAGGATTAATCAAATAAATGTTTTGTAATAAGTTCTAAATGGAAAAACTTGAGTAAATACCTTCATATGGGGTGAAATGGGCTGACGCACGGCTGGAGTGGCCGGAGTAGGGAGTTGATCTCATTTCATCAGGATTAACTAATGGTAGGGTGGGCGACGCAGGTACTGGCAGTTTGTCAGTGCCATAATTTCCCTTCTTTTCAAACAGGAACGCCAGAACAGATGACCGTTGAATTTCAGGAAATAAATAAATTGATGTTACCCGACTATCCGTCTATCGAGGGTCTTATCCATCCCTGGAAATGCCGTGAGCTAGCTGGCAATCGATATTCGGATGCGATAAACTGTCGGCAAGTAACACATGGCGCCCAAACTGAAAATAGGAGAATCGTTAGAATGTCTGTTGTAATCCGAAATCGCAAATTAATTTTACCGTAGCATACAGTTGTCCTTTTTAGCCAGGAGTTTCGCTGAAGTTGTTGGTCCGCGAGATGGAGCCCTAGATTCCACCGTAGTTGCCATAATGGAATGCGTCACGAGTGCTACCCGTATTAGCAGAAATTGTCCCTCGGCTGGTCCCGGAATGGAATCATCAGTCCAAAGCCGCGTTGCCGTCGACGGGCAATATTCAGCCAACATAAAGTTGACGGGTATAGGGAGGAGCGTCTGTACCGAAATTCAATTAGTAATTGATCGCGCATCGGCTGGTCCCGGAATGGAGTCAATCGCTCCAAAGCCGCGTTGCCGTCGTTGTGAAATCGGTTACTAAAAGGATAGCATGTTAATATATAGATGAAAGTTTAGAATTGAATGTTTAGTAAATACTTGTTATCAGCAATAGTCCTCTTGACTATTATCCTGTTGATTTTTATGCAATAGTCCAAATTACTAGACATTCTGGCGTTCCTGGAAAAGCAAGGAGGAGGAAGCGTTGTGAATCCGGTCAAGAACGATGAGCCTTTCTGATCGAAGCCCAGTCGTGTTGTTAGGTTCATTTCACCCCTTTCTTTATGTATGTGTGTTGGAAAATAGAAAACAAACAGATTTTTAAATAGAACTTAAATAAAAAAATACAAAATAAACAAAAGAATTACAAGCTAGAATATTGAATTAAGAAAACAGTGTATGCTTGTTATTAATGTGAATATTTGTAATTATTTGTATTTATATATAATATATGTAATACAGGTACTTATGTCTATTTATGTTAATTTATTCGAGTGTATGTTGTCTTAGTTTAATGTTTTCGCATGATAGTTCATTAACATTTAAAATAAAATAGTAAAACATATCTTACGACAATTGTAATCTTAAATCAAATTATAATAATTATAGTTTGACTTGGGTTATAATAGTTTTAACTACATAAATTAAAATTAAATTTGTAGGAAATTCAATAATAATAATAAACAATGGAATAATAACGTGATAAATTAATAAATAACAATAAAAACAAAAATGAAAACATAAACATTAACTAGGTAGTAAAATCACTTCTCCGTAGAAGAGAAAAGCTTAGGGATTTGTACAAAACGGGCTTAATAATTGGGACTTGCAGATAAGAAATGAGTAGCAGTTCAGGGGAAGATAGGAAACTGGAAAGGAGGTTGAGCAGGGGATTAGCGTATTTCCAAAATAGAGGAGAGGAGATTTTCAGCCCAGTGACTCGTCCTCGGTCCGGAAAATCAGACATGGCAGCTGGCACACCATCGCTAGGGCTATCGCAAATGGATTCGGACATGTCGCAGCTCGAAGCAGTTGGCGACCTCCGGGATAGCTCTGCGGAGCAGGAACAGTCATCAGAGACCCAACAGTCCGGCGGAGAATCGGATGCCATACCCCTGGCAAGCGAATTAAAGTCTGCAATTAATGTAGCGTTGCTGCAAGCTGAACAGACTTACCGCAGTTCTCTGAAGAGCGAGTTGACCGAGTTCCGGGATGAGATGAGAAGGGAGATGCTCAACTTTATGATGGACATCCAACGGTTAGTGAGGCCAAGCCAACCGCCTCCACCAGAACCATTGCCGCCACTAGAGCCACAGACGATTCCTCCGATACGTCCAATAATTCCTTCGACATCCGATATGCATCCGTTAACGAATGAAACCAACAGCAACACCGGCAGCAGCAATGAGCAAGACAATCTGGAAAAATTTACAGATGAGACAAGCGGAAAATGCAGCATGGATTCACAGCAACAAGACCTACGACATGAGCCGCAAAAAGAACAACGCCAGATAAAACAATACAATGCTATTGAACTGACTATTGAGGATCAGCAGCTCGATGACAAGTATCGCAGCAGTTGTGCCGTCGTTTTGCAGCATTGGCCGTGCTTGAAGCTGCACGAATCTTCAACTGCAGTGACATCCACACCAGAGAGGCCTCGGAATCATGTTCAGGAAGCGTTGGATCCAGTAACTGAGCAGCAGTTAGTGAAGGCGTTATATCGGCCGCGTGCCGGCGGCGGAGAGAAGATTGCATCATCGTGCTGAAACTGCACGGAGAGCATCTGGAACGGAAGATCTGAAAACGTAGTGCTAATTTAGTGCCCGGCTAGCAAAGCAAAACAACAACAAAAACTTACCCGAGATCTCAGGGCGTGGGCGATGGCCTACGTTGGCGCCGACAGATTCCACAAGAACACCAACAACTCCCCCCCCCCTCCCCCCGGCGGCGGTGTGGTGTTACGAAATGCGATTATTTCGTACATTTATGCACGCACACAAAACAAAACAAATAAAAATGCGCAATATTTATATGCGTTGTGTTAACAACAACAGCTGTTACATGAGGAGCAAAATACGGAGGAGCAGAGCTGCATTTTGATTTCCAGGGCCGAGGGCGGGCTGCCACCCGGCGAATTTCCCTTTTCTAGTATTTTTTTCCTGATTCCTTTACTGGGGAACTGAACAATTTTGTGAGGAAGAAGAAGTTGAGGATAAGAAAAACGTGGATGAACAGCCAGCTCTCAGGTTATACCAGACAATTAAAATTAATTCAAACGGAGACGGCAAGGATTTTCAAGAAGATTCATACGAAGGATTTTTCTGTGGTATTCGCGGCTATTGGGTCGGTATTTTTGTGATTTAAAATAGTGGTGAATTTGTGCGTTAACATTTATTAAATACTGCCTTTTTTATGCACAGTGGCAAGCAGCGCCCAGGGCAATTTTGCACTAACAGCCGGCAGAGCACGATTTTGGCTAGAGAAATACGCAGGAGGGCGCCACCGGAGGAGCGACTGGCCACCGCCTCTGGGTGGCCACAAGGTGTTTATACCATTTTTTCTCTTGTATTTGAAAACTCTTATACTTAAGAGTCAAGAAGAAGAAGATTCACATAAAACGCCCCTGCGTTACGTTTCGCAGAACAAGTAGGGAAAATCCCACTACATTCCCCGAAAACACAATATTAAACAAACCAAAACCAAATAACCAAATAATGACACACACATATATGTATGAGTAAGCACAGCATATTTAATATACAATTGCTGCAATATCGAGACGCTTATCTAACGACCAATCCACATCTCCGACACGAATCGTCTTCTAACATGCTATAATTAATGGAACATTAATTAATTATTTATCATTTAATTAATTTATTATTTCATAACTTATATATTTATTTATTTATCTAACTGTTAATTTATGTTTTTGTTTAATTGTTAAACTTATTATTTATTTCTCTTAATTTATATTTCTTAATTTAATTCTTTGTTGTCAGCAGCCCCTGGGTCCCTTATAGCTCTTCTCTGACTGCTCGAGCGTTAGGTGGTGTTTAGGGTGTCTCAGTTCGGTTGTCCTTTAATCTGAAATGAACTGAAATATGAACAATTAAGAAATGTTAGGATTAATCAAATAAATGTTTTGTAATAAGTTCTAAATGGAAAAACTTGAGTAAATACCTTCATATGGGGTGAAATGGGCTGACGCACGGCTGGAGTGGCCGGAGTAGGGAGTTGATCTCATTTCATCAGGATTAACTAATGGTAGGGTGGGCGACGCAGGTACTGGCAGTTTGTCAGTGCCATAATTTCCCTTCTTTTCAAACAGGAACGCCAGAACAGATGACCGTTGAATTTCAGGAAATAAATAAATTGATGTTACCCGACTATCCGTCTATCGAGGGTCTTATCCATCCCTGGAAATGCCGTGAGCTAGCTGGCAATCGATATTCGGATGCGATAAACTGTCGGCAAGTAACAAACTTCATATAAAAAAAACTGAGGCATAAAGTTTTCGTTTTCGATTTCGTTGCTTGAGTATCCAGCAACTTGAACGAAATCCACAAATAAATATCGATTAATGGCATATCGACAGCGTTTTTGGACTGAGAGAACAGCTGATGCACAGCTCAGGAATATATTGTCGACAATTATTTCGCGAGTGTCGATTGAAAAAATGGAAGAAAAAACTATGCGCAAAACCAAAAAGAGAGATGAAACTGTTTTTGCAACAATATATGCCGCCACCAACACAATCACTTCATTGTCAGGGTTCATTTTATTAATTTTTTTTAAATTAGTTGAACTTTCAAAATTGGCGCTGTTACAAAACGCAGCTGATTCGACAGAGTGACCATGCACGTTTTAGGTACATCGTCACACGTTTTACGTATTTGGGCACACTGTTTTGTTTATGTTCCACGCACACGAAATAAATAGAAAATTCCTAAAGCATAGTACGCTCTAGCCGAAAATATTTTTGCAAGGCCAAAACTTCATATAAAAAAAAGGGTTGCAAACATGCTCGAAATTATTTTGTAAGGCCATTTCTAAACGTATGTACGCTGTACCTAAATATGGGCAGCTCAGAATATTTTCTGGAGTTTTACAACACTGTTTGATCCACAGATGGCAGCTTTATTTTGACCTTTCAAAACATCGATTGAATCGTTGTTTTGACTAGTCGAAATATATGAACAACAATGGCGGGAAAAAATAAGCAGCAAAATAAGAGCCGAATTGATGTCTTCGAAAATGAAGAACGAATAAGGCTAATTGAAGAGGTGAGAGAGAGGCCAATCATATGGGATTTAACCGATAAAAAGCATTTTGATGCGACTTTTATCAAAAGTGCATGGGAAAGTATTGCAGAGGCCGTTAATCCGAAAATTATGGTATTGGTCGCTGCTACTTCACTGATCCAGTCCATTTGGTCCATTTTGTCACTTTGATTATTTGAAATTGTATTACTTGTTTGTTGTGAACAGCTGACGCAACAGTGTGACCACAGCAGCAAAGGAACAACAATCTCTCAACTTTTTAGTGATTTTTGGTATTTTGCTGTCACACTGAATTCTGTAAGGCCCGACCTCAAAACATCGAACATTTCGAGCGTCCAAAATGTTTTCAGCTAGAGCGTACTACGCTTAACATAAAAATTTCGCGGTGCTGGAGACAGGCCTTAAAGAGGTTTTTTTATGGGATACGATTGCTTACAGTTAAATTACTTTAATTTCAATTTTTTCTTAAAATTTTATTCTTATTTCGGATTGTATTTTAAAATTTAGAAAAGAGAATTACCCGGAAAAAAAATTTAAAATTGGAAAAACTCATTATATTATCAGGCCTGTTTTGGTTATCACTTGTATTTTGCGAATTTCAACTCGCAAGATTTGACCGAATTTCCCTTAAAATTTCTTTACATTTCCTACGAATTACCCTACGAATTTTCCTTCCACATTGTGTTGAGTAATTTTTTGCAGAACAGTGCTGGAAAGTGTTCTTAGCGAATCAGACATTTGCGTCAAAAGAATTTTCGCCTGTCAAAATGTGTAATTAATTCATCATTTATTTATTTATTAATAAGTGGAAGCATTTTTCAAAGGTAAAACTTACTTTCGTTATAACTCTTATATTTTTGAAAGTGTGGGTTGATTTCAGTGTTGAGAAATGTATTTTTGCAGAGCTGTCAATTGTTGCACAGTGTTTGTTTAAGCAAAGTACGCTCTAGCCGAAAATATTTTTGCAAGGCCAAAACTCCATATAAAAAAAAGGGTTGCAAACATGCTCGAAATTATTTTGTAAGGCCATTTCTAAACCTATGTACGCTGTACCTAAATATGGGCAGCTCAGAATATTTTCTGGCGTTTTACAACACTATTTGGTTAAGCATAGTACGCTCTCGATTGAATCGTTGTTTTGACTAGTCGAAATCTATTAACAACAATGGCGGGAAAAAATATGCAGCAAAATAAGAGCCGAATTGATGTCTTCGAAAATGAAGAACGCATAAGGTTAATTGAAGACGTGAGAGAGAGGCCATTAATATGGGATTTGACTGATAAAAAGCATTTTGATGCGACTTTTATCAAAAGTGCATGGGAAAGTATTGCAGAGGCCGTTAAAGCATAGTACGCTCTAGCCGAAAATATTTTTGCAAGGCCAAAACTTCATATAAAAAAAAGGGTTGCAAACATGCTCGAAATTATTTTGTAAGGCCATTTCTAAACGTTTGTACGCTGTACCTAAATATGGGCAGTTCAGAATATTTTCTGGCGTTTTACAACACTGTTTGGTCAACAGATGGCAGCTTTCTTTTGACCTTTCAAAACATCGATTGAATCAGTGTTTCGACTAGTCGAAATCTTTTTGAACAGAAATGGCGACCAAAAAAAAGCAAAATAAGAGCCAAATTGAGATCTTAGAACACAAAGATCGAATTAGACTTATTGAAGAGGTGGAACAGAGGTCAATATTGTGGGATTTGACTGAAAAAAAAAATTTTGATAGGATTTTTATAATTAATAATTTTTAATTTAATAATTAGGGTAATAGTCGCTGATAATTCTCTTATCCTGTCAGTTTTGTCCATTTTCTCTTTATTTTTGTGCTCAATGCTATTTATTTGTTTGTTGTGCATAGCTGACGCAACAGTGAGACCACAGCAGCAAAGGACCAACAACCTCTCAACTTTTTAGTGATTTTTGGTTTTATGCTGTCACACTGAATTCTGTAAGGCCCGACCTCAAAACATCGAACATTTCGAGCGTCCAAAATGTTTTCAGCTAGAGCGTACTACGCTTAATCCGAAAATTATGGTATTGGTCGCTGCTACTTCACTGATCAAGTCCATTTGGTCCATTTTGTCACTTTGATTATTTGTAATTGTATTTACTTGTTTGATGTGCACAGCTGACGCAACAGTGTGACCACAGCAGCAAAGGACCAACAATCTCTCAACTTTTTAGTGATTTTTTGGTATTGTGCTGTCACACTGAATTCTGTAAGGGCCGACCTCAAAACATCGAACATTTCGAGCGTCCAAAATGTTTTCAGCTAGAGCGTACTACGCTTTAACAGATGGCAGCTTTATTTTGACCTTTCAAAACATCGATTGAATCGTTGTTTTGACTAGTCGAAATCTATTAGCAACAATGGCGGGAAAAAATAAGCAGTAAAATAAGAGCCGAATTGATGTCTTCGAAAATGAAGAACGCATCAGGTTAATTGAAGAGGTGAGAGAGAGGCCATTAATATGGGATTTGACTGATAAAAAGCATTTTGATGCGTTTCTGTATCAAAAGTGCATGGGAAAGTATTGCAGAGGCCTTTAATCCGAAAATTATGGTATTGGTCGCTGCTACTTCACTGATCAAGTCCATTTGGTCCATTTTGTCACTTTGATTATTTGTAATTGTATTTACTTGTTTCTTGTGCACAGCTGACGCAACAGTGTGACCACAGCAGCAAAGGACCAACAATCTCTCAACTTTTTAGTGATTTTTGGTATTATGCTGTCACACTGAATTCTGTAAGGCCCGACCTCAAAACATCGAACATTTCGAGCGTCCAAAATGTTTTCAGCTAGAGCGTACTACGCTTTACAAAATAAATCAGCTTTTTTTGCAAACTTCATTGCATTCCAAACTTGCATTTAAAAAAACTGAAATTTAATTCATTATTTTATGCAATGCTTAAAAGCACTTAAATTGTGGTTTAAAATAAGTACCAATATAATAACTAATTTCTTCACATACAAGGGCAGCCCTAAAATCTTCCCATTCATTTTCACAAATTCTTGCGAAAATTAGAACAAGTCGAGCAAATCCGACATAAAGGTTAGGTTAGAGTCTTTTCGATTTTGGGGTATGATGAAATAAAAATTATTTAAAAATCAAAAAAAATCACTGTTTGTTAATCTGATGTTGTTGCATTATTCCTAAAAAATTGGATTATTTTAAAAATATTTTGTTTTTACTTTAATTTCATGATAAGCATGCCAAAATCATTGATTCATCCCTGCCGAATTCAAACTCACTAGCTCAATGTCACGTGAATTCAATCCGCAAAATCTTGCCGAAAGTGAAAACCGGAACAAGTGAGCGAAATTCATTTTCGCAAAATCTTGCCGAAAGTGAAAACCGGAACAGGCCTGTATATTATATTATATACATTTATTTTATAAATTAAATTTTTCGTGCTAATCATAAACTTTTGTTTCAGCGGTGTTTTGAGATTTTGAGTATTGCCTAATGAAAAAAAAAATTGAATATCAGACAGCCACAATGTTTTTAAAGAATACACAATTATAAATATTTAGAAAAAAAATATGAAATTGAGAGAAAATGAAAACAAACTGAAAACATTTTTTTTTTATGCCTCATTTGAAAAGTTATTTTATTAAACAAATCGAATAGTAAAAATGAAATTAATTGTATAAGTTAACCTCTTGCTTTAGAATTTGTAAATTTATTGAGAATATGTAACAAATGAAAATTGTCAACAACAAATGGAAATGAATTTTAATTAAATATATTTGTGAAATGAATTTTTAAATGATTGAGTAGAGTTGTTATTACTTCCTGGGTCATGGGGTCAGATTCAAAAAAAAATTTATATAATTTGCACAAGGGGATCTGCCAACAATTCCACTTGCAGATCATGGTCGGGTCGGGTGCAGAGGGTGTGTGTCGTCTAACACCGTAGACCACGCCACTATCGTGAACCATTAGTACTTGGATTCCTCCCTTTTTGCTTTTTATTTCCCTCGAGTTTCCTTCTGACACACATTTTTTTTGGATGCCTTTTAGCATCTAGTTGCCGTATTGTTGTGACCGGTTTTAGCCGATATTCATTAGGGCTTGTAGGGACTCTATAATAAAGATCGTTGTAGCGTGCAGTTGTGGCAGCAGCAAAAAAAAACAAAATTTTTTATTTAAACTTTTTGAAAGTAATTTTTAAATAAAAACACCTTAAAAATAAACAACAAAACAATCCAAAATTTTAAAAAACATTTATTTTTGGTTCCATAAAATTTATTTTTTTCACAAATTTCAACTTTGATAACCCCTGAGTTAGCACTTTTTAAGCACTTTAAGCACTGATTTCATAGATTTTCATAGGTTGAAGAGTTATCTATCATATGCTATTAAAATTATTCGATTATCTCATTTGGTTCAAAAGTTTTGATATTTGCAAAGTAAAATGGGCAGGGGCCCCACTGTGCCGCGCACCGCCACCTTTTGTACACTGAGTGAAACAAAAAGTAGGTTTAAAAACCGTATGATTTTAAAAAACTTGTCTATTTTAATATTGTATAATTATTTTGCGACTCAATAATTTGTTTGAGTGTAGACCTTTTTTATTTTATGCTCGTACATTTGGGTCGATCGACACGTTTTCCGCTCCGTCCCGCACATTTAAAACAAGTTACTCGCATCATTATTCGAATCACTACTCGATCCGCTAATCGTTTTGCGATCCGTTTGACTCAACGAGTAACAACGAGTATCTCTATCCAAATTAGAGATGGGCGCGGGCCTCATTTTTCAGGCCCGGCCCGACCCGAGCCCGAAATTCCCGATGGAAAAAGGGCCCAAGCCCGCCCGATACTTTTGTTATAAAGCCCGAAGACCGCCCAGCCCGCCCGAAAAATTAAAAAAATAAACAAATTTTTTTTAAAATAAAATCTTTTCCAAATTGGAACTTAGCAACCTAGTGCTTTTTTCGCACAAAACACTTCCAGATGTGGAAAATACCCTTTCACTACTGTCAGATTCAAATGAGCGCGTCGTATCAATAATTAAACTAGCTGATTTAGTAATTCGTAAACTTTATCTTTCAAAAATGCAATAGATTTTGGCTTGTTCCGGGCTTTCGGGCTTTGAAGTTAGGCCCGAGCCCGGCCCGGCCCGACCCGAAATGAGATTTTTCGGCCCGAACCCGACAATTTTGTAAAAGGCCCATGGGCCCCGAGGACCGACCCGGCCCGTGCCCATCTCTAATCCAAATAGATCGCGAGCAAAGACGAACAAATCACAACGGGTATGAATCAAGGTTCGAGTATGAGCGTGCACTTCTTACCCGTTGCAGGTCTCTTGCGGGTATGCTGCATCTCTTCGGTTGCCTGTATATGTTGTTGTTTAGCTTTAATGCGTACTGAGCTTTTTGGTTTGTGTCTATGATAAGCCTTTAGATTATGTGTTGATAATTTGGTTTGTGTATATGATAAGCTTAGCGGATAATTATTCAGGTATGCCACAGAAATCTCTTCCACTTGAGTTTCACGTCAATTTCATTTCTCCGTGCCACAGTCAATTCATCTGAAAATTTTTGGGTGAAACGAAATCATTACTCAATCCACTGGCGTTCGATGCCATGAGAATAACGTCACATTTTTTGTCCGAATTTTAGAATTTAAAATTGTCGAGTAACTTTTATTGTTTGCCGCGCCAATACTTTTAAATTTTTTTAAGCTATACAGTATCAATTAATTAACGAAGAAATAAAATAAAAACCTGCTATTGTGCGATGATAAACTTAAAAAAGTTGCTAAACAATCCCTTGGCAAATTTAATCTGAGAAGGGGCCAGCCCTAGCAGCCTAGTTTGAAAAGGTTGGTGTACATGCTATGTAGACTATATTCATGAAGAATAATAAGAACCGGTTGACTATATAATATATCTTTCATAGAAAAATGGTACTAAAAATGCATGAACATTTTTTTTCTTTGAAATAAAAAACGGGTCATATATAATTCAAAGTTTATTAATAATAACAAAAATTATAAATAAAAAAAATTTAAATAATATATACATTAATCGGACTCGATATCATTTTCGTTTCTTCACTTTCATTTATTTTGCTTTCATTTAATTCTGATGCTTTTAAAAGAGATAAAGCTTCTTTTGGTAATGTGTTTAATTTTGTTTTCGGTAACTTCCGTTTGCAAGATATATAATATTTATTTATATATTTAATATTTATAATATATATTTAATAGAGACATATATTTTATTTAACGACGTGGATCACAATTAGACGTTCACTGTTAATAAGAGTACACTAGAACATACGCCTTACTTCGCTTTCTATTTCTTAATAAAATAAATTTAATAATTAAAACTAAGCTTAAAGTTGATCTTTTACTTTGTCTTGCTAATTGCAATTGACAGACAGCTTACAGCTGACCAAAACAGCTGACAAAAACAGCTGACCGAAACAGCTGACCACTTGAAAATGAAAAAGCAACTCTGTTTTGTGATTTACCGTGCAACTTTGAATTCAAATAACTCTCTTGGGGCAGAACGGGGCGCAAAACCCCTTGTAGGGCACTTAGACAGATATCTTACAAATTTAATAAAGAAAGAATGGTTACGTTTGGTTACGTTTGGTTACGTTTGAAGCAACTTTTGCCTATCTAAAGATAAAAATACCTCTAATTTCACAGGTATTTTTTATTTAAACTTTTTTCCATATATTTACTAAAAATGTTCGATTCCAAAAAATTTACGAAAATTGTTAAGGATTCAAATTTATTGTTTCCATTTTCAAAAATTCTTTTTTGCTAATATTTTACGTGAAATTTATCATCAAAAGTGACAAAAAATATAATTTTTTCGTATTTCAAAAAACAAAAACACAAAGTTTCAACTTTGGCGTCACATTACAGGGTTTCTATTAGACATAGGGCCATAATTTGTTCACTTCATAACGCAGAATTTTATCTACTTTGACCACATATTAATTTGATTCTGCAACTCCAAAATTTGTATTTTGAATTAATCGTCACTTTTGGGGTCTCTCACCCCAGTGTGTAACGGCGCGACCCATGGGCGTCGTTGAAATCATGCTTGTGAGGGACAATTATGCTTTAATTTGGACGTTGATGTACTAAACGAGCAGTACATTCAAGTGGCCCAAACGACACCAAGCACGGGCTTGTCAAACATTGTATTAAGCAACAATAAACTAAACCATAAATTAACTATAAGCTAGATAAGTAAGAAATAATTGAAGTATTCAGAAATTGTACAGAAGAAGAATTAGTAATGAATTGAGAAAGATTGTTATAATTACAACAAAGTACTCGGAAAGGGTTATGAATAGCATAGTAAGCAACACAGGATTGAAGAGAAAGATGTAAATAATTTCTAGAAGTTCTGATCGGGACAGCAAAACTAATTTGGCTAATTAATTCATATGAATCAATTTCACCAATAATTAGTTTGTGTAGAAAGACTACACCAAGCATTGTTCTCCGGTCAGAAAGAGAGGGAAGATTAATTAGTAAATCGATAAGGAGGCAAGCGAATGTTAGTATTCCAGTTCAGACCCCGTAGGGCAAGGAGTAAAAACTGATTTTGAACAGATTCTATTCTGTCCTGATGAATCTTATATTGGGGACTTTATATACAAGACCCATATTCCAGAATAGGTCTGACAAGTGGTCGATTAGCAATAGATGCAATGTGCTTGTCAAACTTCAGCTTAGGATTCAGAAGAACACCCAAATCAGTATAATACGTTAATACGTCAGACATAATACGTTCAAGCGGTTAAATTCAAACTTTACATTTACTACAATTAAGACTTAAGAAATTTTCTTTACACCATGTATGAAAACTGTCAAGATAAGCTTGCAGCCTGACACCAAGAAGATTGTCAGTGGCCGACATACAAAATTTAACGCCATCGGCGTACATGAGAACCCGAGAGTGATTTATAACAGAAGGTAGATCATTTATAAAAAGTGTAAATAACAAGGGGCCTAGATGACTTCCTTGTGGAACTCCAGAATAAACTTGAACAGGTTTAGAAACTAAACCATTTAAAAACTAGTCGGCGGTGCTACAGTCGAGCATACTCGACTGTCGGAGACCCCGTACTTACTATGCAAAAGAAAACACTGCTTAAAATAAAATATTAAAGGTCGCTACTTAATTAAAATATTTTAGTATATATATTTCACCTAAATATATTGATGATACATTTACATTAAAGATATTATAAATGATTTATTAAAGCACATCATCAGATTTAACAGACGCTTAAGATAAATGCACGAAATAAATTGATTTAAGTATTAGAGAAAGCGAGACAGCGATAAGTGCATTTCCCACACCTCTTCATAATAAACCAAAAAAAAAACCAAATATTAACATTGAATTGATGTAAAAATGGAAAATATTAATGAATCTTAAAACAAAATAAAACGTCTGTCCAAGCCGGGAGTTGAGCCCACGACTAATGCTCTACTAGTCCGCTAGTAAAAAACAATTTTTAAAAAAAGTTGTTTCGTTGGGAGTTGAACCCGCGACCCCCGAAAATTGCAAACGGAAGCTTATCACACTAGGCCACCGAATACTACCACTAGAATATGACAAAATGCACAGGTGTTAAGGCTACAGCGATTCTTTGTTTTGCAGTTAAGATTTCTGCCTACACCCTTTTAAAATTGAATAACTTAAAAAAAAACCTTTAAAGACCATCTACTAACAAATTAATTAAATTTAAAATATATAAAAAAAAAAAAGTTTTGTCCGCGCCGGGACTTGAACCCGGAACCCGAACTGAGAATTTATTCAAAAAATGGACGCTCAGCACATTGCGCCACTGACGCTCTTGAAAAACAACTGTTGTTACCGGACTGTAAGTCAAATGTAATTGTTATCTAGATGTGATTGTTGTTATTGTTATTGTTGCTGATAAGGTATGGCAAATAAAGGAAAATTTAGTTGTTCAATATCTTGGCTGTTTATTATCCGATCGCTATGAAATTTTCTGTAAATGTGGAGAGTAATATTATCTTCGTATATACTTGTTTAGGAATGTCTATCTTAAAAATTGTCCTTATAATTTAAGATTTTCTAATTTGTGGGCGTTTAAGGGGGCGTGGCCAAAATCTAAAACAAACTCGATCTGCTTACAATATAGGCGCACCTACATACCAAGTTTGAAGTCTCTAGCTCTTATAGTCTCTGAGATCTAGGCGCTCTTACAGACGGACAGACAGACAGACAGACGGACAGACGGACATGGCTATTTCAACTCGGCTGTTGATGCTGATCAAGAATATATATACTTTATGGGGTCTGCCACGCCTCCTTCTGCCTGTTACGCACTTTTTTTTTTGTGACAAAGTTAATAGACCACTGTACTTTTTTAAAGTACGTGGTCTAAAAAAGTTTTGTCCGCGCCGGGACTTGAACCCGGAACCCGAACTGAGAATTTATTCAAAAAATGGACGCTCAGCACATTGCGCCACTGACACTCTTGAAAAACAACTGTCGAATTATAGATTTCATTGTTACCGGACTGTAAGTCAAATGTAATTGTTATCTAGTTGTGATTGTTGTTATTGTTATTGTTGCTGATAAGGTATGGCAAATAAAGGAAAATTTAGTTGTTCAATATCTTGGCTGCTTATTATCCGATCGCTATGAAATTTTCTGTAAATGTGGAGAGTAATATTATCTTCGTATATACTTTTTTTTTGCAGTTACTCTTAGAATTGTTCCAAGAATTTTTTTGCACCAAAATATTTTTTGGAAAAAATCTAGGAAAAAAGTTGAAAAAGTAGCCTTTTGCAAAAATTCAAAATATTCCATGGGTACTCAATGGGTTAAGGAAATTTTTGCATCATTCGAACGAAAATTAAATGACCTTTCCAAATATATATAATAAGCAATTACTTTCTTATTTTAAGTCAAAATATTACATTTTTAAGGCTTTGCAAACAATTACTTGACAAACTGTATATAGTTACAGACATTTGACTTGTTTCCTTTCTTAAGGAGAGGAATAATAAATGATTCTATCCAAACTTTTGGGAAAGAGCATACTCCTTCAAACGCCCAACAGCTGCAACTGTATGCAATTTTTATTTTTATTATGCGCCACAAAAGAGGTGCGTTTGAGAGGAAAGGAAATTATTTTCATGCTCACGAACAGTCGGCACTCGAGGGCATTCTTTATGGTATGCCTGGGAAAATGTCTGCAATAGCAGCAGGAGCGGAAGCAGAAGTAAAAGTAAGGACAGAAGTAGGAGTAGGGGCAGGAGTAGGAGCTGGAGTCGGAGCAAGTGGAACATACAAAATGCAAGAGCATGACTTTGGATAACATTGATCTCGCATTGCTATTGCCAGTTGGCCAGTTGGAAATGTTTCGCCGCAGCTTTGATACAAAATCGTCTATTGCCTGTTCTGTCTGGTTGCTTCCCTCGTTGTCAAGGCAAAATAAAAGGGGCGGCTGCCTAGGGGCATGGCTGGCTTACAGGCAACATTTTCATAGGCTTCCTTTTCGACAACAGCAACAAAAATAACAAACAAAGTTGACAAAATGTGCTTCAAACTACATCAAAAGTTGCTGCCAAGCAACAAGGCAAGTCTAATAGGTACTAGAGGTCTGCATGAATGGCAAAAAAACCATGTTCGAATTAACAATGCTAAAAATGTGCTGAGTGAAATTGAATGCGAAGCTAAACATGTTTGAGTGAGTAAGTGCGCTCGCGTAAGACTCGGCCTCACAATGTTCAAACGAAAAACAAGGAATTGAATGACTGGGAATGCGTGAGAATAAGAGTTTGCGTTTTGAGTGCATTCGAATGCCATACCGACTTTTAAATTGTTGTTGTCTTGTCGTGCATAAGGAAAAAGACGAAAAAAACAACAACAAAATAAACGAGAAAATGCGCGTGCAAAAACAAAAAGTCTCGTCTGTTTTTTTTCCCCGTCCTTTTCTGCTGGCCGCTTGCTTTCCCGAAACGAAATGAGTGCACAGGACAATATGAGAAACTCGAGTGTCCTAGGCTTTGCCAAAATGCTCATTTCGTTTTGCGCTTTATTTATTCTCACTCATTTTACTGAGTGCCGTATGGTTTGAAATAACACGCACTCATTTTGATACTTATGCGCTTCATTGTGTGTCTCGCACTCACTCAACTCAATTCAATTCGAATCCATTCAATTTGACTTATGCTGTGAGTGAAGCCATGCAGACCTCTATTAGGTACCCTAAACTTTAATCTTTCATAACTTTAAAGAAACCAAAATGATGTAAATATATCAAATCGGATATCAACAACAATTAAAGAACGCTAATCATGAAGGGATACATGAAATACATACGGACCACTTATGGTGACAATGCAACTATATACATTAAGCATTATTTTAAGTGTCAGAAAAAACTAGCAAAACAAAGAAATTGACTGAAATACTTAATTAATTATAAGGACTATAACATTGTACCTGGACATCTGAAAGAGAAAACAGAAGCTTTTAGACACAAATTTACTCTAGATGACTCTAAAAAAGAACTACAAAAATTAGAGACAAGATTCTTATTAAAAATAGTACAACTAGAGATAAAAGAAACTCAAAAACATGTAAAGATGACCATAAAAGCACAAACGCACACCGTAGAGGACAAAATAAAAAAGTTTATGGAGGAACACGAAGTTTAAGAATTACAACAAAACTAAAACTGGCATATCAAAGAATAAGAACGGAAACAGATCAAATCATAGACCAAAAACTAAACAATCTAAAAGCAATAGCGATTCAAAAACATAACTTAATATTGAACAAAGATTGAGTCATAAACGATTCACATAATTGCAGACGTAGAACAAGGAATACAAACGATAGAAGATGACAGAATTAAAGACACAGCGAGAGGACACCTAGCATCGAGATTGAATAATTTCAAGTACAACAAGAAGTTAGATCAAAGGGCCAAAATGATACTAAACATTTAAAAAAATACGGGAAGACTTGTCAAGGAACACGAAAATAAAGTCATCATTACGCAGGCGGACAAAGGAAACAAAACAGATGTTATGTACAAAAAGGATTATCATGGCAAAATGAGCGCGTTACTGGAGGATAGGACAGAAAAAGAAAAACAATACTATAGTTAATGACCTGTACAAACAAAACTTCATAGACTGGAGACAGAAAGCAGCAATGTATTGCTCAGGAGGACATGCCCCGAGGATATACGGACTTCCAAAAATACACAAACCAAACAATCAATTAAGGCCAATTGCAGCATCTACGTACGTCCCATGTTATAAGTTAGCAAAATACATGGGCAGCATTCTAAAAAACATTATTTCGGACAAGTATAATATAGTCAACGCGCTACAACTTAAAACGAGAATAGAAAACACAAAATTGGACGATGAAGAGATATTGATATCATTCGATGTAGTGTCACTGTTCACTAACATACCAATTAATTTGGCTTGACAAATAATAATGGATAATTGGATAAACCTAAATGAACCCACAAAGATACCAAAGACAACCGTAACAGATATAATGGAATTCATCTCAATCGAAAACAACTACTTAACTTACAATAAGACAATATACCATCAAGTGTTTGGTATGCCAATGGGCAACCCACTTTCACCTACCATAGCTAACATAATCCTAGACCAAATTCTTGACGACGCGACTGAAACCCTGGCAAAAAAGAACATACAGACTAAACTCATAGTTAAGTACGTGGACGATATATTATGTATTATAAGAAAAAAAAGGATCTGGAAGAAATATTAAAAACACTGAACAGTCAACATCCAAGGATACAATTCACGTATGAAATACAAAGGTCTAAGAACGGAGAATTAAAATTCAAGTGGTACACATAAAATATAGCATCAGGACGAGTAATGAACTTCTTATCACACCAACTACAGAGTCAAAAAACCAACACAGCAAAAACATGATACAAAAAGCATATGCACTAAGTTACGAAACATACAGACCAGAGATATATATAAAATTAAAAACTATATTATTAAAGAACAGTTTTCCAGAAAAATTAATTGACAATTTAATCAAAAATGTAACGACACAAAAACAAATAACCAAAAACAACAAAACAGAAGAAATCAATACAGAAAAACAATACATCTGCATACCATATGTGAATCAGCTGACGAACAGAGAAACAATAACAAAAATAATACCGGACACAAATACTAAGCATTTAATTAACGCATATAAACCCAGCCAGCATTTCAAAAAATGTCTGATCACATTCAAAACGTTTTCGACTCTTTTAACTGATTAAAATAGTCACAAGTGCGCTCGTTCTCTGATCCGAAATGACTGGCTCTTAGGGAGAAAATGGTACCCTAGCCGAGACTCCTCTTAATGAGTCGATTATGACTTATGACTCGTCTTTCCGACTCATTTTCGAGTCGTATTTCCAACCAGCATCGACTCATTTTCGAGTCATTTTCCTTTTATAATATAGAAATTTTTAATTACAATAAAAAAAATTATACATACAGTTTGTCAAGTAATTGTTTGCAAAGCCTTAAAAATGTAATATTTCGACTTTAAATAAGAAAATAATAACTTATTATATATATTTGGAAAGGTCATTTAATTTTCGTTCAAATGATGCAAAAATTTCCTTAACCCATTAAGTACCCATTAAAATATTCGAATTTTAAAAAAGGTCTACTTTTTTCCTCGATTTATTCCAAAAAATGTTGGGATGCAAAAAAATTCTGGAAACAATTCTAAGAGTAACTGCAAAAAAAAATTTTCAAAAATATTTTTGCTAGTATTTTTTAAAATTGTTTGCTTTGCTTTGTTTTCAAAATGTATTCAATTATGTATAAATTATATTTCATCTATCCGCAACACTTCGTTGACCTTAAATTCACTTTTCAACTCATATAAATGAAGAGAAATGCAGCATTTTACATGAGCTCAGAAAAAAAAGCACCGTTAGAAGAAGAAGAAAGACATAAAAAGCGGTAAACCGACCGAATTTGTGTGCTAAGCTAGACTAATTTTTGAATTCCCTGCGCGATCAATTTTCGATTGCTGTACATTTTGTTAGTGTAATTTCGGTGAATCATACTTTGAGCATATGCATTACCCAGTCTTCTTTTGATCACCAATCGCTTTTTAATTTCGTAATTTCGGTGAATAATTTTTTGAGCATATGCACGACTAGGGATGGCAACAAAAATTTTTTAATCGATTATTGAATCATATGATTAATTTAATCTACTCGATTATTAATTGCAATTAATCGACGAGAAATTAATATAATCGATTAATCAAATGATTAATTTTTGTTATAGTTTTTTAAAATATTGTGTAATGCAATGCCATTGTATAGCAAAAAAAATTAAGAACAATCACTGCGGACGGCAGTCCGCGCTAGTGACGAAAGCAGCACGAAGTGTGCGAAAGCGACTAGCATACATATATACACAGGAAGAATGGAAAATTTGCTATGACTGTCCGATCAGGTCGAGCTATATACCGATCGAAAGGTATCAATTAAACTTACAAATGTGCATACTAAGACTTTTGAAAACTCACCTGGTTCGTGAGATAAACAGGTGTAAGTGGGAGGGGCAAAATTTAAATGATTGGAGCTATTGGGGCCGTTGGAGCCTTTTTGATTTTTTTATTTTTTTACTATTTTAATCAAAAATACGCGTCGAATGACACCTTGATCATCAAAATCCGATCACTAGTTCAGAAGATAATTAATTTTGAAATTTTAGGTGCCCTTCTCAAAACGAGATGAAAAGTCAGTCTGTTTGTTTGTTTGTCTGTTTGTCTGTTTGTGAGGATCAAATCGTTGATTTAGCTTAAAAGTTTAAATGAGGACTTGTTCCCGCTCAAAAATCTAGAAACGTTTGTTCTACGACTTTTTCGAAAAATCGCTAGTTTAGCGGGAAATCGCTAAAAACCGCCAAACTTAGACCCCCATAGCATCCAAACGATAGAAGATGTGATCTATATATCGTTGAAAAGGTATTTCGAAGGGCTCTTAGGCATGCTTTCGAAGTTTTTTTTTTAGGTAAATGGATAAACAGCTACAGGTGAAATAAGGTTTTTTTTGGCTGTTTTTGAGAAAACGCCAGAAGCGTTTTTTTTTTCATTTTCAATATGTTATAGTTTGTACAATTTCGCGTTTTTTGATATATCATGCATAAATTTTTGTTGATTGGTTTGGACGATATGTCCTATTAACTGAATATATTCGTTTAAATCGAATTGGGATAGGACAGCAGCAGCAATTACATTTGACTAACAGTCCAGTAACAATGAAATCTATAATTAGACAGTCGTTATTAAAGATAGCCAGTGGCGCAAAGTGTAGAGCGTCCGATTTTTGCATGAATTCTCAGTTCGGGTTCCGGGCTCAAATCCTGGCACGGGCAAAACTTTTTTTTTTTTAATTTTTAAATGCAATTAATTTGTTAGTAGATGATTATCATGCATAAATTTTTGTTGATTGGTTTGGGCGATATATCCTATTAACTGAATATATACGTTGTATATTGAAATGGGATAGGACAGCAGCAGCAATTACATTTGACTAACAGTCCAGTAACAATAAAGTATATAATTAGACAGTAGTTCTTAAAAATTGCCAGTGGCGCAAAGTGTAGAGCGTCCGATTTTTGCATGAATTCTCAGTTCGAATTCCGGGCTCAAATCCTGGCACGGACAAAACTTTTTTTTTTTTTTATTTTTAAATGCAATTAATTTGATAGTAGATGATTATCATGCATACATTTTTGTTGATTGGTTTGGACGATATATCCTATTAACTGAATATATACGTTGTATATTGAAATGGGATAGGACAGCAGCAGCAATTATGTACATTTGACTAACAGTCCAGTAACAATGAAGTCTATAATAAGACAGTAGTTCTTAAAAATTGCCAGTGGCCCAAAGTGTAGAGCGTCCGATTTTTGCATGAATTTGCACGGATAAAACACTTTTTTTTTTTTTTAATTTTTAAAAAATTTGGGGTGTGCATATTGAAAACCTAGCAAAGTAACAATGCCAAAAGCATATCGAGCCCTTTTTGCGGATATAACGTAAGCGACATTTTTCCGAAATTTGTTTTTTAATGCAAATGTGTTCATTAATATTAATAGTATCTACATTCAAAATATTAAACTTTAATTGTTTATATTTCCGGAGATATTGGCCTGTCAACTGACACGAAGAAATCAACTTAACGAAACCTAAAAACCTTTCTCCTGTAAATTTTGCTTTTTGTCGCTTACGTTATTTCCGCAAATAGGGCTCGATATATATGTAAATAAAATATTTATGTGAAGCGAAAATAACCAGTGCTGCCAGACAGCTTAGTTTTGTCTTGCAACAATGTGGGCTTAAATTAAACTATTAAAGTCTTAATGCAACGTCTCTGATTGAATGTGTTTTTAATTCTCTTAATTATATAATTATTGAATTGTTTAATATCGCAAATAATAAAATTGATCTTCATACTTGTGCATTGCATGAGCACCCAGTGTTACCACACAGTTTGTTATTGTTTAATAACAATGCGAGTTTTCATTTATTTAAGAAAATAAACTATTCGAGTCCTACTGCAACGCATTTTAATTGTATGTTTCTTATATAGCTATTTAATTGATTTATTTTAATTAAACAAATTTAAAGCAAATATATTTACATATTTAAGTCTGCAATATCGATACTAATATGCGTGCTAATATCGATAGATGATTTCATTCAATACTGGTATCGATAGTCGGTTTGAATATCAGTATCTATCGATACTAAGTTTTCCTGTTTGTCATCCCTGAATTTGAAAGAACAAACCGGAGAAATGTTTCAGCAAGGACGCTTTCATGTAAGTATAAAACTTAAGAAATTTTAAAAATAAATTTCATTTTAATACAAATTATTACTATTTTATTTTCAGAAGTGGGCTCCACAGCAAGAATGGAGTGGCCGTGGACGCGGCCGCGGATATGGCGGGTGGCGCCAATATGGGCCGCTACCAACATTCAGCCGCTGTGAGTGCCCCTGCCACAACGAATGTGGAAAGTGTTGTGTGGGGTGGGAGGCCGCTCCGCCTCCATCGTCAGCGGCACCAGCAGCGGCACCAGCAGCGGCAACAGCAGCGGCACCACCAGCGGCACCACCAGCGGCGCCACCAGCGGCCCCGCAAGGATGGGTCCGTGTGGAAGACATTGGACGGCTGAATTTGGTCCAGGCCCCAGAGCATCCGGTGGCACAGCAGGCGGCCCCACCAGGCTGGATGGTTCAACTGGACGCCGAGGGAAATCTGCCATCGGCTCAGCCGCGCTGAGTGCGAATTCGAAAAATTTAAAACTATAAATTTATTGTTATTTAAAAATTGTGTTTTATTTATTAAATATATTAGATTTTTAAATATAGATATGTATTTATGTTCAAATGTACATATATATGTATGTACAAATATATGTATGTAAGTATATATGTATGTACATATATATGTATGTACGTAAATATGTATGTACATTAGAGTGCATCGATTCTTTTCACAAAAAATGGTAACCCATTTTCGTAATCTATGGTCAATTCTAAGATGTTTTCACGAAGAAACCATAGTTCTAAAATGAATTCCTGGTCCGCGCTTTTTGAGTTGAAAAATTAATTTTTTTTTGAGAATTTATATCTTGATTGTTTATGGTCCAATTCTGACAAACTTGGTGTCAATACTCTTGTTAGAACCAGGACTTTTAAAATTCCACAAAACCAAAGGACGAAATGTCCTTTAAACATAATTTTCATACTTGGAAGGACGATTTTGCGGTTCGTCTCTATCCTAATAAATTAGTCAGAATTAAAGCTATTTTTTGGGCAAACAAATTTTTTTTCTGCTGAACCTGTATTTTTAATTAACAGAAAATGTAACACAGATTTTATTGAAATTGTGTTAAAACTGTATTAAAATATGTTTTACATTTTCTTTTAATAAAAATTACAGGTTCAAGAAAAAAAATTTTTTTTTGTGTCAAAAAATAGTTTTAATTCTTACTAATTTTGTAAGATAGTGACGAACCGCAAAATCGTCCTTCCAAGGATGAAAATTATGTTTAAAGGACATTTTGTCCTGTGGTTTTGTCAAATTTTAAAAGTCGTGGTCCTAACAAGAGTATTGACACCAAGTTTGTAAGGATCGGTCCATAAACACCCAAGATATAAATGTTCGAAAAAATGAATTTTTCTACTCAAAAGCGCGGACCAGGAATTCATTTTAGAACTATGGTTTCTTGGTGAAAACATCTTAGAATTGACCATAGATAATGAAAATAGGTTACCATTTTTTCATTTTTTCGAGCCCATACAAATCGATGCGCTCTAATGTACATATATATGTATGTCATATTCTGAGAATCTTGTGTTCGCGCGCTTTTTTTTACTAATTTTTTTGCGACAATTTGACGTTGGCACATTTTTTGCATTGGGCCTCGCCATTAAGTCACAATCGATAATCCCATCGAGAGACAAAACCAGGGACCGAAACTGTTTGAGGTATTCCTAAAAAAATCACTTTTATTTGTTCTTAAAGACTTTTACTTTACAAATCACATTTAAAAAATATTTGTGGTAAAAAAAAATAAAAAAAATTATTATTAATATTGATTTTTATTGTATCCATCAAAATTATTGAGTATTTACATGGTTTTTCTTTTTTTTTTTAAGTGTTATTCAAGGCTATTTTAAATAAAGGACTTTAAAGATTTTTATTTGTGAGCAAATAAATATATATACAGTCGTCGGATAAAGTATTTTGACAAAACTAAAGTTAAATCTAGTCGCTATTTGAACTCTCTATGGTATTAATGGAAAGGTCATTTAAATATCGTTTGAATGATACAAAACTTTTTTTAACCCATTAAGTACCCTTTGAAATTTTTGAATTTTTGTAAAAGTCTACGGTTTTGACTTTTTTCCTAGGGCTCCAACAAAAAATGTTTGGATGCAAAAAAATTCTTCAAACTATTTTAATAGTGACTGCAAAAAAAAATTTACCAAAAACTCTGCTCTAGTATTTTTTATGATTTTTTGAATATTGTTCCTTAAACTACTTTTTGTATGAAAATGAGGAAAAATGGGTTAAAATAGGCATTTCTTGCAATTTTCAAAAAATCATCAAAAATCCAAACATTTTTTGTTGGAGCCCTAGAAAAAAAGTCAAAACAGTAGACTTTTACAAAAATTTAAAGATTTTAAAGGGTACTTAATGGGTTAAGGAAAGTTTTGTATCATTCAAACGATATTTAAATGACCTTTCCATTAATACAAGCCTTTGCATAGAGTGAGTTCAAATAGCGACTAGATTTATTTATTTATTTATTTATTTATTTATTTATTTATTTAGTGTCAACTAAGTACAGTTGACCAAAATTAATGTAAGAAAAATTAATAAAGATTAAGTAAAATTAAAAGTAATATAAAATTAATTAAAATTAAATTTAAACTGAAATGATAAAAATAAGAAGTTAAAAATTACAAAAAATTAAAAATTAAAAATCTGGGGGTATTCAAGAATGTTTAAAATGATCCAACATTTGTTGCAAGGATTGGGGAAAACCCAGAAAAACCCAATCAGATCAAAAAGTATTAGTAGCAATAATTAGTGATAATACAAGTATTAGAGATTAGTAAGGTCAGGGATTTCTAGAAAGGAAGAGGAGAAGGGAAGATTTTAGGGAGGGAAGAGAGAGTTCTGTGGAGAAAACGTGATAAAGATTGTTGTACTCAGCGCACAAAACACGAAATGAACTGTGCAAAGCGTAATCGGTTGTGCATGTAGGTAAAGCTAAAGGTATAAAGTTCCTAGTAGTTCTACGGGGGACAGAAAAAGAAAGACGTTCTAAAAGGAAAATAGAATCAATCTCCCCAATAATCAATTTATGAAGAAAAGTAACGCCAAGCATTATTCTACGATTGATTAAAGAAGGAAGACTGAGAAGAAGAAGCCTACTAGAATACGATGGTAAACGGAGATCGGGATCCCAGTTTAAACCACGTAAGGCGAAAAGCAAAAATTGCTTTTGAACTGATTCAATACGATCCTGGTTAATAAGATACTGCGGGCTCCAAATGCATGAGCAGTATTCCAGGATAGGACGAACTAAAGAGGTATAAAGGAGCTTAGTGGTGAAAGGATCACTAAATTCCTTCGACCAACGTTTAATAAAACCAAGCACTCCCTTGGCTTCATTAACTATAGTAGAGATGTGCAAATTGAAGTTCAATTTACAATCAAATAAAACTCCAAGGTCTTTTAAAGTAGTTATACGTTGCAGTGGAGTGCTGTCAATCATATATACCGCGAAAAAAGGTCTAGTACGGCTAAAAGTCATAAGCATACACTTTGAGAAATTGAGATGCAACTGATTGGCCGAGCACCAATGTTGCATAGCATTTAAATCGTCTTGCAGACAATTATGAAGAAGGGGATCTGTGTATGAAAAGACAAGCTTAACATCATCCGCATACATTAGAATTGAAGAATGGGACAGAGTGTTGGGTAGATCGTTAATGAAAAGGGTAAAAAGTAAAGGTCCTAGGTGACTTCCTTGAGGTACACCAGAAGTAACGTGAAACGAGTTCGAAATGGATTGCCTAAGAAGAACTTTTTGAGTCCTACCTTTCAAGTATGTAGAAATCCAACCTAAAAAGGCAGGTGGGAAGCCTATACGATCAAGTTTAGTTAGTAAGAGGTCATGGTTCACAGAGTCAAAGGCTTTACTGAAGTCAGTATAAATGACATCAGTTTGCTTTTTCTCTGAAAAAGCGTCATTAATCAAGGAGGTAAATTCTAGCAAGTTGGTCGTTGTGGACCGTCCCTTTACAAAGCCATGTTGTGAAGGGGAAATAATTGACTTACAGAGATGCTGCAAAGACGAAACAAGGATTTTTTCTAACAATTTAGGGATGGCTGATAGCTTTGCAATGCCTCTGTAATTCGAAACATCAGACTTACCACCTTTTTTGTGGAGGGGAATGATGTAAGACTCTTTCCAAAGATATGGAAAGGTTGAAGAGTCAAGGGATAGATTAAAAAGCTTAAGTAACGGTGCAGCTAAAGAAGAACAGCATTCCTTAAGGACACAACTAGGAATGTTGTCAGGCCCAGGAGAGAAGGAAGATTTTAATGAATTAATAGAAGAGACTACGGTGTTATAAGAAATATAGGGAGCAAACATAGAGTTAGAAGGAAGTATAGTGTAAGGATAAGAAGAGTTGGAAGGGGAGATAGGAGAATAGGTTGACTTGAAGAAGTTAGCAAATAGTTCAGCGGCTGCAGAATCAGAATTGGCTTTATCTAACCCAAGAAAGAAAGAGGAAGGTAAACTATTCGATTTACGTTTCAAGTTAACAAATTCATAGAATCGTTTGGGGTCGAGTTTAAACTGCCTTTTGCATCGAGCAAGATAGTTCTCGTAGCAAACGGAGTTTAAAAGGGCAAAGTTCGATCTGGCTACTGTGTATTTAGACCAGTCGAGACAGGAACCTGACTTCTTAAATTTTTTAAAATATTTAGACTTAATATTCTTTAAATGAGAAAGTCTAGGTGTGAACCAAGGGGGCTTTGTTGAACCAGACGTAGGGATAAAATTGGGAACACATACATCTAAGAGTGCGTTCAGGGTTATATAAAAAGTATTAAGGGCAAAATTAATCTCAGTTGACTTTTCAATAAATGACCAGTCGGTTGCAAGAATAAGTTCATTAAGCAATGAATAATTTCCTTTGCGAAAACAACGACGTGGTGATTGCTGAGACAGGGGTGGGTTAATTGGCTTAGGGATAGAAATTGAAATATTTATGGTGGGATGATGCAAGTCTTCAGGCACTGATAGTGGAAATGACCTAGAGACGGCAGAGTTTGCGAAATCGTTTACAAATACCAGATCTAGGATTCTATCTAAATTATTTTTGATTGAATTCATTTGAAACAATGAATAATCAAATAAGCAGTCTAAAAAATCATGATGATTTGAAGGAACAAGATAGTTTGTGCTACTGAAAAGTGACCAAGTAATGTTAGGTAAATTAAAATCACCTAACACAACAAATAGATCACTATCCCTAACTAGGAGAGAAACTTCATTAATGCAAGAAATATGCTGCATGTAAACTTCAATATGAGAATTCGGGGGTATATATGAGCACATAATAAAAATGGATCTGTTTGGAAATGTGACTTTAACGGCAACAATTTCAACATCAGTAGGCACAGTAAATGAGATACGTTCAGACCGAAATGACGATTTAATGGCGATTAATACACCACCACCTCGACGGATCGGTCGATCATATCTATACAGAGAATAGTGATTTGACATTATTTCACCATCAGAAACAGATGGCGTTAGCCATGTCTCCGATAATGCAATAATGTCAGATTCAAAGGAAAAACTACTCAAAAAAAGATTTTTGAGTTTAGACAGAAGGCCTCTAACATTCTGGTATTGTATTAGGACAAAGTCGGGACAGGGAGCTAGTTTTTTGGGACGTTACTAGTAGGAGCTGGGGAGACAGAACTACCAGCTGGAAGTGCGACTGGATCTGATCTTCTTTTAGGCTTAAACTCATGCACGATCATATGTGGCGGCCAAAATTTTGGATCGCAAATGACGGCAAAAGAGTCATGAGGGACACTAATTTTGAAAGAGGCAATTTCTCGAGGCGTAGAAAAGTTAAATTTGGAAATAGAGACATTAGCAGGGGATTTACTTGCAATGAATGCTTTTACGGAATCACATGTAGTGTCCGAGGATAGCCTAGACACAAAAACTTGTTTCCGTGGAGCAACAACATTAAGTATAGGGACTTGATTACTGCTGTTTTCTATAGGGGCTAAATTGCGAGGGGGCCTAGTTTTCCGACCAGATCCTGCCCGCCCCGAAGATTCGCTGGTTTGGGCAGATTCTGTTATCGGCACAGTTAAAATATCAACTCCTGCAGGGGAACTAAATAAATTTGATGTACCTGGAGAGGGCGACAGTGACAACGTCGGCGTAGCGTCAAGGTATTGACGAGATACCAACGGAGTCGAAGGGGACTGGGTAACTGCAGTATTAGGAGGAACGGTTAAAAATTGGGGCTCTAAACGGGATTTGGGAGGAGAATTAAATTTAAATTGACTGAGCAACTCAACGCTAGAGTCAAAGTCGCTCGAAAGTAACTTAGTTACCTTATTAAGTTTTAGAAATTGATTTCTCACAGAACTATACATTCGTGAGAAGTCAATTTGCTTGTCGATGCATACCAGGCAAGACCAGTTCAAAGCACCACATTCCTTTTTAGATGTGGCGCTGACCTTGTCACAGTCTCGACCCGAAAGACCCGCACATTTTGCATGCATGATGTTATCACACAGCCAGCAGTAAACAAACTGAGTGTTTATTATCTGAACAGACCAATTTTTGTTATGCGCAGGAAGATGATAACCTAATTTACTTATGTTAAAAATTTGAAATGTGTATCTTTAGTATTAACAAAGATATTCTAAAAAGACTTTTATAAACAATTTCAAATTATAAAAGTCTTTAAAGACTTATAGTATATGATTTCAAATCAAAAATAATAGTTATTTCAGACTTTTATTTTTTTTCCTCAGCTTGCTGTTTTTGGACCTTTTTTGAAAAAATTCTCATTTGAAAACGCAAAAAGATATTTGAATTTTGTTTTTTTTATTGAATTAGTAATGAAAGAAAATAAAAAAATTTGTTTTGCCTCGACACGAGGGGTGTTCAAAAAGTAATGAGACTTCAAAGTTGGGGGTTGAAAAAAAATTTGTCGTCACGGCGGCCACGATTCCGGGTCTCCGGAGCTTCGGAAATGAAAAAAAAAAAAACGGGGCTATAATCAGTATAGATGTAATTCTGGCCCGTAGTAAAATAAAAATTTTGCGATTAGAAAACACATTAAAAAAAGTTGCATTATATTAAAAGAGAAAATTGGGCTGGAATGTCTAGAGATTCATAGAAAGCAATGCATTTTTAAACAGACAAAAATTAAAATTTATTTAATTAAATATAAAAGTATTCAATCCTGTTTTTGAGAGGCTGCTTCTTCTGAAAAGACTGCGGCTGCTGCTGAATTTGCTGTAATGGCCCCAGTTAGCCAATATGTGGGTAAAGCCATCATGTGCGGCGGATGCACAACGTGAACCATTGAGGCTCGCATCCCGCTCATAATGTTCCTTACGCAACGATAGACTCTCGGAAATGGGACTCTCACAGCCATTATTGGAACCAGGGCTGCTCACGCAGGTGCTATCGCTATGACCTACTCCACCTCCGCCGCCGTCGCCAACAAAACGAGCCTAATCCAGTGATGTCCGACTTAATTTCCAGTAAACTGCTGCTACGTTGACTGCTCGTCCTGGAGCTGCTGCCGGTTATCTGTTTCGCCAGATGCTGGACCATGTGATATTAGCGACGGAAACATAACTTGTTGAATTCACAGTTAAATCGTGGCGGTATGCATTCATCCCGCATATGACGTTGAAGTTGACGCTTCTGCAGATAACTCTTGCCACAACATGCTTTGAATCGCTGCGAAAAGCGCGATCCAGTTCCATCCTGAAATATGTCGTGCTGCCATGATGCATATGCTCGACTAGATCTTTTCCTGACTGGTGCCGGTTGCTTGGTCCAGCTCCTCCATTGTCACCACTTGCACCAGCCACATCCATCTCATCAGCATCGCCTTAGTCGCCTTGATTCTGTTGTTGTTGTTGATGGCGGTGTTTATGGCATCGTTTGTTGTTGCTGCCACATGCGGCATTGCTTGCTGCTGCTGTTGCAAATGCTGCACTTGCGCTGCTGCCGTTGGCCAATTGAGTGCTGACCAAAGCGGAGGCGGCGAGGCTGGCGCTTGTTTGTTGGAGGATTGACTGGGGGCAGCGCCCTGTTCTATATCGCCTTCAGATCATCATAGACAGTTTAACTAATCGAAAATAATAGAAGTTAGATGGAGAAATTAATATTAAAATATGAATTTAACAAATTTTCTTTGTTCTGAATTACTTTTTTTATTTCATACTTTACCAAAAATATGTTGAATTTCAGTTTACTTCTTTTTATTGCTCTTTCCATTTGTCCGACGCGAAGCTTCATCGTCCAGTTCACTTTCACCTTCCTCATCCGAATACTCCCCATAGATATGGACATCATCGTATTCACCCAAGTTCATCTCCGCTTTGTCTTACACATGGGCCGGTACCGTGCCTTGGACAAGCTTGAATGTAACTGAGCCATTGAGAAATCAAAGCTTTGGATGCAAAGTGCGCGTTTCACAGACTTTTAAAACGGCAATTGGAATTTCGACAGTCTTTTTCGCGCCCTCGTAGTTCACTTTTGTTTCTGCCTGTACGACATTCGACTCGCCTGTTTTCGCCTCTGGTCCAAGGAAAAACTGTTTTATGATCAGCTTGAGTGAGTGCACAACATACTAATCTGGAGTTTCAGGCACATCAAACTGTGAAAGTGGCTCATTTTCACTGAGGGTAACACCATAAAATGATTCAGACTCCATTTGTATGATCCAAAAAACCACTTTTGTGCAGTCAATCATTAACTCCTCGCGATTTGTTCACTGTTTTAAAAGGTAATTGAAGCTTTACTTAAAATGTCTGCTTCTTCTTCGTTTTCTTTGTTGATAAACAACATCGAATTTTTAGGGTTGCCACCTCGCAGTAATTTGGGCCTTCAACAGGGCAAAACTACTTAGTCTATCGAAAGCTAAATAATAAAAAATAATAAACAAAAAATAACAAACAAAAAATTATCGGACATGCCGATAATCATAATGCAACGATCTAATTTAAAATTTGTAAAAAGTCAAATAAGCTAGATAAGAGAATATATATTTTTATTTTGGCAAAAGAACTTTTTATGTTGGACCGTTCCTAAAAAAATGTATCGTATGGACGTGTTCATCTCTAATCGATATGCAAAAAAAATTTTGCAATTGTTGAAATCGGCTGTGACAAATGGTTTAATTGTTTAATTATAAAGAAAAAAACACAAACTAATTTTTGTGATATTAAATATTTAACATAAGCGCGCCATTCAACAAGAAGCTAAAATTATATACAAGTAAGTAAAAGCCTTAATAAGAAACGAATAAGAACTAGTCGGCGGTGCTACAGTCGAGCATACTCGACTGTCGGAGACCCCGTACTTACTATGCAAAAGAAAACACTGCTTAAAATAAAATATTAAAGGTCGCTACTTAATTAAAATATTTTAGTATATATATTTCACCTAAATATATTGATGATACATTTACATTAAAGATATTATAAATGATTTATTAAAGCACATCATCAGATTTAACAGACGCTTAAAATAAATGCACGAAATAATATGATTTAAGTATTAGAGAAAGCGAGACAGCGATAAGTGCATTTCCCACACCTCTTCATAATAAACCAAAAAAAAAACCAAATATTAACATTGAATTGATGTAAAAATGGAAAATATTAATTAATCTTAAAACAAAATAAAACGTCTGTCCAAGCCGGGAGTTGAGCCCACGACTAATGCTCTACTAGTCCGCTAGTAAAAAACAATTTTTAAAAAAAGTTGTTTCGTTGGGAGTTGATCCCGCGACCCCCGAAAATTGCAAACGGAAGCTTATCACACTAGGCCACCGAATACTACCACTAGAATATGACAAAATGCACATGTGTTAAGGCTACAGCGATTCTTTGTTTTGCAGTTAAGATTTCTGCCTACACCCTTTTAAAATTGAATAACTTAAAAAAAAACCTTTAAAGACCATCTACTAACAAATTAATTAAATTTAAAATATTATAAAAAAAAAAAGTTTTGTCCGCGCCGGGACTTGAACCCGGAACCCGAACTGAGAATTTATTCAAAAAATGGACGCTCAGCACATTGCGCCACTGACGCTCTTGAAAAACAACTGTCGAATTATAGATTTCATTGTTACCGGACTGTAAGTCAAATGTAATTGCAGAGCTCCCGAAATTTGCTCTATTTTTTTCATGGCTCCCAAAAAAAGTGTTCGCTCCCAGACACCTTTGGAAAGTGCTCAGATCAATATCAAATATTTTGCTCTCAAACAAAAGAGCAAAACTAAAGAGCAAAGCACGTTATTTCGAATTTTTTTTTGATCTCGTGCTCAGCTAAACGAATCTCAGCATAACCTCAGACAATGGGAGAAACATGGTGAAGGCCATCGAAATATTTAATGATGAGGCGACAGACCAGTCAATATTTGATGATGATAGGAGCAGCGAGGATTTTATGAAAGAGCTTGACTCTATCAACTTCTCCACTGTCCACCTTGTGAGGTGCGCTGCTCACACCCTTCAACTGTGCCCACAAAGCACAAACTCGCTATTATTAGTAAAATTAAATTCAGGCTAATAAAAAATACAAGTTCTTTAAAAACAATGTTTGTGGTTTTCCTGCATAAGAAACAATAGCGGATAATTGCACAGCTTGAAATTATGTGGTTGAAATACATTCTTACATATAAGATTTTTTTCGAGACCAAATGTCAAAGTGCTCTTTCGCAATGTGCTCTTGCTCAGAGCATCTCCCTTACAAGTTTCTTTGCAAGTGTTTTTTATCTAAGGGTTTGATCGCCTACTTTGAGATCAATATAGGCACAAATGAGCAAATTCAAAAAAACAAATAGCTCCGAGCACTCGATTTTGCTCTTGCTCTTTGAATTTTTGTGCTCATTTCAGTGCACAGACTGCTTAGAAAAATTTGGTTGAGCAATTTTCGGGAGCTCTGTGTAATTGTTATCTAGTTGTGATTGTTGTTATTGTTATTGTTGCTGATAAGGTATGGCAAATAAAGGAAAATTTAGTTGTTCAATATCTTGGCTGTTTATTATCCGATCGCTATGAAATTTTCTGTAAATGTGGAGAGTAATATTATCTTCGTATATACTTGTTTAGGAATGTCTATCTTAAAAATTGTCCTTATAATTTAAGATTTTCTAATTTGTGGGCGTTTAAGGGGGCGTGGCCAAAATCTAAAACAAACTCGATCTGCTTACAACATAGGCGCACCTACATACCAAGTTTGAAGTCTCTAGCTCTTATAGTCTCTGAGATCTAGGCGCTCTTACAGACGGACAGACAGACAGACAGACGGACAGACGGACATGGCTATTTCAACTCGGCTGTTGATGCTGATCAAGAATATATATACTTTATGGGGTCTGCCACGCCTCCTTCTGCCTGTTACGCACTTTTTTTTTTGTGACAAAGTTAATAGACCACTGTACTTTTTTAAAGTACGTGGTCTAAAAAAGTTTTGTCCGCGCCGGGACTTGAACCCGGAACCCGAACTGAGAATTTATTCAAAAAATGGACGCTCAGCACATTTAATAGTATCCCTGTCTAGCTGTTTTATACCCTGTTATCAGGGTACAGTGACTCCCAAATTATTTACTCACATTTTTTACTTCATATTTTAAATGAAGTTATGTTTTTATGTAATATTTTTCTAATTTTTTTTTTAAAATAATAATTGTCATTATGAGTGAATGGAATATTTTTTGTTTGTCATTTAATTTTTTCTATTTCACAAAATATTAATCTTATCATTTATTCTTTTCAGGCGATGTTGACGAAATCATTAGCTAATGCTAATAAAAAAATAGTTTTAAGAAAAATTATAACGTAACGAAAAAAAAAGAAGAAAAATTTAAAATCTAAAAAAAAATAGAATTATTTAACGTTGCAAAAAGTAAAATAAAAAGAAATAATATTGAAAAATAAAACAAACAAAAAGAAAAAAAAATTTAAAATCAAATGAGATATCGAATTATTTAAAATTGCAAAAAAGTAAAAAAAGGAAAAAATAGAACAGGAATAAAAGAGTTTTATTTCAGCATTATATGGATGTCTTTGAGAAACAGGCAGCGGTTTAGCAGGGCGACCCAAATGCATTAAAGCAGTTCGTGCAGAGCGTGTCGAGCATCTGTGACCTCGTTGGAATAGATTGTAGTGGATTTGAAACGTCATGGGCAAATACTGGTGTACTACATGCCAAGGAAACTCCCCGGTCAAGCTAAGATTGGAATGGGAGAAATCCACTACCAAGCGAGAGCTACCAACATTTAAAGACCTGTGTGCATGCCTGGACATTCAGTATCGCACAATGATTACTGCTTCGTTCTATGGGGGCGATCCAGTGTCGGCGCAGAGTGACAAAAGCACAACAGTGAAATCATCATTTATGACCCGAGATGATAGTTCTTGTCCTGTCTGCGGTCAAGAAAATCATCTTATCACTGATTGTAAACAATTTGCCGGTATGGGTGTATCGGATCGGATGGCGACAGTTCGGAAACATCGACTATAATAAGCATCAGCCTGGATAATAAGCATCAGGCGTCGAAATGCGGTAGTCGCAGATATTGTGGAAGGTGTACTGGGCGTCATCACTGTTTCATTCACGTAAAAACGGAGAAAAGGACGGTCGTGCCCCAAAAGCCGTCGGAGGAGAGTGCACAAAAGGTATCGACACATTTGGTTAACAGGTCAAAGGAAGGATCATCGACAAATGGGTCAAATTGTTACGTGTTGCCGACTGCAGCTGTTGCAGTAAACAACGCGGAGAGAGTATCGTTGAAGTTTCGAGCATTTCTGGATCAAAGATCGCAAGCATATTTCATATCGGAAAGCGCAGCGCAGTTGCTACGTCTTCCACGGCAAAGGGTGCATGTTTAGGTTAACTGGAATGGCAATGGTCATATGTTTGAGATCGCGGTTGGATTCACAGGTGAAAAATAATGTGCAGGTATATATTTTGCCACGGGTAAGTCATAAAATGCCTGATAGGCAGATAAGAGAAGATACGTTGACTCATCTGAAAAACTTAT